>OY856411.1:675978528-676578528 GCA_963693085.1 Alisma plantago-aquatica
AGAGGATCATCTAGAATGATGTCCAACTATTCTTCAACAGGGAACTCATCATCATCATCATCATCATCATCATCATCATCATCATCATCATCATCATCATCATCATCATCATCATCATCATCATCATCATCATCATCATCATCATCATCATCATCATCATCATCATCATCATCATCATCATCATCATCATCATCATCATCATCATCATCATCATCATCATCATCATCATCATCATCATCATCATCATCATCATCATCATCATCCTCATCATTATTCCTCATCATCATCCTCATTATCATCCTCATCATCATCATCATCATCATCATCATCATCATCATCATCATCATCATCATCATCATCATCATCATCATCATCATCATCATCATCATCATCATCATCATCATCATCATCATCATCATCATCATCATCATCATCATCATCATCATCATCATCATCATCATCATCATCATCATCATCATCATCATCATCATCATCATCATCATCATCATCATCATCATCATCATCATCATCATCATCATCATCATCATCATCATCATCATCATCATCATCATCATCATCATCATCATCATCATCATCATCATCATCATCATCATCATCATCATCATCATCATCATCATCAATCATCATCCTCATCCTCATCATCATCCTCATCAATTAATTCAATTCATTCTTCCATTTTGTGTTTATTTATTCATTATCAAACCCTAATTCAATATTAATGAACTACACGATCTTAGAGAAACGAAGTGTAAATCTAATTAATTAAGTTCATTAATGCATCATTAACTCTAATCAATAGTAATCAACTATATGGTGGCATAATTAACCCTAAGTTCAAATCTAGTAGTGATTAAACCACTTACTGCATTGGTGGATCGAGCAGGCTATGGTGGTGGCGTCCGGAGGTGGAGGTGGTCGGGCTGGTGGTGAAGGTGGTCGACACAAGAGGTGAAGAAGAGTAGGTGTAGGCGGTGGCAAGTGGTAGTGACTGGAGCAGATGAAGGTGGCTAGAGGAAGGATCCTCACTCCGCCTGGAGCAAGTGGTGGCGGCAACGGGAGTAGGTGGTGGCAGCCGACGACTGGACAACATCAGTAGCTCCAGTGTGAGTAGATTCAAGCTCATCATGGCGGCACACAGCTTCAATCTCATCATGGTGGCGTGCGGAGGTAGTGAGTAGAGAAGGGGAGGCGGCGTGGATATTCTGAGGTGGCAGAAAAATTTCCAGACCTTGCTAGGCGCGAGAAGATCGGGAACTAAATAGTGAAGGGGAAAAGTCTGGCTCGCACCGGTGCTATTAAGTAAACTATCAATGTCAGTTGTTCATATAATATGATGCCTAATCTTAGTTGTCGGTTTCCAACTTAACACCGATGCCGATTAGGCAAATTGGGGGGAATTTTTTTTTGTGGGGACAATGCACGAACACACATCCGCATCAGTTATTCTTCCAAAACTGACGATAAACAAGGAAATGAATTTTGCCTCATGAAGGATATTTAATCGTCAATTCTTTAGAAAAAAAACTGATGACAAATGAGGGGATAAAAACTTTCACGGGGCTAGGCGCAGAACATGTGTCGTCGAATTTTACACAACTGACGTGGAATTTAATTTTTTTTGGAGGAAAATTTTTTCACAGAAAATTTATATTTCACAGGTGATTTTGGACGCCGGTTTTGTTTATTAAAAACCGACATTAAAAAAAAGTGATACCCGTGTATTTTGTAAATCAGCTGGTCTTCACATATAGGTGTCAATTGTTTTTATAATTTGTCATCTTAGACTATTGGCGTTGGTTTTTGTGTGACAACCGATGACATCAAATGTGATGTTATATGTCATTTTTGTACTTGTATATGTGTGTGTGTGTTTAGGATTTATACATTGTATTTTATTGGACAGATTTATTCGCATTACATGTAATAAATAAATGATAAAACCAAAATCTGATCATATCAATTATCCCAAAAAATAGTAGAGTGACGTGGCTCTGATGCTACTGTAGGGAAATATGTCTACAGAGAAGGTAGTGGAAACAAAAAAATTTAACTACCATATTTCCCATAAACCAGTGGATCGCGTCAATAACTATAAGATGGGAAGGATGGTTTCGAGGATATATCTAGTCCTAGAGTAAGTCCAACAACATCTCCTCATCACCGTAGCTGTGCAACCATCTTCTAGTTGCATTGGGACTCGTCTGACTGTGGTGCCACTCTGATCTGCACCATAGACTGTAGCCTCGAACTTTGTCATCTGCAACAGCTCCTCTTACCATGGGCTACTGGTAGACATTGTACTCCTTAGCGATGGGAAAAAACCACCTCACCTCTAGTGAAGTCCACACGGATTGCCTAGAACTTCTGGTGTCCTGATAGAATAGACAAGAAGGAGTTGTCCCTCCTGTTGGCGTACTAGTCACCAACTTTCTCTCACACAACAAAGATCCTCAGTTGCTCTCTCCCGTTACTATCCCTCCCTATTCGGGTAGGACTTTCTTGGGCTATCTTGATTACCAAAACCACAGAGGATAAGAATTTTTAGAGAAACGAATTCTCAATTGTCCGTGTTGTGTTCTAGGAAGCCCCAAGTATCCCTCTATTTATAGGAGGGGTTTGGGTCAGGGTTTCCATTCTATGCGGGAGTGGAAGGGAAAAAAAGATCTTGAATTTTTGCAACCTATGACCATCGGAACGGTCGTTTGGAAACCCATATGGGCATCTAGCACATGATACAATCATCTAGGACTGTGAGACAGTCATTTTATAGTTTCCCAATTGCATGAAAAATTGGTAATTCGGATCCAATTAATGCACGACATGGCGTCATCACTAATTCCTTGATTCAATCTAATTTCCCGCAAACTAAGAGATCTGGCACATGTGATATGGTAGTCTCTCTCACCTAGATAGACATCTGGTGACCCGAGCCTAGTCGGTCGATTCAACAGAATGAACTGGTCAGTTCACACCTCAATTTGTGCAGAATTTATCCAATTCAATTTCTAATCACCCTGACAATCCAAATGGTCATCTCAACATTTAATTCGATCCTTTAGCACTCCAAATGGTCCTCTCACTCAATGAGCTGATCGTTTGGTAGTGTAGTAAGTTGATCATTTGGCAGTGCAGCCAGCTGATCTGTTGTGCGAATTGAATACCTAAACACTTTAGTAATAGATACAATCATCATTCAAGATTAAACTCCTCTTATAGGTCAAAACATATGTGTGTGACCCTATAGGTCCCATATTGCGTTGGTAGTGAATGTCCATAATAACTTATGGCATCACAAGAAATGAACGATGCCTAATCGCACATCAATGCTACCCAAATAAATGGAAAGTTGGGGAACAACTTCAACCTACAATTTGTGCTTGGTGTTATAGTGTTTGTATAATTCCTTTGTCTCTAATATCTAGATTGAACTCGAGGCATGGATTGGTCACCCTCGTTAACATTCAATCTTGTTTCTTGAACCAGAACAAACTGTCTGAGATATATGTAAACTCAATATCACATATTGACTCATATGTATATGGGCATGCATTTCTCAGTCTCAGGCCTAGAATATCATACTCCCTTAAGAGGGACACATTCCATCTCTATCACTCATAGTCAGTCCCCATGTGTCATAGTTGCCCAATCATCACCTTTATAAAAACCCATGATTCATTATTGTGTTTGATGATGTCAAAGCATATCGAACGACATGTGATGAGTGCAGTGAATTCAGGTCTAAGAACTACAAACACCACCATCACTATGAGAGTTTACTATCACTACCATGACAATGGTTTCCATGTGTCAGTCTTATGGTGGGTTTGTCTGATACACTGTTATCCAAGATGTATCTATGTTGTTGGTTTGATATATGCATATCGTGACAAATGAGATTTTATCATCAACCAACTCACACTCTGATCTTGTGTGTCATTGTTTTCTATCAACCTTCCACAATAACAACTAATCAGAGATATAATGAGAATATATATATATATATATATATATATATATATATATATATATATATATATATGGCTAAAAGAATTGTGTACCTGAGTACATGTAGCTTACATGTACCCACCTTCATTTATGTAGATTGTAAGTTTCTACTGGACAAACCATCCTTATGGATGTAAAGTATACCCCTTAGATAAGATGTTTACAAAAAATCACCACATTCTGACATTCATTGATCATCTAACAAAAGAAAATGTGTATTTTCTAATCAACGGTAAGTTGCAGAAATTGTTGAAACTATTGAATGATATATTGCTATATCTCATGATCTCTATGAGATATGGCTATGATTTCTTAAACACATCTAATCTATATAATTTTGATTCAATCCATATGGTTGGATTTTATCAACATACTCCGCAAGTGCTATTTTAATGGCCGGTACACATAAGTTACATGTACCGGCCGGTACACACTTCCTAACCTCTCTCTCTCTCTCTCTCTCTCTCTCTATATATATATATATATATATATATATATATATATATATATATGGGTTTAGGAAGTGTGTACCAATGGGTACATGTAACATATGTGTATCGGCCATTAAAATGACATATGCGAAATGTGAATATCAAATCCAACCATATAGATTGAATCAAAATTGTTTAGATTACATTTTTTTTACAAATTCGTAGATATATCACTTATATATCATGAGATATAACAACATATCATCCAACGGTTCCTGCAATTTTAGCAACTTACCGTTGATAAGTAAAATTATATTTTCTTAAACTAGATCATCTATGAACGTCAGATTGACATAATTTTTGATAGACATGCTATCTAAGGGGTTTGCAACACATTCATAAGGTTAGATCATTCTGAAGACTTGTGTGGTCATCATAAATGAAGATGGGTACACATAAGATACATGTACTTAGGTACACAATTCTTTTAGCATATATATATGTATGTATATATATATATATATGTACTCTTAACATCCGTATGATCTCATTTCTCGAAGTCACATACTTGAAGACATATGTCATTGAGTAATATTATTCTCTAGACATTTATAATGTTACATCATTATCTCATAACTGAATTAAATAGAATAAATTGTAAGCTTGACTTTAATTATTAATCAAATCAATTACAAGTTATGCCATTACAATCATCACATGATTGTCTCTCTAGGCATACATACCAACAATTTTGACTGCCTCCGATTGGTATTTTGTTTTGTGCTTGTGAATCCTTGCCTCAACACTTAGCATCACCAAAACCTGATCAAATCCAATGGTAAGTTCATTAACCCTCATTGGTCTCTATTCTTCCAGATTTGTGAGAATGTCACTCGTTGGGATTTCCTCAATTTTGCTTCATCCTGCTCAGTGCCAGCTACGGCCAAGGCGCGCGAGAGGTAGCTGGGACGGTGAATGAGGGTGAACTTACTTGCCTATCCTCCCCTGTTTTCTTTTTGATGTTTTTCCCATGGGCATTATTGTAATTCCTGCCACTTGATTTAGTTCTTTTCTACATTGAGTAAGTGTCAAGTTGTCTGTGGTTCTGAGCCACTTGGTCAGGCATGGTTGGGAGACCTCATCTGGCTTGACCACTTCAACTAGATTTTATCCACTGACATGGATTTCATCAAATTTTCAGATTGAACTTCAAAAATCCAAAACTAAATCTCTTGTTATCCAAAAATTATGCAAAATTATGTTTTGTCATCATGAGAGTTTTCTCGATATTTTAATATAGTTATCATTGTTTGATTCACAAGTTGAAAAGACTGGATTTTTAGGGTTTTGATTTCACTTATGATCTTAATAATAATTAAAAGAAATTATGATTTATAAAGTTGGGTTTCTGAGTAAGGATGTTAATAATAAACCCTGAACCGAATGTTAGGTCAATAACAAGAGCCGATCTAGGGTTTTATTGATGGGTTGGGATTTCTAGGTTTTCACCTAATGTATCATATATTAAACCCTGATTGATGGACCAAATGCTATATGTAGCTTTGAATTGACCTCATACTTGGAAGAGTAGGACTTGATCTTTGACTTAGCACTCAAGTCAATGTATACACATCTTTTTTATTATATAGGCATTGATATATGACTAAGAACTATTTCTTATATGAGGCATGTGTTGATATTCACTTTTACATCCTTTGAAATTCTTACTTTTCTTAGATATCACTTATGGGTCTTCTGACCCCACATGATAAATTTTGGATATTCTCATCCTATTATTTCATATTAACTAAACTTATACTTGCCTTTCCCTATTTATGTTCATGCTTAGATTAACATTATTTCTTGTAGTAGTAGTACATGTGTACAACCATATATATAGGGGCATTCTATCTCTTCCCAGGGTGTGTTATCTCCACCCAATATTTACAAGGGTGTGCTATCTCTGCCCAGGGTGTGCTATCTCCACTCAATATTTATTTATTTTTAGGTAGATGATCCTATGGCCATGCATGAAATAACTTTAGTCTTTGATTACTACATGCACAAGTTATATTTTGATATTGTTTATGAGAATTTTAGAGGCAAGGATCCCTGATTGTTAATCTTCAATTTAGACATGCCTCATCTCTTTATTTGTTTCCCACCACAAATCGATCCTATTAGTATAGGTTTTAAATTCTGTTAGAGGTCATCTATGGCTCCTTAGTAGAACTCTGTTTAAAAATTTTTTAATAGTTGGAATTAATTTCTACTACAACAAAAACGATGTTCATGTTATCATTCTATTTAAGAAAATATTGTAAACCCCACTTATGTGATCAGATTATTTTATGGGTGAGACAAATTGGGGTATCTTGCAATTATTTCCTTAAATATAAGTAAGTCAGGCCCCACACCTTACAAGAATGGTATCAGAGCACATTTGTTCTTGATAATCTGAATATCTCATAATTTATGTATACCTTACCCATTAAACCCATGTTTCAAGAGATCCAACCTATTTGGCGAAATTGGTGCTACCCCCAGTCTAGCATTTCAGATGGATTCTCCATAGTAGAAAACCATCGTTTTGGCATGGATCCCCCTCCTAAGAGAAACACTAACTCTGCTCATGGGTTTGGTGACACCCCCACCTCTGCTATGACCAGTCTCACCCCTGATCAAGATTCAGCTTTCCTGTAAAAGTTTCTCACCATAGCTATGGTGGGAAATTTGAACACCCCTCTTGTGTCTGATAAGACAAAGGAGTACACATTGTCTGAGTTCATGAAAATGTAACCACCCTAATTCAAGAGTGAAGAAAAATAGGAGATGTGCGATAAGGATGATGACTGATCTTTAGCCATAGAGTGGAATTTGATGGTATGGCATGCCATCCTCACCAGAAGGTCAGGCTTGCCTCTTATGTGTTGGATGGACAATCGCGTGTATGGTGGAATGGAATAGTGAAAATTTGTGATATCTTTGCTTTTACCTGGGAACAATTTTTAAAGCTATTCTGTGAAAAGTACATTTACAATACTGCTCTTAAGAAGAAGGAAGTGGAATTCTACAGTCTGAGGTAGGGATCACTATATGTTCCTACCTATGTGCAAAAATTCCTATTGCTTGAGCAATATGCTGTAGGGTTGAGCAAAGGTCGTAGGGTTGACATGTTCTTATAAGGACTCAATTACCATGTGGGTCATACTCTAGTCCCTCAGTTTCCTCTCACTTTTTAGAATATGGTTGGCAAGCCCTCAATTGTTGAATCATATCCAAGTTTTCAAGCCTATCACAAAATAACAAGAGAAAGAGCTTTGACCATGAACATCGCCAGGATAGATGCAAGCATTGTTCTCCTCATCATCCTCTAGGAAAATGTCTAATGGGAACCTTGGAGAAATGAGAGATGAAAAGTAGGTCATCTATCATAAATATGGTCAGACAGAACACGTTAGAATCCACTGTCCTTAGGTGCAACAATGTCCTATACCTACCCAACAGACTACAAATCAGTAACAACCTCATCCTAATCGGCCTCCAAGAAACAATTACAACAACAACCCTCAGGGATGATGCCCTCCAGTCGAATGATGTATTGGATGTTTCTTTGTTATGGATGTCGCGGATGTTGGTGATTGTTACAACCTCAATTTTGCATTTTTTTTATAATTGAAATCTAATGATTTTGTGAATTTGGGCTTAACTAAAAAGGTTGTAAGCTTTGCTTCAAAGGATGGGTTTCCTTACAAATATTCCTTTGGATAGGAATTTGGTGATTCCCATTATTATATTAATCCAATAATGGATATAAAAGAGAAGAAAAGAAGAAAAGTCCAACTATTAGAAAAAGATACAAGATAATGAGTATTAAGCAAAGTATTTATAAGAAATACTTGGAAATATATAGAAAGTGGCATTAATGTCCACAATTGAATAAAATTCATTTCTAAGAAAAGAAATATGAAAAGGAGAAAAAGGAAATGAAAGATAAAGAGAAATCCTTAAAAAGAATAAGGAAATAAGTAAGATAATAAGAAAATGGATAAAAGATAAGTAAAAGGATAAGGGATATTCCCAAGATGGTATTTCGAGCCATTAAGGTTCCTTGAGGTTCAAGGAACTCAGAATAATAATTTAATGGCAAAGGAAAGAGAAAATAGTTGAGAAATATACATAATTGAGTAATAACTTGCAACTAAAGAAAGGGACCCGATTTCTTTAGATAATGATCCCAAATTTGGCATGTTGATAGATTAAGCCATTACTAAGTGTACCTCAAAATTGGGGATTATTTGGATGAATGGTTTGAGAGATATGGATTTTTGAAAATCCATAAAGTGAACGATTGATCATTAAATGTCACACCTATTTTCCTGAATAAACTGATCAGGCGCGCACCACGGAAGCCGTTGGATTAATATCTAAGGGCACATGGGTCATCTTCTACCTCCAGTCGGATTGGAAACTAGAGGAGTCTGGTTATCATGGATTTTCTCACAACTGAGTGCACGAGGAGACTGTGAAAGCTTTCCATTATGTTCGGGAGACTGTTCTGAAGCCATCCAACCCAATTTATGGGTGGTTTCATTGACACGCCAGGAAATCCCCAAATCGCTGGACTGTATCACCAACCCTATATATAAGGGATGGTTCTTAGGGATACCTACATCCATGAAACCCATCCTGACATCCTCGGAGAGCACCGACGAAGCGTTTGACATTTTCGATTGAGAAATTTACCCCGACCTTCCCCTTCATCCTCCGGTCGACCTTGCCAGAGTTTCAACAACTAGTTGGGAGAAGAGGCATGATGTAGGCATGTAATTGTAGAGACGTTCAAGATCGGACAGTGGTGACGAAACTTTCAAGCCCCCTAGCTTGCTCGCTGGTGGATGACATCCTAGAGTCAACGACGAGGTTGACCGGGGTCCAGAGCTGGCTCGCGAGTTAGCAGGCCGCGAGGTTGAAGGTGAATAGAGAGAAAAGTCTCTCTTACACCTGGCAGACGAGAAGGAGAGCAGGGACAAAAAGGGTAAATTCCAGATCAAAGACCCTGATCGCTACAAAAGAAAATAGGAAGGACACGTGGCGCTCTTCCATTGGCCAAGAGGTAGATATTTTACAACATTCGTAGTTAATTATTGGTAGCCCCGATGGAAACATATAATACATGAATATTGCTCAGAAAAAAGAGAGGAATCCATTAAAAATAGTTGTAGAAGAAAATTCATCTTGAAATTTGAAAAGTAGTATAAGTTATCAACTTTAATGAATTAATGATTAAGAAACCCTATTTTGAGACGATTAATGTATTTAGTAGGGTTTAATGGATGATTAAAGTTGGTATTAACCTGTTAATGATAAAAAGGAACATTAGAACAAAAAAGGATGAACTTTGCACGTAATTAGTTTAATTTAGAGTTTCATATGCATGAATATGATTTAATGGGCCTTGAAACCCTAATATTGGTAAATGCGACTCTTAATGGCTTTAATTATTCAAATTTGTGAATAAAGTTAAGATATGATGATTCTAAGATATTTTGAGTATAGAAGTTCTTAATTGTGGATACATATCCTTAATATGATAATTAGGGTTTTTCTAATGGATAAAAGTAGAATTAATGGAAAATAGAGTTCATATGTGAATTAGATCATAATGAACTATGAATTGATGATAAATGAGCATAATGATCTTGTCATGGATTAAAAGGATAAAAATGGTAGATTTAATGTAAAAGAGGCTTAATGGACTTGATTGATGGTTAATTGTGCTTTTTCTTAAATTAGGGTTAAATGTTGTTAAAGGCAACCTTAATATCTTTTGTGAAGAACGGATGAGATAATTAGGGTTTAAAATAGTAAAAGATGAAGGGAAACCCTAATTGTAATGGAAACCCAAAAAGTGGACTAGAAACCCTACAAAGTGAGCTAGGTTTAATAGATCTTGATGGTATGGTCAATAATAGGAAAATGTATGCATATTTTAGGATCTCATAATGTGCTTGCTTGCCTATTTGGGTTTCTTGATTAGATTATTCTATCTCAAATCATCCTGACAGGTATGTGGTTAATTATGGTTAATCGTTTTAGTTTCTCGAAGGTTTTCCAGATGGATTGATCGCATTGATTGCAATTAACCAGTTTAGATGTTCATAATTGCAAATTATAAAGTCACTATGATTATCACAACTATAAATAAAGTGTGTATTCTCGCACCTACATGCCACCCTGATGGATGATGCAAAAAGGTCAAGTCCAAGAGGGAAGACCAATGGGCACCATGAGTGGTGACCCCAGGCACCAAGCTCGGGATTGAGAAGGTGGCCTATGATATTGCATGACTAAAGGGCACCATGAAGGGTGACCCTAGACACCTAGCTCGGGATTGAGAAGGTGGCCTTAAGTCAAACCCTAAAGAGGGTATTCCAGGGTTAGGGAAAAAGCGGTAGAGATTGACACATTGAAAATGTAAATTGACTTGTTAATTACCTTAGTTGTGATAATTAGTTTGTTAGCCATATTTGTAAACGTTTGGTTGTCCCCACATACTGGTATATTTCGATATGCTGACCGACATTTTGTTTGTCGGTGTTTTAGGTGCAAGATTGAAAAGGACAAACAGTAAAGTGGCATATGTTGAATTAAATAAGAACTAAAGTACATATGAGGATTAGTTAGAATAGACTCCAGATGTGGATAGCAGTAGACATCCAAGTTTTGAAAAAAAGGTATGCAAAGTTTTATTTCATTACAGCCTTTCAGTTTAGTTGGTAGAATTTGATAATTGTTATTGATTATTTATCGAACCTTTGATCCTGTTAATTGGGATAATGACTCTGACCTCTTGGTCTCCCTTAATTGGGGGTTACTGGGAGGCATGGTCGTTACAATTGGTATCAGAGCATAGGTGCCTCATCTAATCTATAATAATTATTAAATTTTACAAACTCTATAGAACCTAAGGGAGTTATTAGGGGAATTTCTGAAAGATAGAGGTGTCTAGAAAAGGATCACGTCTAGGGGCTGGCAAGATTTTCCTCTGCACCGCTAGTCAGAATACGAGGACTCTCAGATCCGTGTGACTACCTGGCCAAAGTATTAGGATTTGACTCGAAATAAGATACCTTTAGGACTCTCTCATCTTGTTCATCCCTTCTCAACTCAAATGTTGTTAAGGATTATAAGGATTAGGGTTTTCTCTCTTTTCCTCACCCTCTTGAGGTATGGGTAAGGTTGGTAAGGTTTAAGGAATCCTCCACCAAATTAATAAAAAGTATGTAAATAAGATGTCATGGACATAAGCTTAATAGATTAAGAGTAAAAGAATAGATACATGCTTAGGTCATATGACATAAGTTGTCATGCCCTCAGGAGAAACCTTATGCTAGGCCTTCTTGTCCGGAGGATGAGTAAAGAGATAGTTAGTCTTGGAGGCATAGATCTCCATTTCAGTAGAGACCTGGCACATCCTTTAAGGATGATGCTAACCCTAACCCTAAGTGAAGGTTAGAGAGAGAGATTGCATGATGAGTTAGATGTCATGATGGGCAAGGTGTGTGGACATGCCTTTGGATGCCCATATGAGTCAGGAGAGTATGATGGATAGCCTATAAGATGAGAATAAAGAACTATGGAACATAGAATTCAACCACGTAGAGGTATGCTTGTGAGCTTGATGCACTTTCATGGAGAGAGGACCTCTAGTAGTAAGGTTAGCTCCAGAGAGAGAGAGAGAGAGAGCATGCAAGAAGGTTAGAAGCCTAGATATGAGGAACAGTGGGGAGTTGAGGATGATGCGACCTAAGTGGATGATAGTGGTTGCCTTGTGCTTGATCCTTGGAGGCTGATGATATCTTGGTGGCCTTTAGAGGAACCAAACCCTAAAGAGAGGATGATGCTTCTGGAACCTATGTGCCTATAGTATATGAGTTTACCTACTGAGATGAGACAAAGAGTGCCTTAGACCCTGAGGAGGTTTAAGTAGCAAGTTGTGAGGCCTTGTACCTTGTTGGTTTCCCTTAAGGAAGACTCAACTCTAAGGTGCTGCTCAAATAAAAGGATCATGGGAGTACATGACATACCTTGGACATGCTGGATTTGTGGTTAAGAGAGTGAGCATGCATTTGGATACCCAAAGGTGAACCTAGGGTTCCTAGGCCTAAGAGGGTAAGTAGTGAACCTGATGCTCATGATGAGATTTGAGTCTCTATAGTTTCAAGCATGGTACTCCTCATGTGTAGAGGAAAAGGAAACCCCTTAAGTTAAAGGTATGTTTGATGAACCCCTCACAACCAAGTTGGTCAAATGTTGAGGACGAGAACAAGTGTGACCTAGCATGGTTTTGTAGGTGTCTTCTTGTGCCTTAGTAGCTTGCTAAGGCTAAGCATGCTCATGTGGATGCAGACCCTAAACATAAGGATGTTTGCAACCTTTGTTATCAAGGTATAGTTTCCTCCCATCCTGCGAGAGGGACCCTTTTGTAAGGTGTACACCAGTTTCTATTGGTTTTGAAGTAACCTAAGGAGGTCTCATAGGATCTTGAGAAGCTAAGTGAAAAGTACATAGTAAGAAAATGAACCTGTAGACTCATAGATAACCATCTCTATGTGCATGTGGGTGTGTTACCATGGAGGTAACCGGTATGGGGTTGACCAGGGTAGGCAGGTCGCCATGACCCCTGTGAAAGGATGAAAGACAATCCAAGAATGCAGAGAGAGAGATGATGAAGGCTTGGGTAAGGTTCTGAGTTGGACATGTACTATAATGGAATCCTAAGTCTATCCTAGGGTCAGGTAGGGATAAGACCGATGGAAGTAGGAGTTGCCTAATTCCTTAGTTGCACATGACCATAGGGTCGGGAGGTAATAGCTATCATTGTCTGAGGGCTGTGGGTTAGGAGATTGATCACCTTCATGAACTCATGGGACCCAGAGGGCAGATGAGCAGGGCACTCTCAGGATGCATAAGGGAAGAGGGATGACCCCAAAAGTGTCGGCACCCTATGGATCTAGAAGAGATGACCAAGGATTCTGTAGTGACCCAAGTAGGTTTGAGGTTAGTTTTCCATGGAAGTATGATAATTGTGATATAGAGACATAAGTTGCACGTTTCAACTTCGATTTGAAAGTGTACTGGCAATGTGGGATGTACCATCTCTGCTCTTAGAACAAGAAGAATTTTGTATTTGGACTGCAGCCAAATGCTTATTTCCTCTTGTTATGGGAGTGAGAGATAGGACAGTACGCATGCCATACACTAAGGATAAAGATGATGTGAGTTGGGACGTTGCCATGAGGTATGAGGACAGAAAGGATAGCATACCCTGGTGGAGTGAACGATACATGGATGGTTTACAAACACTAAGAGGAATAATGTAGTCATATTATGAGGATGTTGTTATCACGAGCTATGAAGATTGAGTTCAAAAAACCAAGAGAATAAGCTCAGAGTTTTCTTAATGAAGATAGACTTAGAGATGAGATGAGATAATAAGTGAAATACATGGAGGTGTATGTCTTCAACGTTACCTAAAACATAAGGATGTGAAGTGGTAATGGATGCTCTGGATGAAATACAACTACCTAGTTTAGATGGAGGCTAGAAGAGGCTGTTAGGTTAACCCTCAGTTGGAAAAAAAGATAAGTTTGGCCAACACTCATATGTAATAATATTGGTTGATCAAGTTAGTGGTTGTTTGGTTATCCAGCCTAGTCCTTGATGCAATAAAAAGAGGGTGGTAGAACCTCAGATACACTTCTCGTGAAAAGAAGGCAATAAAACCCTGATTAGAGTGGTTTAGGGTTTCTGAGGAATCAATCTTGAGGAATCATGATGTACATGAGATCATGATTATAAGATCACCATACACCATGGTACTACGAATATAGTAAGTGACAATAGTACTTGAGATGCTTAAGATGAAGTTGCATGTGGCTTGTTACCATACAAGTCAGGAGGTGAAGGACAAACACCAGTAACCCAGTGCTTTGTCATAGAGGATAAAGAGTTCCCGAGAGGGAATGGGAGTTCACTACTATGGATGTTGTGGTAAGTCTCCCCTTGACCAAGGAAGGTCAAGATATAATGTGGGTTATGGTAGACCGCCTTGCCTAGATGACAAGAGAAAGAAGGATATTGTCAAGAGATGGATCCGATTGAACTGCATATGAGGAAAATGGTTCAACTACACCATGATGTGAGTTCAAAAGTTCTTGAGTATAACCCAAAGATTCAATTCCATGAGATGAAAGTAGATACATGAAGAACTCGATGTTAGTACAATTTATCACCCCTAACTAATGGTTAGTATGATCTAGACTAAAGGGGTCTGATGAGAGCATGTGTGCTCGTTCAGGGTGATACCTAGAGATAGTTTTTGTCCTCTGTAAGATATAATGATAACTACCATAGCCAATATCGGTATGTAAAGAAGATTTGTAAGGGAGTTTGTGTCGGTTGCCACTTCATTGAGATGATGTTGGTGAAAGGGCCTCATGAAGGGCACAAAAGAACCACAGTGTGTGCAGATGAAGTCGCTTTGATCGTGCAATGGCTGAAAGAGAGCCCATGGGTGACATGAGTCATGAGCTGATGCAAAGCAATACTGACATGCAGTTCACTGTGGGAGAATATGTGATGTGAAAATCCGACCCCTTTAAGATACAGTTGAGAAAGTTGAGTCCCCTATATATGGGTCCATTGGAGATGTATTGGTGGAGATGGTTGTGTTTGGTCTACCCCTCAGGATAACATGATGTGTAATGTGTTCCATGGGTCCGATCTAGAGCACTATGTGAGGTACCCAAGCCATATGCTGAGCCATGAACCTATTCAACTTTTAGGAGGCTGAATGTCCTGAGTCACCTATGAGGGTACGATATACCAAGGTAAGAAAGAACTCAGTTGGAAGAATATGAGATGATGAAGGTTCTTGGGAAGCACCATGGAAAAGGGTGAGGCCACATGGGAGCCATGATGGACATAGGAAAGGCTTATCCTTTTTGCTTGTATGCCTGGTGGGATTTTGGGGACAAAATTCCTATAAAAGGGGAAGGATGTTACAACCTCAATTTTGCATGTTTTTTTCATAATTGAAATATAATGATTTTGTGAATTTGGGCTTAACTAAAAAGGTTGTAAGCTTTTCTTCAAAGGATGGGTTTCCTTACAAATATTCCTTTGGATAGGAATTTCGTGATTCCCATTATTATATTAATCCGATAATGGATATAAAAGAGAATAAAAGAAGAAAAGTCCAACTATTAGAAAAAGATACAAGATAATGAGTATTAAGCAAAGTATTTATAAGAAATACTTGGAAATATCTAGAAAGTGGCATTAATGGCCACGATTGAATAAAATTTGTTTCTAAGAAAAGAAATATGAAAAGGGGAAAAAGGAAATGAAAGATAAAGAGAAATCCTTAAAAAGAATAAGGAAATAAGTAAGATAATAAGAAAATGGATAAGATGGGATTTTGAGCCATTAAGGTTCCTTTAGGTTCAAGGAACTCAGAATAATAATTTAATGGCAAAGGAAAGAGAAAATAATTGAGAAATATACATAATTGAGTAATAACTTCCAACTAAAGAAAGGGACCCGATTTCTTTAGATAATGATCCCAAATTTGGCATGATGATAGATTAAGCCATTACTAAGTTTCACTAAAAATTTGGGATTATTTGGATGAATGGTTTGAGAGATATGGATTTTTGAAAATCCATGAAGTGAATGAGTGATCATTAAATGTCACACCTATTTTCCTGAATAAACCAATCAGGCGTGCACCACGGCAGCCGTTGGATTAATATCCAAGGGCACATGGGTCCTCTTCTACCTCTAGTAGGATTGGAAATTAGATGAGTCTAGTTATCATGGATTTTCTCACAACTGGGTGCACGAGGAGATTGGGAAAGCTTTCCATTATGTTCGGGAGACTGTTCTGAAGCCATCCAACCCGATTTATGGGTGGTTTTGTTGACACGCTAGGAAATCCCAAAATCACTGGACTCTTTCTCCAACCCTATATATAGGGGATGGTGCTCAGGGGTACCCGCATCCATGAAACCCACCCTGACATCCTCAGAGAGTGCCGACAAAGTGTTTGACGTTTTCGATTGAGCAATTCACCCTGACCTTCCCCTTCATCCTCCAGTCGACCTTGCCGGAGTTTCAACAACCAGTTGGGAGTGGAGGCACAACACGGGTGTGCAATTGCAGAGATGTTCAAGATCGGACGGTGGTGGAAGAACTTTCAAGCCCCCTAGCTTGCTCGCTGGTGGACGACATCCCAGAGTCAGCGACGAGGTTGACTGGGGTCTGGAGCTGGCTCGCGAGTTAGCAGGTCGTGAGGTTGAAGGTGAATAGAGAGAAAAGTCTCTCTTACCCCTGGTGCATGAGAAGGAGCAGGGACAAAAAGGGTAAATGCCAGATCAAAGACCCTGATCGCTACAAAAGAAAATAGGAAGGACACGTGGTGCTCTTCCATTGGCAAAGAGGTAGATATTTTACAAAATCCATAGTTAATTATTGGTAGCCCCGATGGAAACATATAATACATGAATATTGCTCAGAAACATGAGAGGAATCCATTAAAAATAGTTGTATAAGAAAATTCCTCTTGCAATTTGAAAAGTAGTATAAGTTATCAACTTTAATGAATTAAAGATTAAGAAACCCTATTTTGAGATGATTAATGTATTTAGTAGGGTTTAATGGATGATTAAAGTTGGTATTAACATGTTAATGATAAAAAGGAACATTAGAAGACAAAAGGATGAACTTTGCACGTAATTAGTTTAATTTAGAGTTTCATGTGCATGAATATGCTTTAATGGGCCTTGAAACCCTAATATTGGTAAATGCGACTCTTAATGGCTTTAATTATTCAAAATCATGAATAAAGTTAAGATATGACGATTCTAAGATATTTCGAGTATATAAGTTCTTAATTGTGGATAAATATCCTTAATATGATAATTAGGGTTTTTCTAATGGATAAAAGTAGAATTAATGGCAAATAGAGTTCATATGTGAATTAGATCATAATGAACTATGAATTGATGATAAATGAGCATAATGATCTTGTCATGGATTAAAAGGATAAAAATGGTAGCTTTAATGTAAAAGAGGATTAATGGACTTAATTGATGGTTAATTGTGCTTTTTCTAAAATTTGGGTTAAATGTTGTTAAAGGTAACCTTAATATCTTTTGAGAAGAACAGATGAGATAATTAGGGTTTAAAATAGTAAAAGGTGAAGGGAAACCCCAATTGCAATGGAAACCCTAAAAGTAGACTAGAAACCCTAGGAAGTGAGCTAGGTTTAATAGATCTTGATGGCATGATCAATAATAGGAAATTGTATGCATATTTCAGGATCTCATAATGTGCTTCCTTGCGTATTTGGGTTTCTTGATTGGATTATTCTATCTCAAATCAGCCTGACAGGTATGTGGTTAATTATGGTTAATCACTTTAGTTTCCCGAAGGTTTTCTGAATGGATTGATCACATTGATTGAAATTAACCAATTTGGATGTTCATAATTGCAAATTATAAAGTCACTACGATTATCAAAACTATAAATAAATTGTGTATTCTCACACCTACATGCCTCCCTGATGGATGATGCAAAAAGGTCAAGCCCAGGAGGGAAGACCAATGGGCACCGTGAGTGGTGACCCCAGGTACCAAGCTCAGGATTGAGAAGATGGCCTATGATATTGCATGACTAAAGGGCACCATGAAGGGTGACCCTAGGTTCCAAGCTGGGGATTGAGAAGGTGGCCTTAAGGCAAACCCTAAAGAGGGTATTCCAGGGTTAGGGCAAAAGTAGTGGAGATTAACACATTGAAAATGTAAATTGACTTGTTAATTACCTTGGTTGTGATAATTAGTTTGTTAGCCATATTTGTAAACTTTTGGTTGTCCCCACATACCGGCATATTTCGATATGCTGACCGACGTTTTGTTTGTCGGTGTTTTAGGTGCAAGATTGAAAAGGACAAACAGTAAAGTGGCATATGTGGAATTAAATAAGAACTAAAGTACATAGGAGGATTAGTTGGAATAGACTCCAGATGTGGATAGTAGTAGACATCCAAGTTTTGAAAAAAAGGTATGCAAAGTTTTATTTCATTACATCCTTTCAGTTTAGTTGGTAGAATTTGATCATTGTTATTGATTATTTGTCGAACCTTTGATCCTGTTAATTGGGATAATGGCTCTGACCTCTTGGTCTCCCTTAATTGGGGGTTACTGGGAGGCGGGGTCATTACAGTGATGATAATGAAATAATTGAAGTTACTATACATCTTAATCTACATCTTATAAAAGCTTTGTTTGATTCAGGATCTTCAAATACCTATATATCTTCTAAGGTTGTTGAGACCTTAGAGATACAACCTGGTTATATGGACTATATTCTTGATGTTCAAAACCCTAGTGGTAGGATATGCTCTTCTTATCTAAAACCCCGCCCTTGGACTTAAGTATATCTGGAAAATGTTTATATATGAGTTCAATTCCTTAAACATGACAGATTTTGATGCTATTCTAGGCATGGTTGGTTGAAGAAAATTAAGGAAGCCTTGTTTTGTGCTGAGAAAAAGGTTAGCTTACTTCACCTGGATGGTGAATGAATTTGTATAAAGGGAATAAAATGTGAGGATAGGCAATTCATCATCGGTTGGAAGATATTGATGTGGTTCAAGATTTTCCTGATGTTTTTCCTAAACAGTTACATGGTATTCCCCCTTCTCATGAAGTCGAATTCTTTATTGACCTCATACCAGGTAGAACCCCTATATCAAAACCTCCTTATCGTATGGCATCAATGAAGCTTGTAGAACTTAAGAGGAAACTGCAATAACTTCTTGACATGGGATTTGTTCATCCCAGTGTGTCTCCTTGGGGAGCTCCCGTTCTATTTTTAAAGAAGAAAGATGGTTCTCTGAGGATGTGCATAGATTAAAGAATGTTGAATCAAGTGACAGTGAAGAACCAATACCGTCTATCGTGCAATGATGATATATTCGATCAGTTGAAGTCTATTATAGTTTTCTCTAAGATGGTTTTTGAAGTGGTTACTATCAAATGCAGGTAAAGATGATGATATATCAAAGACGACTTTCCACATTTGCTATGGGAATTATGAATTCCTAGTAATTCCTTTTGGGTAAACTAATTCCCCTACCACTTCCATGGACCTGATGAATCAAGTCTTCTTCCCATATCTGGATGGCATTGTGGTAGCATCCATTGACAATGTTCTAATGTTTGCAGGTCGATGGATGAACATCAAGAAAATATATCGATTGTCTTGCAGACACTTCATAAAATCAACTTTATGTCAAGTTTTCTAAGTGTGAACTTTGGATTAAGGAAGTGATGTTCTTGGCTCATGTTATATCAACAAGTCACATCGATGTGGATCCAGCTAAAGTTGCAGCTGTGACAAAGTGGAAATCTCCAAAGAATACTTCTGAGATATAAAGTTTCTTGGGTCTTGCATGTTATTACAAATGGATTATTAAGAACTTTTTTGAGCTGGGAGATCCTCTAACCAAGTTGACTCTCAAGGACACCAAGTTTATCTGGTCCCCATAATGTGAAAAGAACATTCTAGAGTTAAAGCATTGCTTGACTGCTGCCCCAATTTTGGACTTACCCATGGAAGGAAAGCCTTATGTTATTTTCATTGATGCATCTAGACAAGGCTTAGGTTGTGTTCTTATGCAAGAAGGATGGGTTATAGCCTATTCCTCTCGCCAGCTGAAGCCTAATGAAGAAAACTAGCCTACCCATGACCTTGAGCTCGCAACTATTATTCATAATCTCATGATTTGAAGGCATTATTTGTATGGTGTGCAATTTGAGGTTTTTTTTTATCATAAGAGTCTTTGTTATCTTATGGCACAAACACACTTAAATCTGAGACAAAGATGTTGCATGGAGTATTTAAAGGATTATGGTTTCACCGTCACTTCTCATCTTGGTAAAGCATATGTACTTGTTGATGGCCTTAGTCACAAGAAGGATGTTTCTTTATGGAGACTTGAGATAAAGGAAGATGTAGATGATATTGTTCTGGACAAGATGTGTGTACACATGGGAAGTCTCTCAATTACTTCTTAGATCTTTGAGGTTATCACATCACAAGCAACCAGTCCCGACCTTAATGAGATGAAGACTTTAATAGAAAAACCATAATCGGAATTCTCTATTGGAGTTGATGGCGCTATTCATTTTTGACATCAATTATGGATATCGGATGTAAATGATCTAATGCATAAGGTGTTATGTGAAGCTCATGGATCCAAATATACTATTCATCCTGGCACCACCAAGATGTACAAAGACTTGCAAAGAAGTTTTGGTGAAGGAATATGAAGAAGCATATTGCTACCTTTTTTGCCAAATGTTTGATCTGTCAACAAGTTAAGATTGAACATCAAAGACCTGTTGGTCTTTTGCAACCTCTTGAAATGCCTGAGTGGAAGTGGGAAAACACTACCATGGATTTTGTAACTGGTTTCCCAAAATTAGGAAAAGGTCATGATGTTGTTTAGGTTGTGGTAGATCGAATTACCAAGTCTTCTCATTTTTTACCTTTCAAAACCACATATAAGGTTCCATACATGGCATAGATATAGGTGGAATATATAGTACATTTGCATGGTGTGCCAAAGTCTATCGTGTCTGATAGAGACCTTAAGTTTACTTCTCACTTGTGGAGGCAGGATCAAGAAGATACGAGATCATATCTAAGTTTCAGTACATCATACCACCCCTATACTAATGGTCATTCTGAAAGGATAGTTCAGACTCTAAAGGATCTCTTACTAGCATGTGTTTTGTACTGGGGAGGTGTTTGGGATAAATATCTCCTTTTGGTTAAGTTTTCTTACAATAACAACTACCAAGAAAGCATATGTATGCCACCCATTGAAGCTTTGTATGGGAGACCTTTTCATTCTCCTTGGGATGGCATATGTGAATGTACTCTAATTAAGAGTAATGACATGCAATTAATGAAGGACAAGATTGTTCTAATAAAGAAATGGATGAAAGAAACCCAAGATCATCAAAAAATGTATGATGATAAGAAGAGGATGAATGTGAACTTTTTGGTTGGTGATTATGTTTTTTTGAAATTAAAATTGATTCAGTCTATTGCAAGATCTAAGGTGAAAGGAAAGCTCAATCCTCATTATCTGGGACCATTTTAAGTTCTAGATAAGATTGAAGAGTGTGTGTATCTCTTAGCGTCACCACCTTCTTATGATAAGATTGATGATGTTTTTCATGTGTCCGTGTTGAAGAGATATGTGAAAGATCCATCCCATGTGTTATCTATCAAATGCATGGAGATTTGACCTATGAAGAGTATCATGTGAAGATCCTTGACTCCCAAGTGAAACAATGGAAGCACAAGATGATTGAATTAGTAGCATTTTATGGAATTATCATGGTCTAGAGTTTACAACTAGGGAGCTTAGAGAGGAAATGTTTTGAACTCACCCTTCCCTCTTTACTTGAGATTTTGTGGACGAAATCCTTTTAAGGTGAGGAGAGTTGTAACATACTCAAATTTAGGTAAATATTACCTTTTAACCCTTTATCATATAAAACTTCATTTTGAAACCCCACTTACTAATTAAATTATGCTTGGATAGTTAAAATCCTCATTTATAAGGGTTTTAGCTAATAACATAATTACTTGAGATTTTTATACAAGAAATAGGGGAAAACACTATTTTGGGGGTTAGTTGTGCAAAATTATCAAATTGGGAAGTTTAAGTTCAAAATTATTCTACTAGTCTTTTATGTATGGATAGGGTTAGGTAAGAGAGAGTTATGCATGAAATTTTCTTAATAAATAATAATGGAATACATCAATATGAAAAAAATAGGCTTTCCCTCAAATTGTGTCTTTCGAGTATTAAAGTTCTCTAAAAGGAAAAATTGACTCCAAAATTGGGTTACTGGGTCCTTATTAATTCTATCTACCAAGTTTCGGTTTATTTAGGCTTTATTCATTCATCTAAATTAATTGGGACAGAAAAATAAATTATTAGGAATTCACTTTATTCGAGTCAAATTTTGAATACATTCAATGTGATGGTCAGCCCGCCAATATAGCTGATATACGTGATTTTATTGAGAATTGGATCATGATCGAATGAACTACAATTTTTCATCTACCTTGAGGCCAAAATAGGAAACAGGTTGTTGGTTTGCACTTAATATAATCTAAATTTCTCCCTTGATACTTAATCTTTTCTCAAACTTTCTTCTCCTATACATTCGTTGATTAATTTTGCACACATTGATCCCCTATTCGAATCCTATTCTAGAGGATTCACAATTCACCCAATTCTTGGGGTTCAAATCTCCCCATGCCATAGTAGAAAAACCCTAAGACTGAACCCTATAAATATCTAAACCTACCCCTAATTCTACACCATCACGAGTTTTACTCCTTTGGTTTCAATTCCAACTCTTGTTGTTGTTTCGACCGACATTGATTGCAATTTTGTTATGTGCTTGCGGCTCCTTTCCTCGACACTAGGCATCACCAAAACTTGATCAAATCCAGTGGTAAGTTCACTTGTTGGGATTTCCCCAATTTTGCTTCAACCTGCTCAGTGCCAGTTATGGCCATGGAGTGTGAGATATAGTGGGGTGGATGACTGAGGGCGAACTTACTTGTCTTCCCTCCCCTCATTCTTTTATATGTTGTTTTTCTCATGGGCATTATTGTAATTCCCACCACTTGATTTAGTTCTTTCCCGTGATGACTAAGCATTGAGTTGTCTGTGGGCCTGAGCCACTTGGTCGGACATGGTTGGGCCACCTCAGCTAGCTTGACCCCACTCAACTGGATTTTATCCATTGGCATGGATTTAGTTGAAGTTTTGTATTTCACTTCAAAAATCCGTAACTAAATCTCTGGTTATACAAAAATTATGCAAAAATATGCTTTGTGATTGTGAGAGTTTTCTCCATCTTTTGATATAGTTCTCACGCCAGATTCATAAGATTTTTAGGGTTTTGATTTCACTTATGATCTTAATAATAATGAAAAGTGACATTATAATTAATAAAGTTGGGTTTTTTTACTCAAGATATTATTAAGAAACCATGATCCCAATGTTATGTCAACAATAAGAGCATGTCTAAAGTTTTATCGAAGGATTTAGATTTCTAGGGTTTTACTTGATGTACCATATATTAAGCCCTAATTGATGGACCAAATACTATATGTAGGTTTGAGTTGACTTTAGACTTGGAATGGTAGTACTTGATCTCTAACTTATCACTCAAGTTGAGGTGTGTGCATCTTTTCTATTATCTAGGCATTGCTATTATGACCAAGAATTATTTCCCATATGAGGCATGAGTTGATATTCATGTTTAGATCCTCTGAATTCATACTTTTCTTGGATATCACGTATGGGTCTTCTAACCCCACATGATAAATTTTAAATGTTTTCATCCTGTTATTTCATATTGACTGAACTTATACTTCCCTTTCCCTATTTATGTGTGTGCTTACACTAACTTTATTTCTTGTAGTAGTACATGTGTACAACCATACATGGAGGGGTTCTCTATCTCTACCCAGGGTGTGCTATCTCCACCAAATATTCATAGGGGTGTGCTATCTTTTCCCAATGTGTGCTATCTCCACCCAATATTTATTTGTTTTTAGATTGATGATCCTATGGTGTATCATCCCTTCTTGAAATAACTTTAGTGTTTGATTGTTACATACACATTTTTTGTTTTGATATTGTTTATGAAAATTTTAAAGGCAAGACTCCCTAATTGTTAATATTCATTTTATATATGCCTCACCTCTTAATCTATTAATTCTTTTGGAACTTATTCCTCTTGATCACCCCTTTTATTGAAATCATATATAATGAATTTTCAATTATTTACACTAAGGCCTAGTTTTAATTTACTGGACATACTCAGTGTTCACTGACGTCCTTGCTTTTGTTTTCTTCTACCTGGGTGTTGCCTTCAACCCACCCAAAGGCTTCACAGTCTGAGAACTAAAAGATAGGTGGTAACTCCCAGAACTAGTTGCAAGAGGACTTCTGAGATGGATAGATTGCCCACCACAAACTGATCTTATTAGTATAAGATTTAAATTCTGTTAGATGCCATCTATGGTTCCTTAGTTGAACTCTATTGAGAAAATTTTGTAATAGTTAGATCTAATTTCCTTTGCAACAAAAACTATGTTCGTGTGATCAGTCTATTTATGAAAAATTGTGAACCCTAACTTTTTGAATGGATTATTTTATGAGATAAACTAGGGTATCTTGCAATTATTTCCTTAAATTTAAGTAAGGAGTGGTCCCCTCTCGGTTCCCACTCCTTATAATGTCGCTAGTGGTTGTGAAGCCATGTTGAAGAAGGGACATGTTGTGTCTACCACCACCAAGGTTGTATTTTTATCTTGGATTGACATGTCATGTCTATGCTTGTCTAGATCGAAAGACTTGCTAGTGTAGTTAGAAACAGGGAAAGAGATGGAAAATCACACCATGAGTGTGATGAGTTTGGCAATAAAGTGGGGTCTACTAAGGAGATCCTAAGATGTAAGGAACATGTTCCTTAGTGATGTGAAGACATGGAGATGCTTCTTCTTTGAGAAAATGACTTCCTTTGTGATGTCAGCAAAGTAGAGAAACAATTCTATAAGAGAATATATTAGCTGGTTACAACATTCACAATGAGGGATGATAAGTCTTGATAAAGGTTAATCCACAAGATGTTGCATTTCTCCTCTAGAATCAGAATTGATGCTTTGATACCTTCTAACTAAGAGATTGGTGGAATATTAATATTTATTGTATTATGAATAGGGATAGACTTCATATATGAATAAGGGTGGATTCCAATAACCCAACCAAATGTTGTAGGATTTGTCCTAGTATACAAAGAATATGGACAAATTTATTTATCTAACAGACTTTGCCCAAAATGAGAAAGGAAAAGGGGTACTTGTAGTTCATCATCCATCATCCTGGTGAATTCACTTTGTCACTTAATTCCATAATGTTGGTGACTTGGAGGTTTCAATCTTTGTATGCTAAGTCTGAAAATATGTTAAATTATTTCAATTAGGCTTAGATTAGGGAGAAATGATTTGATGACGTTGTCAAACTCACTATTGATTAGTGGATGCTTGTTGGGATTGTAGCATGGTGTAGCCCATGAGTGGTCTTTCAATTGTTTCTAAAGTGGATGGGATTTATTACAACTATTCTTTCATTGAGGATCACCTCCCATTTATCTTCTGCATGATCCCTGTGGGAAATGATTGCTTCAAGATTTTCTAGGATCTACAGTAAGCCATGAGTGCTTGATCTTATCTGAACTGTACTATTTCTACAAGTATAAAAGAAATAATTTATTAATACAAGGTAGTACATATTATATTAAAAATTATACACAAAAAATATTTATAAATTTGCTAATCTAAAACTGTCAATAATCTAAAATCTCCTTATATAAATTGATTCCCCCACAATAAACACCAAAAAGATTGATGCATACATAGTTTGTGATTCAATAAAAAATCCAATGGAACACCTCATCACCCATTATGACATGGATCATAGTTAGTATAGGATTGGGTGGAACCAATTGGTAATCATGAGATTTGAAAATTCTCATTATCTAGAATTGATGTAAAATGCTAGTCTGTTTGATGGTTGGTGATTGATTTGATTGGAAAAGTTAAGATGTTAAAGCTAAGTGTCTTGGGTATATAGAAAGGTTCTAGTAAAAACGGATTTCAATATATAACCAACCACCTTTTGATACATTTTACACTTAATCATCCACACATTTCGATAAGTCAAACAAAATATTTTTCTAGATTCTATAGATTAGTTCCTAATGATTATCAACTCAAGAATATTGGATTATACGAGCATAACATGATTTTCATTTACTATTATCATGCTGCAAAACACATCTCAAAATTAAGAATCTAATATTATTAATCCATGCACCTTTATGTCAGATTTTTTTTACTTTGATGTCACATAGCCTAATAATGTGTTTTGATGATGATTAGAACATTTCACTTACTTGTGTCTAATGCTTATCCCTGAGTAATTTTAGATTGGTTGGACATTTACAATCTTCTAACCTACAAAGACAAGAATTAGAAATTCAATTCTGCATGCACAAAAGATCAAGCATTGAGAATAGATAGATCCCTCTTTAGATCTGTGTTGTAAATCACTTGTAATAATTGTATGATTTGTAATTAATCTCATAATGATAATATTGTAATGGTTGAAATGAATTGTGACGTGCTTCATGGTTTTTTTTTCTTTAATTCAAAATAGACCCCTGTGTTAGATTAGTTTTCCCTGAGGAAAGTCAGTCAATGGGAAAAAAGTAAAGGGCCAGGAAGTGTCATTGATCATATTTCAAGGGATGGACTCGAGAAAATGAGGAAATACGACATACGGTAATTGTTTTAGATTTTTTCATGTGCAAAACTAGTTGTTAGGGGGAGTGGAAATATATGTGTTATACATCCACCTACTCTCCCCATAGTCGATATAATTTGTTCCTATCACTAGTGGTGGCTAGTGGCACCCATACATATTAATAGAACATATATTGCATCTCCCTAAGTGTCCCAATAAGCCCCTATATTATAGTTGACAATTGTGCCTCAAAGAGCCCCTATCCACTCCTTGTAGCTTAATCACTTGATACATATATCATATTAAAAAGAATATTTGTAAGAAAGTTATTACTAACTTGTATATCTTGTGAGGATATCACTCTATACCTCCAAATCTCTTTCATGGTAAAGATTGTAGTTTCTCTCTTGACTACAATTGATATAATTTGTTCCTATCATTATTAGTGGCTAGAGTCACCCTTACCTATAAATAGAACCTATATTGGAGCTTCCCAAGTGTCCTAATAAGCCCTTATATTATAGTTGACATTTGCGCATCAACAAGCCCTTATCGACTCCTTGTATCTTAATTACTTGATATGTCTATCATATTAAAGAGGATATTTGTAAAAGAGTTATTCCTATATCATATATTTTGTGAGGATATCACACTTTACCTCCAAATCTCTTTCACACTTAAGATTGCATTCTCTCTCTTAACTAAGAGAGGTTGAATGGTAGGAAGCCCTTGGCAATGAAACCCTTGGTTGGCAATGCTACTCTTAACAAAAAGGATTTGGGTGGCAAGTGGCCTATAATAAGGGAAGCATTTGGTGGTTGAAGATTCTTTAATGAAGGAAGGCTCTAGCGAGGAAACCCATAGTTAGGGAAGGTAAGTACCTTGTTAGTTTTTTTTTCTATCTTATCCTAGAAAAGGGGAGCTAGTCACTCATCATATGAAGAGAGAAATCTCTTGGTGTGTCACTTATGATGGAATGCTTTAAGTCACTCAAGATTTGTAAAGGTTGACCTCTCTAGGAAGAAAAGGTGTGACCTTTGAGATATAACACTTCAATACTTGTGTATACTTCTAGTTTGTTTAATATTTCTCTCTCCCTTGCATGCTTTACTTATTGCATTCAAATTTAGATATTATTTGAAGGTACAACTACTTGGTTTCAATTTTTTAATAGCTTAGTTAACCCCCTCCTGACTTGATCTATATCAAACAAGTGGTGCTACATCAAGGTCTCAATCAAGCAATGCCCTCACGAGAAGGAGAAGATGAAAGACCTTTTACATGGTCATCTCAACATAGAGCAAGCTAGCTAATCTATCCACCCACCAATTTTTATGGAAGCAAATACCAATATTGAAAAAGAAGAATGCAATTCTACATCCAAACCACTATCTTTGATATTTGTAAAATGATGTTCCTTATATTCAAAAAATGTATAGGATGTTTAGAATAATGGGATGTGCTACCATGAAGAAGCATCCTTGAATGCTTGAGCTATAAGCATAATGCACATTTATATTCTCCCTCTAAATTCAGCTGGACATCTTCTTGTGACTCCCCCTACACATGTAGAGACAAAGTAAGTGAAGGAGTCAAATGTCAGCATGCTTCGACATCAACTAGATCTGTTCAAGATGTATAAGATAAGGTCCATCAAAGAGATGTAATTATGCTTCTCTAACATTGTCAATGGTCTTGGTGCACTTGGAGGCAGATAGAGTCAAAAGATCAATGTGCCAAAATTCTCCCCTTCCTCTCCAGTTTGAGAAGAAAGTCACCTCAAAAAAGGAGTAATCTAGCCTTCAAGTACTCCTTATGGAAAACCTATGGGGAAACCTTCAAGCCTATGATGCACGACTCAATGCTAGAGAAGAAGAAGATAATGAAAATTATAACTAGAAGAATAAGGATAAAAGTGCCCACTTTTAATGTTCAATATTCTTTCTCAATGATGAATCATCCAAAAGTGAAGAAAGATGATATGTACTCCAAATGGAAACCATTAAGGGACAAGTCTTCTTCCACCTCATGTTGAAATGAGTGTAGATCTAGTGATATGTACAAGAATGTTTGTTCACACATCAATAAGACCCATCACCACATGACGAGAAAAATAAGCGAAGAAAGGTACAAGAAAAAGGAAAAGAGAGAAAAAATTCACAAAGGATCTTCATACTCCATTGATACAAGTCAAAGTGCTAGTGGAAGTGGAAGTTCAAATAAAAGAGAAAATGGTGAATTGCATTTTGCTCTCATCGAAAGTAAAGATTCAAATTAGTGAAATATAATGTCCATGTCTAAATAAGCCTTAAAATAAAATTAACCATGCCTCTCTTGATTCTTGTAAGTCTTTTAAGAAAAATCTTGATAGAATTATTGGTTCTCTTGTGATATTATTGATGTTCTTAATAGTACCAATGACGATTTTGAGCTACAATGCAAAGAGTATAAGTTTAATGGTGTTTATATTTCCAATATTAGTGCTATTATATATGAAAATACTTCCTTGCTTACTAAATCCAATGTGTGTCCTATTTTTCCTAGTAGAAAGAGAATTTTTTACTCTTACTATTGAGAAAGATTCTTATTTGATTACAAATGTTTTCTTAGAGGTTGACCTTTTTCATGCTAAAGATAATATTCATAAGTTGTATTCTACTATATTTCTAATTCTTATGATAATCATTTACTAAGAACCTCTTTGGGAAAAAATGTGAAGTAAAAATTCCCTTGATGGAATCCTACGTCATGCTACCAAACAAGTTGATAAAGTGGCACATGATATGTGAAACACCCCAATTTTCATATCACATGAGCGGAAGTTAATTTTTTTATTTGGAGTCTCACAAATATGATATACATTACAATAATAATAGAAAGAAACCAACACAAATTGTGTATGAGAAAAATTCTCATTATCTCCTTAGCAAATAAATTATATTATATCATCATATATCAAAGAAACTTAATACCATGGTACTACTTTATACAAATCTCATATCAAATTTTGGAATGTGTAGATGGCGCCCCACCAAAAAAATCTCACAGTCTGTGATTGTATCCTTATGTCTTGACTACCTCCTGAAGCTTCATACCTGCAAACATCTCATCCCCAACCATGCACAAAGGAAAATCTAAATTAAAGTAAGTGGCGTTGGATTCTAATAACATAAAGAAAATATATGCATTACTAAAATTGAAAATCTACAACTAAAGTACACATATTTTATTTACATCTTTTATCTTTTTGTAGCCACTATTATACAATAAATTCTCTTTTGTGGCATTGTATGCCTTCTATGGTGCAACACAACTTCTGTGGCATGAAAGCCTTCTAGTGATATCGAGGTGTCTTCTATGATACAACGTGCCTTCTATGGTGTAATGCACCTTCTGTGACATAATTGCCTTCTATTATGTGTACCACAATACTTCTATTCTATGAGGACTTATTATATAATATCAACTTATTTTGTGATGTCATTTTTATTCTTTTCTATTCTCTTTCTATTTCTGATTTTGATTCTATTTCTAATTTTGTATCTCAAATAACTGAGATAAATTCTGAAGTATGTATTCTGTTCTTGCATTTTGTATTTTAAATTCTATTCTAACTTGTATGATAAATTTATATTTTGTTATAGCAATAAGGAACTAAAAGCTATAGATAAATTCTAATATTTTCATTTTGAATTCTAATAATTCTATTCTGAGTTCCAAAACTCAATTAGTAAAAACCGTGATAAATCTTATTTCAAGATTTTGTATTTAATTCTAATATTCTAAAAAATTCTAAATTCTAAATGATAGAAAGGAATTAATACCCTGAAATAAATTCTCATCATTATATTCTGAATTCTAGTAATTGCATGCTAACTTCAAAACATTATATTATTTGTCCAGGCAGTTCACATACTAATTTATAACATTTGTGAAAGAATAATAACTTAAACTGAGACTTGATAAGATCTAGGTACAAACTTTCTAAAGTAGTGATTCTATTGTATTGGAAGTAATAAAATGCACACATGAACATTAGACCATGTCTCAAATGGATAATTCTGAGAAGGATAATTAGACTATACTAAAATATATAACATTAATTCAAAAGATATGGCTCATTTACCTTTTCTTAAAACAACACTAATGACGTTGATGAAGCCCTGATATGCTTTTAAATTTTTGTCAAGTCAAATCCTTCCTTCATAATCAAATCTGAGCCGTTCAACCATTATCTGACTGATTATTTGTAGGCTTTTTTTTTCTTTCCTCCCTCTACTCACAGATCCAATCCTTATCCACTCACTAGTCGACCCAAACACGACCTAGGATCAACAACCATCTTTTTACGCTCTTCTTATTTCCGCTCCCGCATGTATCTGCCCGTGTTGTTTCGCACGTAAGAACCCGACACGCTAGTCTGCTCCTTCCAACCTCCCCGTCTCGCTTATATGCCTCTAAAGGCTCCGCTCAGAGTTTTTCTCTTATGTGTGCGGCTTGATCTATTCTTACCATGTCATCACGTCACTCACCAGCAGTGGCAGATCCAGAAATCTACCACAGGGGGGATGAATTACTATGAGTAGTGACGATGAGGAAAATAATACTTAATTAGAAGAAAAAATAATAAAAACACACCTAATTAGTGTCTCATTTTCTCCAACATATAAAATAAGCTATTTCTAAAAAAAATCTAACATAAATGAAATGATAAATTCACTATTCAAAATAATGAATTTGTTTATATGTCTAAGGTCATAACAAACACATTATTTGATATGTCTTTCCGATTAAACAACTAAAAGATCAACAATATAATCATAGTTCATGATCACTTGATCAGTACAATGTGCATACAATTGGCAATGTGTAAGAAAAATAATAGTTATATTAAAAATGGGAACAAAATCATCTTTTAAGTGGAGAAAAAGTATTAAAATATAATATGACATCATTTATTGGATGTTGTCATACTGAAAGAATCAAAAAATTGTAGCAGTCAAATCTTATACTATAAATGATATAAGTATAATGTACTTCGTATATTATAAGATCTTGACACAATGATCCGTTAAAGGAAAATTCAGAAAAAAAAGAAGGAAAATATTTAATGTGGTTGTATGAACAACATATGATAGAGAAGCACATTGGGAAATAAAAAGTGAAGAGAATGAAGAGGAAAGATCTGTGCATATTTTTTATTTAAAAGTTGAAGAAGAGAGGATATGAAAGAAAAAATGTATATTTTTATTGACTTTCATTTTACATATCATCCTTATTTTTTTTCTCTCTATTTGATTAAAATTATATTTACTTGATGGATTTTCTCACATTTTCTTCTCCTTCTTACCCCACATTTTATATTATTTTCTACTTTTTTTACCTTATGCCAATTTAATAGTCTTATTTTCTTTTATAGATAGAAATATTGTCATTATCTTCTCAAGTTCTTGTAAATTTGTAATAATTGTTACTTGGCTTAAAACTTATAATATCTAAATATTATGTAACTAAAAAAGTTTGTGAAATACCATGTAACCATAAATATTATTTGGATTTATTTTTATATAGTAATATACATCTTTTCTTAATTTGAGAGTGATTGACTAATAAAAGTTTGAAAGAAAAATATATAAATAGAAGGTGATAATTATGCATGTATGGTTATCATTTTTCCCAATGGTGTATAATTATAATTGAGTGAACTACTCAATTTATAGCTAATAATATATGTTAATTAATAAGTCAACTATATTACATCAAATTTCAGTTAATAGGTCAACATGATGAATGATATATTTTTAAAACTTCATTTGTTATAATTATTTACATCTTTTTTGGGTAAATACCCCTAGTCTTATAGGGAGACGATTTGTGTAACTCTTAACACAATTAATATGAAACTATTAAACAAATTTTAGTAGGATAAAAATGAAATATATGATTTTTTAAGCTCATAATTGATGGCATGCATATTAGGACGGTAAATTTTATGATTTGTGAGTATATAAGATGCATAATCCATAAATATATTAAGTTTAACTATTAAGAAGTTCATACAAAGAATAATGGTAGGATTGATTGAAATCATAAGATTAAAAGTCGCATTTTGTATGATGTAATAATTTTTTTTACAAAATACAAATCTGTACATGGTATCATAATAATAATAAAAATATTTTTTTGGAGGGGGGTTCAGCTCCGGCAGCCCCCCCTCTGGCTACACCCCTGCTCACCAGTGAGAGCTATCTCACCTTCACCTATGCCTTGCTGATGTTGCTACCACGTAGCTTGCAATGTTCTGTCATGGTTGTTTTACTTCATGGAACCGTGAAGATACCCTATCCACCTGTACAATATTCCTCGGATCATCGAACGTCGGCATGCGCTGGGTTCTGCACTGGAATTGCTGACGACCCTGCTCGCAATCTGAACGAGGAAGAACGGGTACCAGATCCCATGAAAGCGTTGGATTTTAATCGTGATCTGGTCACTCTACAGAAGCAGACTGATGAAGAAGCCCTCCATATTCCCTGCCTTATTATAAAAATAAGGAAACTATTCATAGCACATCATCTCCACCAACATCCACATCTCTACATCGAAAATGTGCAAAGTCACTATATATACTTTTTAACATTGTGACACGGTTCTTTAGGTGGAAAAATTGTTAGTGGGTTCTGTAGCACTTTGCATGTATGCAGTCGCTACAATAAGCAACTGCAGCGCAATTATTTACATTTATTACTCTCCTATAAAAGAACACATTTGAAATTTCAAATTATTTTTTGTAACTTACTCCACTTTTTGGCAGGATATAATATTTTATCTGACTGGTTAAATCCAGATTCAGTACTTCAATATTTTAATATAATGCCAAAAATTATTAACAAATATGCTAGATATAAACTAGCACAGTGGATACAATCATAAGTTTATTTGACTGGCAAAATAAAATATAAAGTTGATTGATTATTATGTTAATGTAATTTTTTTATTCATTATGCATATATAGAAATCATTATATCATTTTATCTAAGAATAAAAAATTAACAAAACAACATTGTCGTACTAAAAAATCATTTTACGGGGTCATACTTCACACTTCACACTTTAAATAAATATATAAATATATTCAAGGTTGTATTAAGCAGTTGATTCTATTCAAAATAGCATCAAAATATATCAGCAACTAGACTTAAATTAAAAGAGTTCAGTACAATTTGCATAATAGAATCATACCAAAAAGTCACTATTAGCACCGATACATATTTTCTTAGCACATGTGACACAAATTTCTAGACAATAAGTCTGCTAGTATGGTTGCATGGTTGTATGTATGTCGTTGCTGTAACAAAGCAATGTTGTTGCTCAGCCACCCACTACCAACTAACCAACTATATTTAATTTTTTAACACACATTTCATATTCAAATTTTAAAATTTGAAAATTTCTTTTCAAGTGCCCACGTCAACAATGTTTACACATTTCACGTGTAACATAAAAACTCGTACTAAAATATATTCAACACAATACTAAAAGCTATTAACACTCTTACCTAAAATAAATAAGTAGAGTACATCACATTCTGAAAAATATTTCTTATTTATTTTTTATACGTTTTGTAATTTAGTATATCGTAAAACCTATGTGATAAGTGATCATATTTGACCAAAATATGTGTGTCACATCACATTTGTTCATATGTTGATGGTAATTCCACATATGATACTAATTAATATTCATGGTATGATAAAAAACTCAACAATTGTATTTTATATTACCAAAATAGTGCTTAAATTCCATGACTAGAAAAATATAATACAAGAGATAACGACTTCATCATTTTTTATAATATTTATACTTTTACACATAATCCAATTTTATTATAAATGACCCAAATAAGCTCACATTTCTTAACCAGGAAAGAAAATAAAATGCATATGAGCTCACATTTCATAATTTGACACATACGACTAGTTTTTATACATCACATTGCGAAAATATTTATTACAATGATGATATATATACATTACAAGACTTGACAACCAACTAATCTCCATGTCCCTCCTCTTCTTCCTCATGGTAGGGTTCAAAAGCATGATGATGTTGTTGGTGTGGCGGTATGGTCACTGCGGCACATTATAGGAGGCCTCTTGTGGGTGTGGCGGCAGCATGGACACTGGTGCGGCGGCGAAGTAGGCGTTGGTGCGGTTGTAGAGTGAGTACGAGTGTGGCAGAATGAGTGTGGGTGTTGCGGCGGCGTGGGTGCAGACATGACGACTTGGGTGTGAGTAGGGCTGGAAATTGGGTTCGGGTTGAGCGGGTCCTATTTCAGGTCAATTCGGGTCAGATCAAATATACTCAACTCGAAGCTGATCCAAAAATAATTTCAGGTCATACTTTCTCAATCTGAACCCAAAATTACAATTTGCGGGTCTGACCTCCTGGACCCGATGGACCCGAAAATATCATGTTATATGTAAATCAGAAAAATAAAAATGCAAACCCGAAAAACCCAAAATAAAAACCCGTTAGACCCAAAATTGTTACAGAATTTGTTGGTTAATTAATATTTTACAAGCAAAGACTTGTATAAAGTATCATATTTTTATTTTTGTCCGTCTTTAACTTTTATATGGCTAAAACATGGAAAATATATGAAGATATAATTTCGGGTTGATGGGGTTTTGTGCGTCGAGAAATGCAAACCCGAACTCGACCCATAAATAATTTTGAATTTTTTGGGTTTGGGTCATTTCGGGCCGCGTCGAAAAAATCAAGACCCGAACATACTTTAGTTAGGTTGGGTCATGTCAGGTCAAGCGGGTCAGGTCTGGTTTTTCCAGCCCTAGGCGTGAGTGCGACGGCATGCGATGTGGCGTGGATGTGATGGAAGCAAAGAGCACGAGAACGACAAAGGCATTGGCAACTCAGGCACGACAGCTTGGGCTCGACGACTTGGGCGAGGGACGGCTAGGTGCAGATATGGCATGAACGTGACTGCGATCATGGCACATCAGCGGACTGGGTGAGGCTTCAGCTTGGGCACGACGACACATGGGGAGCAGTCTCGGCATGGCAGCGGGCTGGGCGAGATGTTGCTCACTACGGCGGACAAGGAGCGATGGCGGTTGCGCTTGACGATGGCCTGGAGTGGGAAAGATCACGGGTAAAAGAGAGAGAGAGAGAGTGAGTGTGGGGTGGTTTATATAGCCCTCGATGACTGTTCATCTTCTAGCATTGTGCTTATTAATGTCTAGTATTGTACGAGTGTGTCTCCTCTATACCATATGCAGATGACTGGATTTAATACATGTTGCATGTCTCGAGGCTGGAGTGTGAAGGTTGGTGTAAAGAATGTGTTGTATATGAGCACTCCCCCTCTACATGTGGATCCAAAAACCATCTCTAGCAACCGTTCTATTATTTTATGAAAAATTCTAGCCATAGTAACTCAGCCACCCGCTGGCATACCTGAAGCATAAAAAAAACTGAGTTTTACGCATCTCAGAGATATTCGACCTGCAGCCAATCTTTTATATTATTGTCCATGTAAAAGTCATACAAAGCGCATGCAAAATGCAGTTAATGTATCTACTCCCCAACAAATTATTTTTGTTATATCTCAATCCACCACATATTAGGAAAAGTATTTAGATTAAAAAAAACCATTTCTAATTCCTTTCAAAATAAATTAAAAAGCTTTGTTGCCTCCCATATTTCTCCCCAGTCCAGATTTTTTAAATCTCAAATACGCATGTATTGCATGCAGGGGCGTAGCCAGAGGGGGGGGGGCTGCTGGGGCTGAAACCCCCCTCCAAAAAATATTTTTATTATTATTATGATACCATGTACAGATTTGTATTTTGTAAAAAATATTATTACATCATACAAAATGCGACTTTTAATCTTATGATTTCAATCAATCCTACTATTATTCTTTGTATGAACTTCTTAATAGTTAAACTTAATATATTTATGGATTATGCATCTTATATACTCACAAATCATAAAATTTACCGTCCTAATATGCATGCCATCAATTATGAGCTTAAGAAATCATATATTTCATTTTTATCCTACTAAAATTTATTTAATAGTTTCATATTAATTGTGTTAAGAGTTACACAAATCGTCTACCTATAAGACTAGGGGTATGTACCCAAAAAAGATATAAATAATTATAAAAAATGAAGTTTATAAAAATATATCATTCATCATGTTGATCTATTAACTGAAATTTGATGTAATATAGTTGACTTATTAATTAACATATATTATTAGCTATAAATTGAGTAGTTCACTCAATTATAATTATACACCATTGGAAAAAATGATAACCATACATGCACAACTATCACCTTCTATTTATATATTTTTCTTTCAAACTTTTATTAGTCAATCACTCTCAAATTAAGAAAAGATCTATATTACTATATAGAAATAAATCTAAATAATATTTATGGTTACATGGTATTTCATAAACTTTTTTAGTTACATAATATTTAGATATTATAATTTTTAAGCCAAGTAACAATTATTACAAATTTACAAGAACTTGAGAAGATAATGACAATATTTTTATCTATAAAAGAAAATAAGACGATTAAATTGGCATAAGGTAAAAAAAGTAGAAAAAAAATAAAATGTGGGGTAAGAAGGAGAAGAAAATGTGAGAAAATCCATCTAGTAAATATAATTTTAATCAAATAGAGAGAGAAAAATAAGGATGATATGTAAAATGAAAGTCAATAAAAAATATACAATTTTTTCTTTCATATCCTCTCTTCTTCAACTTTTAAATAAAAAATACGCATGGATCTTTCCTCTTCATTCTATTCACTTTTTATTTCTCAATGTGCTTCCCCATCATATGTTGTTCATACAACCACATTAAATATTTTCTTTCTTTTTTTTAATGAAGTTTCCTTCAACGAATCATTGTGTTAAGATCTTATAATATACTAAGTACATTATACTTATATCATTTATAGTATAAGATTTGACTGCTACAATTTTTTGATTCTTTCAGTATGACAACATCTAGTTAATGATGTCATATTATATTTTAATACTTGTTCTCCACTTAAAAGATGATTTTGTTCCCATTTTTAATATAACTATTATTTTTCTTACACATTGCCAACTGTATGCACATTGTACTGATCAAGTGATCATGAACTATAATTATACTGTTGATCTTCTAGTTGTTTAATCTGAAAGACATATCAAATAATGTGTTTGTTATGACCTTAGACATATAAACAAAATCATTATTTTGAATAGTGAATTTAACATTTCATTTATGTTAGATTTTTTTTACAAATAGCTTGTTTTATATGTTGGAGAAAATGAGACACTAATTAGGTGTGTTTTTCTTATTTTGTCTTCTAATTAAGTATTATTTTCCTCATCGTCACTACTCTTAGTAATTCAGTCCCCCTGTGGTAGATTTCTGGATCCGCCATTGATTGCATGTATATTTATTTCATATGATCCGTCTAATGTCATTATATATACACAACGATACAACTTCCAATTTTTAATCATATATACAATATTTTACACAACATTATATATTATAATATTTTCCCATATATATTCGTTATCATTTTAACTCAATTTTTACGTATAGTATAACATGTACAGTATGAAACGTATAGTACTAACATCTTCTGGTAAACTTCCTTTTGCATACAATTCTTAAACAATTTCTTTTTAAGTCTAAATGAAGTTCTATCCCACGATGATCTGAGGTTGTCTTAAATTTCTCGATGTACAATACCAATACAAATTACAAGACGTATAAGATGTACAATACATGTCATACAGTACAAACACACATCTAAGATTTCATCATATATATAGTACGTAACTTTTCTTTTGTACAATACTGACTCACAACAAAATAACTTCCAAAATCATACATATAGTATGTGAGATTTGTGTCGTACAATGCTAACAAATAACATAACTTCCTAATTTTTATCAAAATGTAATTTTATCGGCATACAATACTAGCACTCATCACAATACCCCAGATATTACACACGATTGATTTTACACAACATTACATATTGTAATCTTTACTCAAATTACAATACTAACACAAATTACAAGATGTACATGATTAAGATTCATATATTACATATATCTGTCTTGTTAGTCTATGAACAATTTTGTTACAAAAGCTAGATCATTTGTTAATATTTGAATGAAGTTCACTCTCCCATTCAAGTGACTATTCCTAGTGATTGAAGGTTGACTTAACTTTATTAGCATACAATACAAATACAAATTACAAGACGTACAATACAAGATGTAAAATACAATATGTATAGTACAAAACGTCCAGTACAAATATACATATGTTACATGTATCTGTCCTGCTAGTCCATACACAATTTTATTGCAGAAGCTAGATCATTTGTTAATATTCCATTTACTCAAAAAGACTAGATGAACTCTGTTGCACCTGAAAACACATTTTTAATATAACAACGCACAAAATATGATCATACAATACTACAAAAATTTGAATATGTACTGTATTATATTATGAAATATTGTTCGACTGAATAAAAATATAGTACTTACAGAAATCTTATAAATTATTAAACCATATCTAGAGTAGAAATTTTTAGAGTATGTGTTGTGCAAGCTCTAGGAAAAGCCCATGCTGTGCAAGATTTGGAGGAAAGATGAATGCATGATTTTTATATACTTTTGGGGGCGAAAAATCGTACTGTGCGGATTTAAACAACCCAGAATTACTTGAACACATTTGTAACCTATAGGTAAGGCAGACGACACTCGTAACCTCTGGGTAGTTCGCGATGAGTTCCGTCAATGGCGGTTGATCCTTGCAAGAAATGCAATGAGCTCCAAAATGACCGGCGAGAGTACCCGTAAGCAGAGGGCAGCAGCGACGAGCTTCGGTACCGTCTGTCTGTGATAGAAGCAGGTTACGACGGAGGACGGGAGTATTGTACTAGCGCGGGTGCGCAACGAGGGTTACGACGGAGGATGGGAGTATTGTACTAGCGCGGGAGCGCAACGAGGGTAGAATGGAGTAAGAGAAATAGGGAGACCGAGAACAAGATCGACTAATAAATTTGTATCAGCAGTTGGGACCAGGATTTGCGTGGACTCCCAAGATTCGGGTAGGTAGTCGAGTGCAAATGTCACTATGTGTAGTGTGACTCTTGTTTCATAAGGCATGCTACCTCTCCTTCCTTGTTTTCAGAGTCCATGTGGAAAAGGAATGGCAAAAGTCCGTCATCTTGCTTCCGATTGCGATTGAGAGGCGGTGGTTATCAACTCAAACTACCTTGTTATCTTCACAAGTTAGATAAATTACATTCTCCAACTAAATTAACCACGCACACGTATCTTATATCATCTGAAGGCAGCTTTGATTAACCTGAATATGCAATATGTCATGCATGTACGAATTAGTCTATGTTTGTTAGTTCATTGAGGTGATCCAAAGCCCGTATTTAATGTATGTTTATATCCCTAAGCTTCTAAACGGAATAAGCTATATGCCTTTGAAATCCTCTAAAATATATGTTGTTTTATTTTTATAAGAAAACATCATGGAATTAGTTTTAAAACTTACTACAATGTATCAATCAACTCTATATTTGTATTAGAACCAAAGTAACATTATGATATGGTCAAGTTTCATAGTTGTCCCTAGGGTCACTTATCAGTCAAATGGGCTCAAATTCAGGTGGAAGATATTATACTTGGGCCTACATGTCTCAAATCAACCAGCTAATATTGCATCAATATCCTTATCTTATACTTAGTTTAGGTTTCAAAATTTTGATTGTGACAATATGATTATAAAAATAAGAAGAAATATCCTCATGTACGCCATGAAGATGTTGGGATAGGAAAAGGATCCGACCCATGCCTAATTGGATTTAGACTTGAGTAGGAGTTGACTTGTGCTACCAATCCTGATAGGAGTCAAATCTAACAGGGGAAAGAAGATGGCTCCCTATGTGCAACATGGAGTTGGAGTAGGACTTGAACTAGGACTTGGACAAGGATTTCTACTTGCAACCACATCCATGAAGGCCTATAAATAGAGACCCTGGGGGAGGCCATTGAGATCATCCCACCGGCTGAGGTGTAATCCTTCTAGTTGCTTGTTGGTGTCTTCTGTTGTAGAAGATCCAGAGAAAAAGAACAACTGGAGGAGCTCTCTTGATTGAATAAGAGAGGGTCAACGACTTTGTCTTGAAGCGAAGTAGCGGCTGACAATAAGTGATTTATTGGGTGACATAGCATCCCTCTTGGTTGATAAGAGAGAGTCAATGACTTTATCTTGAAACAAAGTAGCGGTTGGTGGTTACAAACGCAGTATTACAATAGCGGTAACAGTCTGACCCAGTCAGCGGTCACGACGACATCAAGCAGTCCTCAACAATGACAACAGCCTCATGAGGAGATCAAGTAAAGAGGGAGGTTTTGTACACAGTGGGTGTGATTCTCTTCTTCCTCATCTTTGTTCTCGTGTGGGAGGGCTACCTAGATTTAGGAGTAATCAAATCCAGACAGTGTGAGTTATAATCTTAATTACATAGTGCTTGTTGGTTGGTATTGCCCTTCTCTCCTTGTCTTGGGGAGAGTTTTCCATGTTAAATCTTGTATTTCTTTTTTGGGTTTATGCGCTTGTCGGTAACGCTTCTGTAATAAATTTTCTTCACATCTAGGATCGTATTGGTATAACATCCCCAACAAGTAGTATCAGAGTGATGTTGTACCGATACGGTCCCATGTGTGATGATAATAAAGTTGACAAAAACAAATTGATAGATTTAGAAGCTCAAAATGGAGGATATTCTCTATTGCAAAGATCTGTATCATCTGATAGAGGGACAAAATCTAGAGAGTACATCTGATGTGGACTGGAAGAAATTAAACAGGAAGACTGTTGGAACAGTTTGAAAGTAACTCGACATTTCTGTATTCCATCACATATCAGAAGATACCAATGCCAAAGATCTATGAGAGAAGCTCAAGAAGTTATATGAGCCGAAGACTGTAAAAAATAAAGCTTTCTTGATTAAAAAGTTAGTAAACCTCAAGTACCAGGATGGTACAAGCATCGCCAAGCATATGAATGAATTCCAAAGCCTTGTAAATCAATACGGGTCCATAAAGACAGTTCTTGATGATGAACTCCAGGTTCTACTTCTTCTGGGATCATTACTTAATAGTTGGGAGACAATCATAGTGATAGTCATCAATTCTGCATAGGAAGGCAAGTTGAGACTTGACCAGGTGAAGAGCAATCTATTGAATGAAGAGACTCATCAACGAATAGAGGATTACATATGCACTTCACAAAGAGTAGAGGCATTGATAGAGAGAGAGAGAGACTGTGACAGATCTAAGAGCTGTCGTGAGTCCCAGAACCATGAGAAGTCTCATGGTAGATCCAAGTTGAAGAGTAGTAGATAGTACTTCCATTGCAGGAATCCAGGTCATTTCAAAATGTATTGTAAGGTTTGGAAAAAGAAACATCGGTATAAAGCCAAAGACAAACAAGATGACGATAAGAATACTGCAGCGACAATGTTAGATGATAGGGATAATGACGACGATGTGGTCTTAACAGTCCATTAGTAGTGTTTGCATGTTGAGGATGATGATTCTGAGTGGGTGGTGGATACTACAACTTCTTATCATGTTTTACTGAGTAAGGAATTTTTCACTTCATACAAGAGGGGAGATTTTGGGAGGGTGAACATGGAAAGTTCCAACTTCTCCAGAATTATTGGGATTGGAGACATTTGTGTTCAAACAAGTGTCAGTTAATGCTCACACTGAAGGATGTTCGTCACGTTCCAGATTTGTGACTGAGTTTGATATATGGTTCATTCTTTGATAGAGAAGGTTGTCATCTAGATTTTAGCAAATGTAAGATCACCAAGGGAGCTTTGTTTATTGTATGAGGAGAATTGTGTCATACATTGTATAAGACCCAACTTAAAGTGCTCAAAAGGGGCCACATATATGCAGTTGAGGTTCACCAGAAAGATATGTGGAACAGACTGTTGGTATGTATGCCCTGAGAGCCAATCATGGGATGATTGGTGGGATACATTAAGATTGATTTGATAAACATGAAAGGCAAGCTTCCAATTCTTTCTAGTTCAATCATATTAGATGATGATAGAATAGATTGAATATCTAGAGAATAACAATACTCAATGATGTATGCTTTCAGGTTAAGGACCTAAACGGTAAGATCATACAGATGCTAAGAGTTTGTACATTCTTATTATGTCCCTAGTTGGATGTCATTGTGGAAGGTAGATAGACAACAATGACACATAAGACTAGATTGTAGTATTGGTTGATGACAGAATCTCATTAGTCATGATATGGAGATATCAAACCAAACACATATGTACTTGTTGGAGAACAAGTGTACCGGGCAGACCCACCGTGAGTTTGACACATGGAACCATGACATGGTAGTCACAATCAGTTCTCACAGTGATGGTGGTGAGTGTGATTCTTTGACCTAAGATCACTACACTCAACACATGTCATTGGGTACACTTTGACATCATCAAATGTAGTCCTGAAACATGGGTTGTTATAAAGGTGATGATTGGGTGGCTTTGACACATGGGGCTTTGGAGGGGTGAGTGATAGATATGGGATTTGTCCCTCCTGAGGGAGTATGATATCCATGGCCACTTGATGAGTAGGATTGAGATAGGCGTGCACACATGTGTGAATCAGTATATGATATTGATGTCATACATATCTCCTCCAATCTACTATGAGATCAAGAAAGTGAATGAACGTTGATAGGATGACTGTTCCATGCCTCGAGTTCATTCGGGATATCAATGACAAAGGAATTATGCATTCACTGTAACACCATTCACATATTGTAAGATTGAAAGTTGTTCTCCAACTTTCCTTTTCACTTGGGTAGCACTGATGTGTGACTAGGCACCGCTCTTTGCTTGTGAAGTTATAAGTGTTATGGACTTTCACTACCAATGTGAAATGGACCTATAGGGTCACACACATAGGATTTAACCTGGAAGATGAGTTTATCCACAAATGATGTTTAGATTGATTACTGAGGAGTTTAGTAGTTCAATTAAACACTCAATCAATTGATAGCTCAAAATCATAGTGTTCAAGGTGTTGGACCGATTGATTAGAGTATCAGATTGATTGAAACTACAATTGACTGATTTTCACAGTCTGCTGCCCCAACCGATAGGCTCATAGGGATGAACCGATCGACTCAGGTTGGTGAACCGGTCGGCTCAAGTTGTGAGTCGATCGGATCATGTGTCATGAAACGACCAGCTCAATTGTTGAACCGGTCGATTCATTGACCACCCGAGATCATTTGGAAAGTCAGAAGACTATTTTGTAGATACAATTTGTTTCACTTGTACAAATTCGATTTGGATAAGGATTAATATTTGATTAGTTGGAAACAAATATGAAAGTCAGTTTGATTTGGACCAAGACCACGAACTGATCAGCTCAGAAGTGAACCGACCAGCTCAGGTGTCCCAACCGATCGGTTCAGTCCTGAATCAATCATCTCAGGTTCCCAACCGACCGTTTCATGCTTGAAATGATCGGTTCAGGTGGTGCAGTTGATTGTTTTGGGGAAAATCTTGAATCCTTCTACTCATGCTTTAATCCCACATTGCCCGGGGTAGAGAACCCTGTCCCATGACCCTCCTATATATATAAGGGTATTGGGGGCTTCTCAAAGTATAACTCAGAACACCAGTTGCTCTGCAAAGTTGTTGTTCTCTCTGGTTGTGGTAACCGAGAGAGCCCGAGCAAGTGCTACCCGATAAGGGAGGCACAACAAGGGAAAGACAACTGCAGAAAAACAACTGATTGCAGGAGAGTGTGTCAGTGACTAGTACGCCGACAGGAGGGTGCGACTCCTTCCGATTCCTTGTAGGACAAGGAGATCAGAATTCTAGGTGGTCCGTGTGGACTACTTCAGAGGCGGGAGATTTCTGCCGCTCAGAGGACAATTGTCAATCCCGACAGTCCTGGTGAGACCAGGAGCTGCTCAAACACCATCCAAGACTGGAGGTGAAGACCGTGCAAGACACGAGGTAACGTCGCCGAGCAAGCCTTGGGACAAGGTATGTCTCTACAAACCATCTTTCCTACTATATAGACGTTGACATGATTCCTTTATTCTGGGTTTGGGAGGAGAAATTTTTTATTTTCACTGCCTTCTCTGTCTCCACTAAAACCCAACAGTGGTATCAGAGCCACATCAACTGCTCTATACTTTAGGATTATCGATATGATCGATTTTGATTTGTCGCCTTTAATTATTGCATACGATGTGAATAATAATGGCTTTATGCATGTCCAATCCTAAATCCACAAAATCCCAATATACATATATGATATTTAATATAAATGCACTCGATACGTGTCACCCTTAAATGAGTTTTGTGGTGGATGTATAGCATGGTCATGGCCAATAAACCCTATATATGTGTTCTTGGTTGAATGCGGTTGCTTGCATCTCGGTCTACGAACCGATTCCCTACCTCCTTATTCCTGATGTAACTCAAGATAACTCTAGATTTCTTTCCTACCTTTGCTCCCCCCGAATGTAACTTGGGGTTTCCCATTTTAATGTAATAGGATAGAACTTTTATTTCCTGTTATGTCAAAGAATGGAGGACATCTGACGATGACTGAGACGATCGGTTCAAGGTGTGAACCGATCGGTTGGTGATCCATAAGATCGGCTCGAGGAGTGAGACGAGCGGGTGGTGATCGGAGGAGATGCATGATGACCAGGCAATCTGATCGGTTGGAGGAGCCAACCAATCGGATGGTGGCACCTAGATGACCGACTAGGGTGAGCAGGTCATTCATGTGATGATTTGATCAACTCAGACGGCTATAGCACTTCATCATGGACAAGTTGCATGTGATGTAGACCTAGATGACTGTGATTCCTCTTGGCTCGAGGAATCACAATAGGACGGCCATAATCATCACTTTTATCATTTTGCATCTTTTCTGTGGGATATAGCATGTATAAGATACGTATTATATATTGTGGTGATTGGATATGTATATGTACCTATTAAACCAAATCCCTCATCTAAATATTAAGTCTTATACACCTTCCATTAGCGGCACACATGAAAAACTTGATCGATGAAGCGTAGGTTACGCCAAAGCGTGGTGAGCCATCTATCTCGTGGAAGTGTGAAGGGTAAACATGTAGGTTTTGTCAAAGCATGGTGCATGTTTACCGTGTCGGCTTTTGGGTTAGACTTAACTGGTGATTCTTAGAGCATCTAAGCCCAGAGGCACGGAATGTTCATGGCAAGGTGTTGTGCATGTTCATTCATCAAGAGTTGCATATGATGCAATTGGCATGATGGCCTACCTAAATAGTCAAGACTATGGGCGATCAGCCAAAGTTGACTCATGACTTGATGAAATATGAATCTTGACCCACTAGAAGATTGTACACTGCAATCTTCTGAATTGATGGTGAGGGATATCAATTTGAACAAAAATAGTTGGAGTGATAATTAATTAAAGTCCTAATTATATCGCCAACCTTTCAAATCAATCAAATAAGTCAAAATTGAGTTTTGGACTAAATTGCATATATTTCCTTTTGTAGTACAAATGATAACAAATAATAATCACTTTTCATTATGATCGGTCCTTGAAAAGGACAAGATGAATGGGACTAACTTCTATGACTGGTTTAGGAAATTGAGAATTATTCTCACTCAAGAGCGAAAGCTCTATGTCCTAGATACTCCAGCTCTAGAGGAACCTGCTCCTACCGCACAAAAGGCAGAAAGCGATGCTTATAAGAAGCATTCTGAAGATTCCATTGATGCAAAGTGCTTGATGTTGTGCTCCTTGAACCACGAGTTGCAGAGACAACATGAGAACATGAGTGTCATTGAGATGATTCAGCATCTCAAGAACATGTATGAAGATTAAGCATGACAAGAGAGATATGATGTCTCTAGAGCGTTGTTCAAGTGTGTCATGACAGAAGGAGATCCAGTTGGTCCTCACACGCTCAAGATGATTGGGTATGTGGAGAACCTGACAAGACTGGGATTTCCCCTGAGCTAAGAGTTGGCTACTGACGTGATACTACAATCGTTTCCAGAATCCTATAGTCATTTTGTGATGAACTACAACATGAACAACTTTGACAAGCCGTTGACAGAGTTATTGGGTATGTTGAGGACAGCCGAGGCACAGATGAAGAAGGACAAGCCTAAGTCTGTGATGATGATCAGTAGCAAGAAAGGCAAGTCCAAGCGCAAGGGTAAGGGCAAGGCTAAGAAAGGTTCTGATGCTAGCCAGCAGCCCAAGTCATCTTCAACTCTCAAGGCCAAGGGAGGCGTGACCAAGAGAGGCAATTGCCACCATTGTCAAAAGCTGGGACATTGGAAAAGGAATTGCCCAGTCTATCGGGAAGAACCAAAGAAGAAGGAGGCGACATACATCTCTACTTGAAGGTGTCATGAAATAAATTTGTAAAATTTTTGAGGTATATGATACCAAGATATAAAATGTAAAGCACTCAATAAATGGGGCAAGTGTTTCCACCACAGATAGGAGTATTTTAGTTTAATTTCAGTGTTGAAGGCATGTAATAGAGTTATGAACTGCTATTTCATATTTTCCAATGGGAAGAAACACATTATTTTTTGCATATTGTATGAAAATGATAGCAATTAATAAAGTTGATGTTTCAATTTCAAAGATATGATCTTTATGGCAATGCCTTGTTTATCTTATGGTACTTGGTATGCATAAGATAAAATGATACCTAAAAGTTATTGATAAATCAAACAATCAAAGTAGCATTATCATGAGAAATTCATCTCTAGTTTCCATATGATGGATAAATCTAGACTCTTTTGGTTAAGAGAACCAGTAAGAGACATGAATCTCTTAGACATGATTAATCAATCTTCACTAGTGGTAGCGGGAGAATGATTATCCTATTAGGTATAATGCATGTGATGTATTTACATACCTATTAGAGTTAATGCTAGTACTTCAAACAATGTTTAGAGAAATACCAATATGAATATCTTGAAGTGTTCAAGAATATCATATATGAAGTACGAATTTGGTAAAGTGTTAATTCTTGATGAGATCAAGGAATGAAATACTTGCACCAAGTGTTTGAGAACCTTGTGAGTGATTATGATAGTGTATCATAGTGAGCTCATGATTAAGGCATGATGATGTCTAAATCAACAAGGAGTCATACTCTAAGGAGTTAGAGGATGATTATCAAATAACTATTTTCTTCTTAAATAAAGAATACCCCACACTAATAAAGGACATTAAGAATCACAAAGGATTGTGAGTTCTTATATCCTTGACATATACACCTCGATTATCTATGTGATGAGTTGGTCATGTGATGAGTCAACTATCTAGATGAATATGAGGAACCATATTTTGAGTTACGGTTTGTGACCATTACATCCTAAATGAATTCCATGTGAACCATAAGGTATGACTTTGATGGTAGCACCCATTGGGATGAAATCCATAAGTGTGAATGAATCTTAAGCATTAAGACACATGGATGATGTTTTAAGAAGGATGATGCTTGTTGATTGCAACTTAATGACTAAGAGATTTGGCATACAGATACTAAAACCGCATTCCTATGAGGAATAAGACAAGGATGTGTATGTGACACAACCTATAAGGTTTATGAATCCATTAATGCAAATGTAGTCTATAAGTTACAATGGACTAATCAATGTGATTGATTAAGTACAAGAAACTCAGAATTGTGATCTTTACTTTGATAATATAGTCAAAGGGTTTGACTAATATGTCAAAGACAAAGAAGGGATCTGTGATTTAGTGGGAGCATATTCACATTCCACATGTTGATGTGAAATGGAAATGTTATAGAATGGAAATCCAAAGTGGAAATTATCTTCAAGAGACGTTTCCTATATGATAGGAATAGAGATCTATAGAGATAGTTCTCCAAAACCTCTTGACCTGAAAAGATAAAGCATACATTGGCAATCTATACTGAAGGGTTCAGTATGCACAGATTCAGTGGGAGAAAACTTGTCCATGTGACATGGAGTTAGTATCCCAAGGCCAAGTGTCCAATTCTTATGAAGAATGGGAACACTAAGAATAGATATGGATTTGTCATGTATGTAATCATCCCATTATCTTGCATGTATGGACATAGCAAGAATAAAATGCATTCATCATCTTGTATGTAGGACATGACAATATGGTGTGCTCATCCTGATAACTCGTATGTGGGACATAACAAGTGGATGTCTGTCTAGTTCCAGTAAGGGTTATTGGAATACCATAAGAACTTGATAAGTACTTGAGAAGTACTAGTTCTATGGAAATAAGGAAGGGATCACTGTAAAGAGTTACACTGATGAGAACTTTAAAAAAGGATAGAAAATTAATTGCAAAATACATATGGGATATATAAAAGTGAATGTTTGTTGAGAAATGGAAACGTTCCAATAAAGTTGTTTAAAAGGAAAAAGTCAAGTATCTGTATGTTAAAGAACATTAGTGGATACTATATGAATCAAGAAGTTCATGAGATGAACTTATAGATATTCTAGTCATTGATGACAAGTAAGGAGTACTTGGTCATGCAATGTGGCTAAAGGTTAGCAAAGGAATATTGGATCGCATATTACAGCAACTCCATCTCATACTGTGACGTACAGTGAAGAGATGAGAGACATGCAGTTAATACTGACTTTGGTAAGGTGTTACCATAACTTACTATGTTAGCACTAGAGCACAGTAACATGTGTGACATGTTTGAAGATCGCTATGAATATGATTCAAGGGTGATTGGCTCGTAGTGCAAGTGGGAGTCTGTTGGTATGTATTCCCTGAGAGCCAATCATGGGATGATTGGTGGGATACATTAAGATTGATTTGATAAACATCAAAGGCAAGCTTCCAATTCTTTCTAGTTCAATCATATGAGATAATGATAGAACACATTGAATGTATAGAGAATGAAAGTATTCAATGACATATGCTTTCAGGTTAAGGACCTGAACGGTGAGATCATACAGATGCTAAGAGTTTGTACATTCTTATTATGTCCCTAGTCGGATGTCATTGTGGAAGGTAGATAGACAACAATGACACACAAGACAAAATTGTCGTGTTGGTTGATGACAAAATCTTATTAGTCATGATATGGAGATATCAAACCAAACACATAGGTACTTGTTGGACAACAAGTGTACCAGTCAGACCCACCGTGAGTTTGACACATGGAACCATGACATGGTAGTCACAATCAGTTCTCACAGTGATGGTGGTGAGTGTGATTCTTTGACCTGAGATCACTACACTCAACACATGTCATTGGGTACACTTTGACATCATCAAACGCAATCCTAAAACATGGGTTGTTATAAAGGTGATGATTGGATGGCTTTGACACATGGGGCTTTTGAGGGGTGAGTGATAGATATCAGATTTGTTCCTCCTGAGGGAGTATGATATCCATGGCCACTTGATGAGTAGGATTGAGATAGGCGTGCATGCATGTGTGAATCAGTATATGATATTGATGTCATACATATCTCCTCCAATCTACTCTGAGATCAAGAAAGTGAATGAACATTGACTGGATGAATGTTCCATGCCTCAAGTTCATTCGGGATATCAGTGAAAAAGGAATTATACATTCACTGTAACACCATTCATGAATTGTAAGATTAAAAGTTGTTCTCCAAAATTCCTTTTCACTTGGGTAGCACTAATGTGTGACTAGGCACCACTCTTTGCTTGTGAAGTTATAAGTGTTATGGACTTTCACTGCCAACGTGAAATGGACCTGCAGGGTCACACACATAGGATTTAACCTGGAAGAGGAGTTTATCCACAAATGATGTTTAGATTGATTGCTAAAGGAGTTTAGTAGTTCAATTAAACACTCAATCAATTGATAGCTCAAAATCATAGTGTTCAAGGTGTTGGACCGATTGATTAGAGTATCAGATTGATTGAAACTGCAATTGACTGATTTGCATAGTCTGCTGCCCAATCGATTGGCTCATAGGGATGAACCGATCGGCTCAGGTTGGTGAATCGATCGGCTCAAGTTGTGAGTCGATCGACTCATGTGTCATGAATCAATCAGCTCAATTGTTGAACTGGTCGATTCATGGACCAACTGAGATCATTTGGAAAGTCAGAAGACTATTTTGCAAATACAATTTGTTTCACTTGTACAAATTCAATTTGGACAAGGATTAATATTTGATTAGTTGGAAACAAATATGAAAGTCAATTTGAGTTGGACTAGGACCACGAACCGATCGACTCAGAAGTGAACCGATCGGTTCAGGTGTCCCAACCGATCGGTTCATGCTTGAATCGATCGGCTCAGGTCCCCAACCGACCATTTCATGCTTGAAATGATCGGTTCAGGTGGCATAATTGGTTGTTTTGTGGAAAATCTCGAATCCTTCTACTCATGCTTTAATCCTGCATTGCCCAGGGTAGAGAACCCTGTCCCATGACCCCCCTATATATATAGGGGTATTGGGGGCTTCTCAAAGTACAACTCAGAACACCAGTTTCTCTGCAAAGTTGTCATTCTCTCTGGTTATGGTAACCGAGAGAGCCCGAGCAAGTGCTACCCGATAAGGGAGGCACAGTAAGGGAAAGACAACTGCATAAAAGCAGCTAGTTGTAGGAGAGTGTGTCAGTGACTAGTACTCTGACAGGAGGGCGAGACTCCTTCCGATTCCTTGTGGGACAAGGAGATCGGAGTTCCAGGTGGTCCATGTAGACTACTTCAGAGGTGGGAGATTTCTACCGCTCGGAGGACAATTGTTAATCCCGACAGTCCCGGTGAGACCAGGAGCTTCTCAGAAACCATCCAAGACTGGAGGTGAAGACCGCGCAAGCTGTGAGGTAACATCACTGAGCAAGCCTCGGGACAAGGTATGTCTCTACAAACTATCTATCCTACTGTATAGACGTTGACGCGATTTCTTTATTCTGGGTTTGGGAGGAGAAAGTTTTTGTTTCCGTTGCCTTCTCTGTCTCCCCTAAAACCCAACACAGACGACTAGGATGCATGAGGGAGAAAGGCTTGAAGCTTTTATCAAAGCAGAGATTGATTCCTTGTGGCAAAGAAAAGGATTCGAACCATGCCTAATTGGATTTGGACTTGAGTAGGAGTTGTCTTATGCCAATCCTGATAGGAGTCAAATCTAAAAGGGGAAAGAAGATGGCTTCCTATGTGCAACATGGAGTTGGAGTAGGACTTGGACAATGATTTATACTTGCATCCACATGCATGAAGGCCTATAAATAGAGACCATGGGAGAGGCTATTGAGATCATCAAACCGGTTGAGGTGTAATCCCTGCTGTTGCTTGTTGGTGTCTTCTATGGTAGAAGAGTCGAAGAACAAGAACAACTAGAGGAGATTTCTTGGTTGAGTAAGAGAGGGCCAGTGACTTTGCCTTGAAGAAAAGTAGCAAATGACAGTTGGTGACACATTGGATGCACTGACATAGCAACTCTCTTGGTTGATAAAAACATAGCCAATGACTTTGCCTTGAAGCAAAGTAGCGGTTGGCGGTTACAGATGCAGTGTTGCAATAGTGGCAATGGTCTGACCCAGTCATCGGTCACAACAGCATCAAGTAGTCCTCAACAATGACAATGGCCTCATGAGGATATCAATTAAAGAGGGAGGTTATGTACATATTGGGTGTGATTCTCTTCTTCCTCATCTTTGTTCTCATGTGGGGTGGGCTACCTAGATTTAGGAGTAATCAAATCTAGATAGTGTGAGTTGTAATCTTAATTACATAGTACTTGTTCACATGTATTGCCTCGTGGATTTTCTCTCCTTGTCTTGGGGAGAGTTTTCCACGTTAAATCTGGTGTTTCTTTATTGGTTTTATATGCTTGTCGGTAACTCTTCCACAATAAGTTTTTGTCACATCTAGGACTGTATCGGTACAACATCTCCAACAGAAGACTCATCAAAATCCCAATTAGAATAAGATGTAATATATGTATATAAGAATATTATTATTTTATATATTTCTCTTTTAGAAAAGCACTCAAAAACTCATACTTGTATGGCACTTGCATAAGTATTAGAAAATTTATAGATTTGACATTTTTCTCGATCCACACATAGAAGAATACCGTTGTGAGGCATTTGGTTTAGAAACATATAGTAAAAATGATATGTCGATCTTAAAAACTTCTCTATCTTACCCATATCTTTTTAGAAGCATCATATTTATCTAGACTCATTCTTATGTCTAAATTTCCATAATTGTATTAGATTTAATTATACTTTTAATTTATTTATTTTTTAAATTGTGATTTACATTTTTTATTCAATTGTTTTTATGGCTTGATAATGCATTGCTAATTTGGATATACTTGTAAAGATCACTATTGTGTTCTTCTAAGACCTCTAGACTTGCTTTTTGTAATTTCATGTCTTTGGATAGAATATACCATCATCCAAATTTTCTCAACTGATGACCCTTTTCTTAGAACCAAAAATGGCAACCGAAGGTATTGTGCCAATGGGAAATCTAGACATTTTTTCAGTTATTGTCATCGACTGAGTTTCCACTCTAAAAAGAGTCAATCAATGGTATTGTTCCATCTTAAATAAAATTATTGTCATTCAAGAAAATCCCTCTCAATTAGATCATATTGGCCAACACGCTACTTTATTCACACTCCCCTGGGTCTCCTTTTTTGGAAGTCATATTTCTATATATGTATTGCAAATATGTTTTGTTTCTTAAAGTTCGTGTACCCAGATCTATTTTTATGTAATTTAATCACTTTTCTTAAAGTTGTATGCAATTTTTTATGACTAACTCATTTCTTATGAATCACTTGGTTAAAATTATCTTGTTTCTATTGTATACTATCTTGTGATTATTGTTGAGTGAGCATGAAACATTGAGATTAAAATGTAAATAATATGTAGTTATGATGTATGATTTATAGTATTATATGCATATGTGTGTGTGTGTGTTTGTTTGTGTCTGTCGGTATGTGTGATTTTAGTAGTTACATATTCATCTTCTTGTATACCTATCTTTATTTCCTTTACATATACAATGACATGTTTTATTCATCAATTTTCCCATCTTTTCTATTCCTTGTTCCATAGATTCAATAATGTTATTCTCAATTTCATATGCTTGTATTTTAATTCATATGTACTCAATTTTTAATCCTGGAATAGAATATACATTAATTTGAGTTATGTTCTTGGATAGTTTGTTTTACTTGCTAGAATTGCATCTTAGGTAGTTCAACTTCATGTATGTGTTATCTTCATTGCTTGGACAAACCTTTTGTTTGCTCTTCTACTCCCCACCCCCACTTTTTTATGTGACAAAGGGCTAGATGACATAGATTTCATCTAGAAATATATGAAAACAAAGATATATATTTTATTGTGAAAGATAATCTAACATAAGATATAGTATATATTGAGGGGGAGAACATGGATTCATTTCCTTGGAAATTCTACTTTCCCCAAAAGTGTGGTCTTACTTTAAAGATTCCAATACTTTTATGTAAAAATTTAACATCTTGAAAAAGGGGACAACATAGACCTTGATGCCACATATTGTAGTCATGTGTTTTGATGATGACTAAATGGATCCACTTATTTGTGTTTGATGCTTTCAATTGAGCAATTTTATAGTGGATAGACATCATCCAAATACCCTAACTTGAAACTAAAGAATTGAAGAGTTTACTTCATACATACACAAAAGATCAAGAATGACAAATAGATACATTTCTCCTCAGATAACTTTTGCAAGTCACTTGTACTGATTGTATGACCTATTTAAGCTCATAATGTTTTATTGTAATGATTGAAGAAAATTATGACACTTTTAGGTATTTGGTTTTACTAAGAATAGATTATGCCTTAGGCCATAGTTTCCATAAGGTAACTCACACTATGGGAAAAACTAAATTTCCATGAAGTGCTATTGGATGAGACTTAAAAGGGGTGGGGGTTCTCAGACGATTGTTCTAATGGGGTTTTTCATACACGTCTATCACTTAAGTTTGTTCTGAGGACATAAGGCCAATGGTGTCATTGTTGTAGCACTTTGCAAGTGGAAAACTAGCTATTAGAGTGGGGAGTGGAAATTTATTCCTTCTACATCCACCTACTTCCCTTAAAATAGATGCAATTTATTCAATTACTACTAGATAGTATGCATCCCCAACTCTAGATATGACATACATGCGAGCTTGAAAAGTTTCCTAAGAGGCCCCTACTCTATAGTTTAGAAATAGTTGTACATAGACCCCCTATCCACTCCCTTGATCTTAATCATTTGCTTATGAGTGTACAAGTCATTTGTGAGAGATTCATACATGTGTTTCATATCCTATGATTCTCTCATTCTCTACCTCCCAATCTCTTTAACACTAGAATATTTCTTCTCTCTTGGCTAAGGGAGGTCAAATGAAAGGCAATCCTTGCCAAAGGAAGGAATCCTTTGTCAAGAAATAGTATCTTAGAAAAGAGAAGCTGGAAGATAGGCGCCCCATAGAAAGGGAAGGCATCATTTGGATTGAAGCTTCCTAAAAAAGGAAGGTCATAAGCCCCCGATCTTTGAGAGAAAAGTTTTCACATAATTTTATTGCAAAACATATCAACAATCTCCACATCAGACATAAATCAGAGTACATAGAAGCTTATACTGCCTATACATTAAAACTACAAAGGAAAACTTGATCTATCCTAGATAAGCATCAGACAACTCATGCATGTCTCTTCCATGTCTTCCCGGTCACTATCCATGAACATTTGAAAGGAGGAACCACACATGGATCAAAGAGGAAAATATGGGTCAATCAAATGTCTAATACAAAATTAGTATTTGGGAAGTAAATAAGTATGAAGTAAACAAGTAACAATTTGCAATGAGAAAATGCAAGTAGTTAAACAATGTAGGCAAGTATCAAGTAGAAAAGGGTTTTCAATATTAGCTGGATTCGATATCAAAATTTGCAGCTAGTCATTCAAATGTTTAAATAGATAGCATGTGTTGATGTCTATGTTGTTGGGGAAGTTATGTATTCTCTATGTGGAGAATGAAAACATGCCAAATATGTTTTTCAATATAATGAGAGACCTCACATCCTTTCTCTATGTGGAGTCATGGAAGTGTAATTCTACTAAACTAATGAGAACTAGTTTGCCCTTTTAAAAGTTTATATGATGTTTTACTATTCCAGAGATAAAAACATGGGAGGATTTTCAAAAGAAAGGATAGGGTTTCAAAAAATACCAAGACATTCAACCTACCTACTAGGAATTCTTTCAAGAGGAAAATAAACTTACCAAATAGAAATAGTAATTTTGTACCTTGAATCAATTCATACAAAATTTAAGTATTCTAAGTATAGAGCTCCAAGATCCAATCAAGAGAGTGATCTACAAGTATAAAATTACATTGGTTACTATTGGATAGGAATCAGTCCATTACATATTTTCATTTAATTAGTTTCCTTTTAAAGAGTGTTGTTCATCATTTTCTAATTTTGGTTTTTTCTAGTGCTTCAATTACATTTGTATGACCAAAGTTTCATAATATGTTATTATGTTACTAACATAGTTGAATAGGTAATCAACCTACAGTTTGAATTCCCACATATGTAAACATATACTCAAATGTTAAATGTCACATATGTATATAGATGTAGTGTATATATATGTATATATATATATATATATATATATATATATATATATATATATATATATATATAGTGTCAGGCTAGAATACACTCGAGTGTACGGATCACACGAATACACTCAAGTGTGTTTGCATATGAAGACTATTTTTTGCAAAATGTAAACCATTGATATTCACTGTCATACTATAAATAGGCTGCATTCAAATTTTGAGCCCATTTGGATGAGTGTAAGTCACTCATCCGAGGGCAACAAAATCGACGCACGAAACTAATTGAAATGCATAATTTTTGCGGTCATCATAACATGAGCTATACATATCCAAATGTGCTCAAATTTTACGTATGAGTTGTTCACGAGATTTTTAAGAAGATCAACGGATTAGATTTTCAAAAAAAAATATTGCATCATGAAAAACTAATTGAGTGTATTCCGCTCCGGATACACTCGAGTGTATTCTAGCCTGACTAATATATATATGTATATATATGTATATATATATATATATATATATATATATATATATGGGCGTTCATTCATTGCCCGCGCAGGTAGCCTAGATTTTCGCTACCCGACAGCCAAAAAAGTAACTCTCCTGGCTAAGAAAGCAACTCTGCTGTAAAAAAAGTAACTATGGTGTCAAAAAAGTAACTCTTCTGGCCAAAAAAGTAACTCTGTACAAAATATACAACAGATATATATAAGGACGGGTTTTTTTGATTTTGGAGGAGCAAATGATATTATTTTTGGCTAAAATTTTTTGGAGAGCTAGAGAAAATAGTCCTATACAATTGGGAAAAAACAAATTTGAAAAAAAATGGTTGGAAGGGTGGGTGGGTAGCTACCCACGTGGGCAATAAAGATGGGCCCTATATATACATATATATATATATATATATGTATATGTATATATATATATATATATATATCATAGAAACATGGACTATAGGAATTTTAGAAACCAAATCATTAATGTTTATAAAATTTCTTCATCATCACTAACTCCATCATTTAATATGAAAATGTCCAATTTAGTTCATAATATTTCGTATTTCCTTGTATAGGTTAGTCTAAGATGGTATAGTACACTAATATATACTGTACTAATTCATTAAATACATACTTGGTTATATATTTATATAAAAATCAAAATAGTATTTATCATATAAAGGAATACACATAACTCTCTATTTATTGATACACCAGTAACTTGTACGGTAGATACTAGAGAAATAGAATCAAAAATTGTTATTATTACCATGTTATATATACTAATTTACCTTAATTGTCAATTGACATTCTATTTGACATATCATTCTAGTATAATTATGTAATATGATGTAACAATAAACACCATTACTAACTTTATGTATGTGCTATATCTATTAGTATCAATACAACTATATATATATATATATATATACTGATATGTAGGCTAATATAGTCAATATTTAGTAAATGAACAACTAATCCATGTAACATTATTATTACATTTAATAAACAATAAAATCTGTAGTTATCATATAGATAATATAAACCTATAGAGTTTTCATGTGAGTAACTAGCATATATGCATGTATATCAGTTCCTACAAGTACATGTATCATAAGGTTAAACATCTAATGAAACTTAAGTGCCTAAATAATAATTCATATCCTTCAAAATAATCAAATCTAATTATCTGTCTTTCTATCATTCAATATATCTAATAACATATTCTTATCACATGAAAATACAGGAATAAAAAGACTAACCTACATATTACACCCATTGAATTGGTTTGTAGTGATCCATATCTTGACTAGTTACCATGTCTGAGTTAAAATCTTGTTGTCGTTGGTGTTTTCTACATCCAAACCGAGGATGATCTTCATGTCAGGTGGCTAGAGGGGTAGAAAACCACCTGCATCTCCATTTCATGACTTTTTCAAACTCTACAATTGTAACCTTGTTACAAATGGAGTAGGTGTCTATGGAAGGAATAATCTTCTTGCCTTTTGATCTCTTGAATCATTGGTATGTTTTGAACCAGAAATGGCAAGGTAAAAGAATTGTTTTTGGGGTGTGAAAATCTTAATAGGTCAAGTTTGTTGAACATGGCTCCCATATCGTCGGAGGCAGTAACTCAGTGGATGATAATTTCTTGTGTTGCAGGTTTTTGGATAGTGTTAGAACATGAATGAGATTGTTATGGTAATGACAGGGATTACAGGGGTTCTAGGATCTTCAAAAACTAGTAGAGAGTGGGGCAAGAGGAGGAATGGTGTAGGGTTTCTTGACTGGTCACAATGAGGCATCTGATGAGGGTAACGTTTGTCATTGTTGTTTCTAGTCAGGTGGTGGACTGATGATGATGGTGATGAAGTGAAAGTGTGGGGTCTCTTTGTGATGGAGTGGAATTTTGGAATCTTTAAATGTCCAATGACATAAGTGAGGTCATGCATGTTGATTTGTTTGATAGTCCTAAGTGTTTGTAAAGCTTGAGTGTTGATTGTGGTTGGTATCACTACCAAGATCCATAAGTTTATAGCTATTTGAGGAATTTAATTGATTGGTAATATAATTGAGTCTTGGAACCAAAGTCTGATGGGAGGTATCTTGGATGATAATAAATCTATTATAACAACCCATCTTCAACAAAACACAAATTACATGCTAACCAGCGGATTACTGAAAATCATGTAAAATTAAAACTGATTTACAAAGAGAACCACAAGATGAGACATATAATATTTTAGCCAACACTTTTCTTTCATAACATATTTCCAAGGTGCTACAACATAATTTCCCATCATCTCATTACATGAAATAATTGTTCCACATGCTGATTTACATCAAAATACATAAATTGAAAACCATACATCGATCGTAATACAAGAAACATTGAAAAGCTTGCCCAAGACCTGAGTGTATAGGGACGACACATAGGACTCTTCTACTAGACACTATCTATTCCACTAGGTATGATACCTCTGCATAACATCTCAGCCACATGATCTTCATCTCACCAGGCACGTCCACCTAAAAAGGTTATTAACCATCGGGGTGAGACACACAGTCCCAGCGAGAAACATAACCCTCTACCAACTTTATTATGATCCCAGATAATTCGTATAAGCAGATTATAGGAGCAACATACTGAGCAAAGCTAACTTTATTAACAATCTTACCAAAATATCCAGGAGGCATATATCATGCATTCTTTTTTGGAACATGATTGACAAGATAAGATTTATAAGAACTTATCACATGATATATGATAAACTATAGGGTATAACTAGATCAACTACACAAACAAGGCCTCAACTAAATGTTCCATGTTTTGCCTTGAGCAATATATTGTATACAGCTGGATTAGGATTTATTATGCCCTGAGGAAGTGAGTCGTCCCGCTCAAATCCAACCTTCGATTGCGAAGCCCAAAACTGGTGCCATACAAGGTCAATGGAAGAGCTAGACTCCACGACCTCACCTCTTTGTGGTCAGTGCATGATAACCAAAGCAGGACCACAGTCTCTTATTTGAGTGAGCCATAGGGTTAGCTCATGCAGTATGCCCCTTTTTATCATGAGCCACATGCCTATTCACTATGCTCCTGAGCCATGAACGCATTCATGCTCCTTCACACTGAGCCATGAGCCTTATCACCATGCTCTTATACACATCTTGAGTCCACAACCGTAGTTGGACTCTAATCCTCCTATTTTCAACTAGGAGAAAGCCTATATATTCAACAATATGCGCTCCAGGTAATCCCGTAGGAGAAACCTATTTCACCATCACCAGTTACTGACGATGATGGATCTATGGCTAGGGCAAACTACATGTAAGGTTCCTCTGTAATTAATTAGTTCATTTTAAATGGATTTCAAGATTCAACGAAGTTATGTAACATGTAAACTAAATCACCAGTAAACAACATAGATCTCATTATCAGGTGTTGCATTGTCATTCTTATTCTCAAAGCCAACATTACATGTTACCACTTGGCATCTTGCCAATCATCAAGATCCATCTCAAGGATCAACATCACTGGGACTCAGTCCCATCATCAAGGTACACATTGCCATTCCATGGGTAACACCCATCATATATCACTGGGTTCATCATAAACCTTTAATGTTTAACATTATATCACAATTATGCCATTACCATGGCCTCATCGTACAAACACCTCCTACATGGTTAGTGAAATCACAAAGGAGAAATGACACTTGTACAAGGAACATTATCATTTCTTAGATATTTCACATATGCCAGGTGCCATACCAGACACATATTCACATAAGCATCATAGCCCTAGCCTGGCTATGTATTTCAATTAGTAACACCTGCATGGTTAGATTGCACATCAATAGAGATAGCTTAGTCACCAACAACATAACATGATTACCACATCATTAGGATTTGAACATCATCCATTACCATGAACACATGGAGCATAAAGTCATAGATGGTGTATTAAACAATACTCATTACTATTACTATACCATGGGTATCCACTATACCCTATATCTTGTATCATCATGCACGCCATCCCTCGAGATTCATCTTTAGGGATCATACAATCATGATCAACCATCAAGCATTATCAAAGGTCCACCTATCATCAACCATAGGTAACCTTCATACTGACGTTCACAACCTATTCATCATGTTTTATCATCATGATCAAAGATACGAGCTCAAGGTAGCAAGATAACATACTATCATATAAGGCTCAAGATAACTTTTAAGGTTATCGGGTTAGGGAACAACCCTCACTAGAAGTGTCGCCTATCCTCACCAGTACTAGGCAGCGACCATAAACCCTCACTAAAGGTGTATCAGGTAGGGTACTAACCCTCACCCAAAGCTGTCGGCCTCACGCATGACATGCACCCATGCACAAAGGGGATAACGTCCAGACTTAGAGCAAATGATGTATCGTGCAACCATGGACCAAGAGTATATCAGTCAGCATATGATCATCACAACAACCCTTTTTGGTCAAGACCCCCTTATAGCCCTTCTAGGGTTAGGGTTCATACTAGGCAACCATCAAATCATGTTGCCCAAAGCCACAACTATATCACCCAATAGGTACCCACTTGGTCAGCACATCATAATGTCTAAGGAACTCTCATACCACCCAAGGTACACTGCTACCATCCATCAAATGTTGCCATGGCACCCAAGGTACACTGCTACCATCCATCAAACGTTGCCATGGCGCCCAACCTAGCCTATCATCCAACTAGGGTTTGGGACCCTATAATGTTCAAAGTACTATATCGTCCAACCCTCAACTTATATCATCCAAGACCTTATACTATCCAAGCTCACCACATGTATCGGAAAAACATTCAACCCTAGGACCATCCAAGCTATCAGGCACATACATAAGTTGGGTAACCAACCAAGAGAGAGCATGTATCGGGCAAGGCATATCGACCAAAGCAACATATCTCCTTGTGGGGGTATTGGCCATGCACTTAACCCTAATGTTTCCCAAGCTATGCACACATACATACTTATAGCGTTCTAGGGTTGATGATATCGGGCAACGTATCAAGGAACCGTCCATAACGCCCATCCTCTCATCCTTTGTCATTCATGGAGCATTATCTTGGGTACCCAACATATCACCCAAGGGATCGCTACCACAAAGGCACCCTATCGGTCAGCTAGGGTTAGGGCAACCCCTAACACTCAAAACTCCATGACGTCCATGATACCATATCAGGAAACTAGGGTTAGAGCTTGCCTATCGGCCAAGGCATCTCATTACTCATGACAACATGTTGGGCACTCTAGGGTTAGGACCATCCCATCGGCCAAAGCAACCATATCACCTTAAGTTAGGGTTAGGGCATCCATACCAACCAATATACTACTTTTAGGGCTATCACCCACACCAAGGAACAACCTATCGGTTTCCCTACACTATCAATGATACCTATCACCAAAGGCATTACCACCATATTGCCCATGTTACTATCCCAGGGCTCAACCCCAAGAGCTTGTCGTGCAACTAGAGTAGAGCATCCATGTCGCCTAGGGCAACCCCATCGCCCAAGCTAGGGTTGGAGTTCTATGTCAGCCAAGACACTAAGGTTAGGATTTCATGTCGGGCAACCACCATATCGCCCACCAACATCCTCTTGGGTAGAGGTGCATATCGGCCACAAGGTCAACAAAGGGTATATCACCTAAGGCTCAACTCTAGAAGTGGGTATTGGGAAACAACTTCAAGGAGCCACTATGTAGAGCACATATCAGCCAAGGGATCAACTAGGTGTCCACCAACCATAACGTCCAAACCCTATCCCTAGGGTAGGAAAGAGATATCGGTCACCACATCACATCGCCCCAAACATCTAGGCCATTGGCTCACCTTTCAAGTCCAAAGGAGAGAAAGGGGTAGTGACACAAACCATCATCCGAAGTATAACCTATTGAGCAAGGTACTATGTCGTGCAAAGCATAATATCGGGAAAGCCCCCATATCGGGTAAAGCACCCTATCGGGCAAGTCATCTTCAACCTCTAGCCACCCATTACCATCTAAAGCAAGAAGAACAAGATAAGGAAAGTGGTAAAACGTGACCACTTTCATTAAAACATATCTCAAGTTCCACATGCACGGCTATCATGGAGAAGGGTATCAATTTAAAGACAAGAATCATTACATGCACATATGGAGAGTGAACATAATATAGATGGTTAAGAGTTATGTAACCGGCCTTAAGAGGATCTCCATGAAAGGAATAAAGCTTCTTGATCCAAGTAGAAAACCCATGTTCCTCTCCATGGAAACCATCCATCCAGATCTCTAAGCTTGTCTTCGGCTCCATCATCATCACCTCAAGGAACAAAAAGAAGAAGAAGAGGATACCATGGTTATGTATAGCTCAAGAAGAAGAAAAGAGGGGGAGATAACCACAGCCTTGCCTACTCACATAAAGGGTCCATCCATGGCAGAGAGGAGGAGAAGTAGATGAATAAGAAGGCACAAGGAAAAAGCTAGCAAGGAAGCATGACTCACCAAGGTCGGATCTTGAGCAAGGAGTCTCTATGGCCAAAGAGCTCACCCTCCCTATCTTTATGGGAGTTTCCTTGAGCTCCCAAGCTCCCATGCTCGTCCCAAACAAGAAGAGGGAAGAAGGTGTCTAGAAAGGAGCACTTGGTTAAGGAGGAAGGGGGCTATATACACCAAGGAAGAGAGAGGTAGCAAAGGAGAGGTGGCATAACCACATAACCCAAGATGCCACTTGCTCATGCACTTAACACCACTTGTTGCCACCCAAGCTACACATGCATGGCCTGGTGATACACTCTAGGATGTGTATCATGCAGCTGGGTACCTCCCATGGGTGACACACCCTCATGGACGATACACTCTCAAGCTTCTACCCGATTCACTAAAAGACAAGGTAGCATGTGACACATATGTGATATAAAGACCATATAAAGATGTTACTCCTCAACTATCAACCAAACAAGGCACCCCAACTTCCATCCACATCCTAGATGATGCCAAATAGAAGGGAGGTGAATCTAGAGCCGATAAATTGCATATTGACCCCTCCACTTTGGGTAATTTGCAATTTGCACCAAAACTAGCACATAGGGCACAAACATCATCAAACTAAGCTCAAACTTGGAACATAGGTCCTCCATAAGGCACCCTACCTTATAATTATCTTTCCAAATATGTTAGAGAATTAAAGGTGTGCTCTACATGTGACATATTGCAATATAACCCCTTACTTTCGGTAAATTGTACTTTGGTCCAAAACAAGCAAACATTACTCAAATAGCATCCAAATGGGGCCAAACTAGAAATATGAGCTTGTCACATGATAAAAAAACATCTTAAGAGATTAGATTAAGGTTCTAAGCCCCAAAACTTGGGTCAGGATCCTTACAAGTCATAAACCCCTAACAAGGATTTCGTCCCCGAAATCCCAAGCGGAAAGAAGACGGGTGTTACTTACACATCACATCATACATCTCCACAAAGCTCCTAGGTGTCACAGATCCATGACCAACACACTTTCTCTTCTTCCATATCCATCACAGGGATTCCTTGTGTTGGTCACAGACTCAACCCTCCGTCTCATCATCCTTTCTCTGATAACACTCTTTATATACTGGAACATCACATGCAACTCGTATCACTCAGGTATCCGTTCCTTTACTGATATATCACATTCCTCATTACGTTTCTGTTGTGCTATTTTAATCTCATAGGCTTGATACTTAAGCTTTGCATAACTCATATCACTATCCTTCTGCTATATATGTTCCAACTATTCCTTCTTCCACAAAGGATGTCTTAATCTAAGGGAGATCTATCTCAGAAGAGGATATCACAAGATATGTACTCTACAAAACACATGTATGTACAGGAATGGGCTCACAAGGAACCTCATTATGTATCGCTTTAGGCTTAACACAAAAGGAGTTAAACATCTTGGTTAACAAAAACCACATCATCTCAGTTTCAAGCCTGCCATGTCTTCATGTCAGCTCCCAAGGGCACAACAAGCACCAACTCAGAGGGTGACATATGTGCACTATCTCAGCTGATCTAGATAGGATTCACAACCCTTGTTCATCCATCTCTATTTGAGACACATCCTGCTTGGGTTTTCCTTTACTCGAGACTTAGCTAGGAGTATTCCAAGGAATCAGGCTTAACTTGATGAACTTTTCCCAAGATGATCTTACAATGGTTCTTTTCCTTGGGTGCATGCCTTCTTTCGTCATGTTTATGCGTATCCTAAACCACTAACAGGTGATAGCCATACTATAGGCACGTAGACTGGTTGAGCCAAAGCCAACTTCTCCATCTGAGACCACTTCATCCTTTCCAAGGATATCCATTTCCAAGGTTATCTCAATCCTCGATATGTTAAGTGGAAAGTGAATCACTTGGCTGTCATACAAGAAGGATATACTTCATTCAACACAACTAGGTCATCCAACAGGGTTTTCGACAACATGTTATCTCTCTCATGGCTAACAAGAGGGAAACATCCTCCAAACACACTACAAGCACTCAAAGGAGGGTACACCCTATACCAGATCAACTGGAGTAGATAAGAGGCAAAAAGAAGACAAAGTGTAAAGGAGTGACTCCATCTGTCCTGCCAACACACACTATTCTGGCCAACTCGTGTCACAAGATCTTACTGTTGTCTTCCACTTCCTGGTCAAACTATCTGGTCCTCACTTGCTTATCCTCATCAATGTTCCTATGTGTTGATGGACTACTGCCTCAAGGGTCACCTCATAGATCCAAAATCCAAAACAAGCTTCAAGCTTGTTGGTTCCAGGTTAAGGATGATCTGTCAAGACGGTTCACCACCGTGCCTTCACGATCCAGACATCTTAATTCTCAACCCTTTACCAGAAGGCATGTTCTCATGTTCCCATATGCTTGGCACTTCTCATATACTAGTTTTCCTTACCTTGGTATCCATCTCTTGAGTCAAAACACCTCACTTCCGGTATTGCCTTCACAGCCTACTGTTGTCACTGGTTCAAAACGTGTCAAGAGGATCCTACCATCATCATCTATCACAAATATTTCTATCTTGGAAACTAAAGTCCAAGATCAATTGATACTTTTCAAAGTATCCAACCAGATATCACTCCAAAGGTACACATATCAAGTGACACAGGGTCTACTTGACTACCACTCCCTCAGAAGGAAGGAACAAACTCCTCTAAATACCCCAACAACACTTATGGTTTCATATCAAAGGGGAGGATATTATCACTTTCTTTGATCCTTACATGAGCTTTCAACAGTTTGTGCATCGTTAAACCTTGTTCCATCTGGTTTTATCCTGTTTCTTCTTAGTTTCCTTGTACTCAACACAGGAAGCATCAAGACCATTACGTGTTATTATTCTTTTTCTCTTATCATCGTTCATCGTAATTATGATTATTTCCTAATTATATCAAGTTTTTGTTTCCTTTTTGTGAAAAAGATTGTTACTCTTCACACATTCTTTATTAAACAAGGATCATCTCCCTTGTTCCCTTTTTCTTATCACGAATTGCACTTTATACTCTCTCATTTTTTCTTACGTTCATTGGTTGGTCTGAGATTATCTCAGGTTCCATCTTATTTATTCATTACTTGTTCTTCTCTTTCTTCCAATCTTTTACTTTCTTTCAAGCATTTTCTTTATCTTGAGTAAGTTTTATGTTTCAACTCTCCTTGTTATCACAGATTAATCTATCTTTTTCTTGATATATCTCTTAAGATTATGGTTTTCAGAACTTATCTCGTCATACTCTTATACGGATTTTAGGTTTCATAAAACCATTACTTCCTCTTTGGATTACCAAGCATCCAAGTTTTAAAGAGTTATGGTGCATTTATTTACTCTCTTTATAACAAGATGAAGGTATTAGCATCATATTCCGGATTTGCTATGCTCTTTAGATTGCTCCACAGTGACTACTTGATCAGAGTAAATAAGGAGGAAACAATCTAAGGCTCCACACTTACCTATGTCTTCAATATTTGAATGCCTGGCCAGAGCATCAAGTACTGAGATTAGGTAATATGTACCATATTTTATGTCACAGTCCAACCTTAGACACCATCCTAATCCTAGTCCTAGTGTCCCTGTAGACTCAGCGAACCTAGAGCTCTGATACCAACACTTGTAACACCCCATCCTAACCAAAACACAAATTACATGCTAACTAGAGGATTACCGAAAATCATGTAAATTTAAAACCGATTTACAAAGAGTACCACAAGATGAGACATATAATATTTGAGATAACACTTTTCTTTCATAACATATTTCCAAGGTGCTACAACATAATTTCCCATCATCTCATTACATGAAATAACTGTTCCACACGCTGATTTAAATCAAAATACATAAATCGAAAACAATACATCGATCGTAATACAAGAAACATTGAAAAGATTCCCCAAGACCTGAGTGTACACGGACGACACATAGGACTCTACTCCTAGACACTATCTATTCCACCAGGTACGATACCTCTGCATAACATCTCATCCACATGATCTTCATCTCACCAGGCACGTCCACCTAAAAAGGTTATTAACCACCGGGGTGAGACACACAATCCCAACGAGAAACATAACCCTCTACCAACTTTATTATGATCCCAAATAACTGGTATAAGAAGATTATAGGAGCAACATACTGAGCAAATCTAACTTTATTAACAATCTTACCAAAATATCCAAGAGGCATATAACATGCATTCTTTTTGGAACATGATTGACAAGATAAGCTTTATAAGAACTTATCACATGATATATCATAAACTACAGGGTATAACTAGATCAACTACACAAACAAGGCCTCAACCAAATGTTCCGTGTTTTTCCTTGAGCAATATATTCTATGCGGTTGGATTATGATTTATTATGCCCTGAGGAAGTGAGCCATCCCACTCAAATTCAACCTTCAGCTGCGAAGCCCAAAACCAGTGCCATACAAGGTCAATGGAAGAGTCAGACTCCACAACCTCACCTCTTCATGGTCAGTGCACGGTAACCAAAGCAGGACCGCAGTCTCTTGTTTGAGTGACCTCGGCCACAAGGTTAGCTCATGCAGTCTACCCCTTTTTATCATGAGCTACAAGCCTATTCACCATGCTCCTGAGCCATGAACTCATTCATGCTCATTCACATTGAGCCATGGGCCTGATCACCATGCTCTTATACACATCTTGAGTCCACAACCATAGTTACATTCTAATCCTCCTATTTTTGGCTAGGAGAAACCCCGCATATTCAACAATATGCACTCCAGGTAATCCCGTAGGAGAAACCTATTTCACCATCACCAGTTACTGACGATGATGGATCTATGGCTAGGGCAAACTACATGTAAGGTTCCTCTGTAATTAATTAATTCATTTTAAATGGATTGCAAGATTCAACGAAGTTATGTAACATGTAAAATAAATCACCAGTAAACAACATAGATCTCATTATCAGGTGTTGCATTGTCATTCTTATTCTGAAAGCCAACATTACATGTTACCACTTGGCATCTTGCCAATCATCAAGATCCATCTCAAGGATCAACATCACTGGGACTCAGTCCCATCATCAAGGTACACATTGCCATTCCATGGGTAACACCCATCATATATCACTGGGTTCATCATAAACCTTTAATGTTTAACATTATATCACAATTATGCCATTACCATGGCCTCATTGTACAAACACCTCCTACATGGTTAGTGAAATCACAAAGGAGAAATGACACTTGTACAAGGAACATTATCATTTCTTAGATATTTCACATATGCCAGGTGCCATACCAGACACATTTTCACATAAGCATCATAGCCCTTGCCTGGCTATGTATTTCAATTAGTAACACCTGAATGGTTATATTTCACATCAATAGAGATAGATTAGTCATAACAACATACCATGATTACCACATCATTAGTATTTGGACATCATCCATTATCATGAACACATGGAGCATAAAGTCATAGATGGTGTATTAAACAATACTCATTACTATTATCATACCATGGGTATCTACTATACCCTATATCTCGTATCATCATGCACGCCATCCCTCAGGATTCATCTTTAGGGATCATACAATCATGATCAACCATCAAGCATTATCAAAGGTTCACCTATCATCAACTATAGGTAACCCCCATACTGACGTTCACAACCTATTCATCATGTTTTATCATCATGATCAAAGATACAGGCTCAAGGTAGCAAGATAACACACTATCATATAAGGCTCAAGATAACTTTTAAGGTTATCGGGTTAGGGCACAACCCTCACTAGAAGTGTCACCTATCCTCATCAGTACTAGGCAGCGACCACAAGCCCAACATGCACCCACTTGGTTAGCACATCATGATGTCTAAGGAACTCTCATACTGCCCAAGGTACACTGCCACCATCCATCAAACATTGCCATGGCGCCCAAGGTACACTGCTACCATCCATCAAATGTTGCCATAGCACCCAAGGTAGCCTATCGTCCAAATAGGGTTTGGGACCCTATAATGGTCAAAGTACTATATCATCCAACCCTCAACTTATATCATCCAAGACCTTATATTGTCAAAGCTCACCACATGTATCGGCAAAACCTTCAACCCTAGGACCATCCAAGCTATCAGGCACATACATATGTCAGGTAACGAACCAAGAGAGAGCATGTATCGGGAAAGGCATTTAGGACAAAGCAACATATCTCCTTGTGGGGGTATTGGCCATGCACTTAACCCTGATGTCGCCTAAGCTATGCACACATACATACTTATAGCGTTCTAGGGTTGATGATATCAGGCATCGTATCAAGAAACCATCCATAATGCCCATCCTCTCATCCTTTGTCATTCATGGAGCACCATCTTGGGTACCCAACATATATCATTGCTCATGACAACATGTTGGGCACTCTAGGTTTAGGACCATCCCATCAGCCAAAGCAACCATATCGCCTTAAGTTAGGGTTAGGGCATCCATACCGCCCAATACACTACTTCTAGGGCTATCGCCCACACCAAGGAACAACCTATTGATTTCCCTACACTATCAATGATACCTATAACCAAAGGCATTACCACCATATCACCCATGATACTATCCTAGGGCTCAACCCCAAGAGCTTGTCGTGCAACTAGAGTAGAGCATCCATGTCACCCAGGGCAACCCCATCGCCCAAGCTAGGGTTAGACCTCTATGTCAGCCAAGACACTAAGGTTAGGGTTTCATGTCGGGAAACCATCATATCACCTACCAACATCATCTTGGGAAGAGGTGCATATCGGCCACAAGGTCAAAAAAGGGTATATCACCCAAGGCTCAACTCTAGAAGAGGGTATCGGGCAACAACTTCAAGGAGCCACTATGTAGAACACATATCAGCCAAGGGATCAACTAGGTGTCAACCAACCATAACGTCCAAACCCTATCCCTAGGGTAGGAAAGAAATATCGGTCACCACATCACATCGCCCCAAAAATCTATGCCATAGGCTCACCTTGCAAGTCCAAAGGAGAGAAAGGGGTATTGCCAGAAACCATCAACTGAAGTATAACCTATTGAGCAAGGTACTATGCCGGGCAAAGCATAATATCAGGAAAGCCCCCAAATTGGGTAAAGCATCCTATCGGGCAAGTCATCTTCAACCTCTAGCCACCCGTTACCATCTAAAGCAAGAAGAACAAGATAAGGAAAGTGGTAAAACGTGACCACTTTCATTAAAACAGCTCTCAAGTTCCACATGCACGACTATCATGGAGAAGGGTATCAATTTAAAGACAAGAATCATTACATGCACATATGGAAAGTGAACATAATATAGATGGTTAAGAGTTATGTAACCCGCCTTAAGAGGATCTCCATGAAAGGCATAAAGCTTACTGATCCAAGTAGAAAACCCACGTTCCTCTCCATGGAAACCATCCATCTGGAGCTCTAAGCTTGTCTTCGGCTCCATCATCATCACCTCAAGGAACAAAAAGAAGAAGAAGAGGATACCATGGTTATGTATAGCTCAAGAAGAAGAAAAGAGGGGGAGATAACCACGGAATTGCCTACTCACATAAAGGGCCCATACATGGCTGAGAGGAGAAGAAGGATATGAAGAAGAAGGCACAAGGAAAAAGCTAGCAAGGAAGCATGACTCACCAAGGTCAGATCTTGAGCAAGGAGTTTCTATGGCCAAAGAGATCACCCTCCCAAGCTCCATGGGAGTTTGCTTGAGCTCCCAAGCTCCCATGCTCATCCCAAACAGGAAGGGGGAAGTAGGTGGCTAGAAAGTAGCACTTGTTTAAGGAGGAAGGGGGCGATATACACCAAGGAAGAGAGAGGTAGCAAAGGAGAGGTGTCATAACCACATAACCCAAGATGCCACTTGCTCATGCACTTAACACCACTTGTTGCCACCCAAGCTACACATGCACGGCCTAGTGATACACTCTAGGATGTGTATCATGCATCTGGGTACCTCCCATGGGTGACACACCCTCATGGGTGACACACTCTCAAGCTTCTACCTGATTCACTAAAAGACAAGGTAGCATGTGACACATATGTGATATAAAGACCAGATAAAGATGTTACTCCTCAACTATCAACCAAACAAGGCACCCCAAATTCCATACACATCCTAGATGATGCCAAACAGAAGGGATGTGACTCTAGAGCTGATAAATTGCATATTGACCCCTCCACTTTGGGTAATTTGCAATTTGCACTAAAACTAGCACATAGGGCACAAACATCATCCAACTAAGCTCAAACATGGAACATAGGTTATCCACAAGGTGCCCCACCTTATCATTCTATTTCTAAAGATTCTAGAGAACTAAAGGAATTCTATACATGTGATATATTGCAATATAACCCCTTACTTTGGGTAAATTGCACTTTGGTCCAAAATAAGCAAACATTGCTCAAACAACATCCAAACGGGGCCAAACTAGAAATATGAGCTTGTCACATGATAAAAAACATCTTAAGATATTAGATTAAGGTTCTAAGAACCTTTAATAAGCAAAGAAAAGAGGGTTAGACCAAAACTTGGGTCATGGTCCTTACATCTATGGTCAAAGTTTCATGAGGTTTGGAAGTTCCTAGATGATGTAATTTAGGTTTGAATATATTTAAATCATGTGTAGTTTTGAGTATAATGGACCAAGGTACATGTTTGATTTTAGTTCAGATCTGGAATGTAGTGTCACACACCCCTGACTTGGGGAGCCACAGATTCAGTACGTGGCGCTCTCTTAATCCTTAGATGGCTAGAAGTGAACGAACCCCAATCGTCTCGCTTTGCGGTTATGTAGTTGAGTTGAAGCAAGCAACTGATGGTCCATGCGAGCATGTTCATTGATCTTGGAGGGTGAAGAGGATCAGGACCAGTTAGTTTTCCTTGATTGCTGAGAGCTATAGTTCAAGTGCCACTTCAGGTGCAAGGCAGTTGGATGCCAGAGACCCTACCCTCTAGACTCTCTGTCGTGTTTTGCAAGTGGGAGGCAGAGGAACCTTTTACTCCTTGTGTTCCACCACAGCAGCGCAGCCAGCGATGGCTTCTTCTCGAGCTCTTCATGAGCAATTTGAGTGCAAAGTTTAGAGGTCGGTGGATTGAAAAGGAGCAGTCACTACCAGCCTAACCGCGGTGAAGAAGTAGGCCAGAAGCGGCATCCTCACACGACGGTGAGCCTATGGTGGTGGAGTGTCAAAGGAGTAGCCGAACACCCAAGCAGATGGAGGCACTGATGCCTACTCGCCTGCTTGCTCGACATCAGGTTCAAGCATGACAGTGATGACAACACTCTCGTGTGAAGGGTTACACATGACACTGATCCCTGGAGAAGAAGGAAGGGAAGTCTAGGAGGCACTGGACCTATAGTAGAACTCCAAGGCGGTAGAGGATGCACTGCAGAAAGAGAAAGTCCCACTAGGGACTCTAGTGTGAGAGACAATGCAGAACGAGGAAAGAAGGGCAGACCAGGTCTAGCCATGTGAACAACTGGAGAACCAGGTGGCCAAGCCAGGAAAGGATGCGCCCAGCCCCATAAGGCCACGTGGCAGTTTGTGATAGGCCAAAAAAGGTAAATCGCCCAAGAATTTTGGTAATTTCCTAGATCTTTTATAATTCGTAGAAAATAGAATGTTTTTTTTAGAAAAATACAAACAAGGTACCAAAACATTCAGAAAAATGAGTAGAAAAACATGGAACTATAATATCAAGTTTTTGATGCACAAATCTTAGTGATATCAAGTAAGATGTAAAATTCTTAGTTCTTGAGTAATAAATATTAATTGATGACATAAAATTATGGAAAAATGTTAGTAAGTCCATAATCATGTTTACAATGCATATCATGTCATATATGACCATGTTGATGTATGAAATCATGTAATTTGCTTAATATGGATAATTAGGGCTAATAACCCTAATTAATATGCAATAAATACATACATGCTCAATAATTGATGAAAGTTTACAAAGAAGCTGATCTCAGTATATGGAACCTTAGTTTTAATTATGAGATCATGATTATGCATAAAATCCATGTTATATGAAGATGACCCTTAATACATATTATGAAATCCTAATTTAGGTTAATGATGTAACCTAGGGTTAAAATGTGCACAAAAAGGATATGGAACATAATGATCATATAATGAACCATAATTTGTAAAATAACATCAGCAAGATAATTTCAAGACAAGAATGCAAGTAATTATGTACACATCCCAATGAACTAAGCTAAACCCGTATATGGACGTAATTAGCATTAAGATATAGATGTTCCATCATGAGATAGATCATAAACCACTTGGTGGTAGAGTGCATGCATAATGATCACAAACCACTTGGTGGTATATCATATGATGTTTGTATTATGATCACAAACCACTTGGTGGTAGATCATATGATGTTTGTATAATGATCATAAACTCCTTGGGAGTATATCATAAGGCCTAAAAACATTGAAGCCCTTGGGGGCAGATGTACAAGATATATGATGGAAATGTGATTAAAATATGTGTTCTCTTTTGTTAATGAACATATTTGTGCAAGTATATGATTTTCTTATATTTCTTTATAATTTCCAAGTATTAGTTTTATCTTATTGCCAAGATTTGATGAGAGGTATATAAAAGACACGTAGGCATACTCAGTACAATATTCTTAAATATTGTACTGACGTGTACCACATATAATCTTTTATTTAGGTTGTGGCTATGTGCTTTAGAAGATCCAGTATAGTTGAGAGTTGTATGGCGAGCTGATGTACAGGTGGACCTGTTGTCTTAAGATCCTATAGTTTAGTAGTAGTACATGTATATGTAGAAGTTTGCTATTCAATATGTAATATCAAATGTTGTAACAATTCATGTTGTAATTATATGTTGAATGGTGAACATGTGTGTATGGTTTTATTATTGTTCATGTGCATGCGCTATTGATTGCTTCCTTATGACTTCCTCTGATTTTCTTCTTCTTAGCCTAGTGTGTGGTGTTTAAATTGGGATTCACGCTGAGGTGAGGGTTTCAATTTTAACATCACACATCAGATTAAGTTTTAGAAAATCCGGAGACATCACAGGTGGTATCAGAGCATGAACAATAGCAAAGCCTGACATTTTCTCACAATGCAACTCAAAACTAAAGAACCTTGCACTTAATAATCTTTAGGGTTAGATTAGTCGTCTTTTAGAGACTAGATATGACCTAGCCTCTAGGTTAGCACCTAGATGTCTGAGAATTAGGTCTAGACTGGTGCTTGTTGAGTAGCAAGTCCTTAGATGTCGTTCCTTCCTTGTAGTGCAGTGGTATGGGACATTGCACTATATGGAAATGACGTGCATCAAGGGAAGAGAAACCCTAGACATATTATGCACGTTGTCTAGAGTAGCTACACTGGTCTACCCCTTGTTCTCACCCTTTTTACTAGTTTTCATGACACTGTACTCTCTACTATGTGTGGGACACTCGTTTTCAAGATTTTGTTTTGGATTCCAACTGGATCGAACCTCGATAGTTTTCTCTGATGCTTGTTTTATAGGAGAAAAACTATATTATGTATATGTATTACAAAAATGTGTCCATGCACATGTACGAGTAGGAGGTGGTCATGCAACCCAAGTGAAAGTGATGACATCAGTCTAGAAGAGAGAGAAGTTATAGATTAGATGTCTAGAGCCTTGTTGGAATATGTGATAGATGGAATAAATGAAATAAGTTTTGATGATATGATGTAAGTTTCATATAGACGATATAAGATGGTTTATGATGATATATGTTTTTCTTTGAGGACTTAAGTCCAATTTTAATGATTTGAGATAAGTTGTGATGATGCAAGTAACTAGGATTTTATGAGGTAAGATATGTTAAGTTAAGACAAGGTTGTGAGTCAGCATGAGCCTCAAACTCTTTTACGAAGGAGGGCCTCTAGTGTTAGGACCAGTTTCGAGGTTAACACCAGAGAGAGTCAGAACCATTGGGAGAAGGTTGGAGAACCTAAACTCCAAGATATGAGAATTCTCAGATATGTGATATGATATGTCCTAAACTAAACTACTCCTGAGTGATTGAGCTGAGTTGCTTTATGCATGATTCCTATAGTCTTCTTGAACCCTAGATGTCCTTGGGAGGACCAAACCCTAGAATCATAGAGAGGCTAGTTACATATGTGCATGTGAGTATGAATATGAGTGCCTGCCATCTGGGTGAGGGAGAGAGCCTAAGACCTTGGAGGAAGTAGCTATGTTAGTTTCTGTGAAGCCTCATGCTCGGGTTGGTGGTTTCCCACATAGGAATCTAGTAGTGTATATAAGAGAGTTTTGGGTAAGCATGTTTCATGGGTAAGATCTACGAAGAGAATGTCATAGCATGTTTTGGTTTGTGCTACGTGGCTAGAGCTAATGAAGTTATCACTAGTTCCAATGAGGTAATCCAAGAACCCTAGATCGAGAGGAAAGATAAAGTATATGCATATGAGATACTCATAGAGTTGAGTTAGGTCAGAGAGACTGAGCATGGAACTGCCCTCATAATATGGGTTAGGAGAACCTCAATCGGACTATATAAAGTTTCAATACATGTTTGATAAGCCACTCACATAAGTTCATTCAGCACAACCATGATAAAATATATGTAAGGATGTGATCTAATCTTGAGATATGATATATAGACATGATATGATGAAATATCTAGAAATGATTTAATATATATCAAGGCATAAATGGTTAAGCATTTTTCCCACAGAACCGACGAGGTAATGCTAAATATGTAGTCAGTTTCGTATGGTAATGTTTAATAGTTTTTCGTCAGTTTCATCATTGTATAACCAGTGAAAAGGAAGGGATTTGTTTTTAGTTTCGTTCAAGTAACTGAAAAAATAACAATATGGAGTCGGTTTTATGAAATATTTGACGAAAAATGTGTCTTTTTATATAGCAGGTCTGCAGACTTGTTGTCTGGCTGCTAGCCTTTTTGGAGCTTGCAGTTTATTAGATCTACAAACTCTACATGTATCACAACTAAACAACATGCCAACGAACCTACAAGAATAATGAAATATATATACAAGAAATTCTATCCATTTTTACTTCGATGCACACACATATATATGAATTTACAACTCGATTGATTCAGTTCTCATCCACACATTTCATTTCATACATATGCACAAATACGCATAAGAAATTTAACTCAAATCCAATCATCCTCATGCACTTCACATTCAGTTCACACAGAGATGCATGAACACATATACACATTAGAAAATGAACTCAAATCCAATCCTCCTCATGCACTTCACGTTACACATATACATGAACACATATACACATCAGCTGCCACCGAGTTTAAGTCCACGTTTATAATATATAAAATTAAATATTGACATCAAAGTCTGAATGCAAATATCTATCAACCATCAAAGATAGTTGACAAGTCCACATGCTTGATGAAGCATCATGCCACTCTTCACGTAGTTTATCCCGCCGCTCCAACGTATAGGCTTTTATAGTGTCAAAAATCTACAAAGAGAATGAGAGATAATTCTAATTAAATTTTATTATTTGTATTATCAAATGAGACTACTTCATTAATTATGATCCAAAACTAATAACAATACATTTTTTATACATTTGACATCTAGTAATGTGTGCCTCACAATGTTGTCCACGTACAACATCACATAATATATACATGCCTAATCATTGTCTTGTATAGGGCATTGTAAATTTGCAATTATGTTAATAAATACAAATTAATGATATATATGCATTTGAGTGAGAAGACTATATACATTAATACTCCTCCAAAATACTCATTTCTTTTTTGTATCTACTTTTCCTCCACCTCTATAGCATACTTTCGTACCCCTATATGTTAAATTAACAAATATGTTGCATTATTAAACTGTCATATGATTACAAAAGTAAAAGCATGGCAAAAATATTCTTACACGTGAATCAGAAATTTCATTGGGTGTCCCTCATTTGGTGTTATCTAATTCAATATCTGAAGGATCAAGGAAATACACAACATGGATCTCGGGAACAATCACTAACAACTGTCAATGATTATTTCTGAGTGGATAGAAGGCAAATAAAATAAAAAATAAATTCCATAAAAATTATATATTAATAAATTAGAAATATAAACAACAAGCTCAGAAACTTACCCAATGTTAAAGGGAGTTATGATCACAATCTTGGAAGCACCAAAAACTATCATCGCGGTAGTCATGAAATCAGTGATGCCATTCGGATCTCTAACTGCATTGCTAATCATTGATAGTATTAGAAATACCACATTTGATTATTCGAACTCAAGAGCTACATGTACAAATGACTTAACATATATATGAATAATCAGTTGATATATAGGAAACAATTATAGAACATTTATTTTTTACATCTAACGAGGTATTCATACTCACTGTATCCAAAGTTATATCACTGATGTGACCAACCATTGATGCATAAATAGCTCAAAAACATCTATCGACACTGTAATAGTCTCATGATATGTACCTAAAACCCCTCTCGAAGATCAATCACCATCCCATATGATGGATCTATAATGTCTAACCATAGTGCCAACGCCTTGCAAATAGGCCCAAGGAGTCGAACAACTCTTATGGAATAAAATGTAGGGGTGGAGGCTTTAGAACCCTAGGGGGCTTCTTATCTATTGTGGTCTGTAGGTACTCATATTACCTTTAAATTTATATAAATTGAATATACATTTTCCGTATCTCAAGAAATACAATGAGCAGTTAGGGTCACCCCGTAAAGCCACCTTTTACCTCTCTGACAGTGGTGGCATCCAGGTGCTTGTATGAGAGTGGTATTTCTTTTGATGTCGGAATGACATGTCAAGCACATGAAAATGATTAGTGAGAAGGGGAACGCCATGAATCATATCAGTGTGTGGAGAAATCTAGTCGTCTTCCAAGATGTTATATGATGGAATACCGATGGCAAAATAACATTTTCTGACCACCCACAATTTTATGAAACATAACATTTCAATTGACATATATATATATATACACTTGAGGGATTATTTTATAATAATATCTAAATATAACATATAAATTGACATAAATTGATTCTTACCCCGCCCCTGCTGTGTGGATCTAAAGGAGTACTCTCAATAGCCTCCTCAGATGTGTGACTCTATACAAGATCCATGACTATTGTAGGATCTTATACCCTTTGGGAAGCCTCAAAATCCTCCAAATATACAACTATTAATCTTTGGACATCCTCTTGGTCCATTTCTCTTTCTTGAAAGATTTGAGCTTTTTTAGGGATGAGCCAAAATCAATTTTTTGCCCAAACCCAGCTCCAACCACTCTTCAATGTCCAAGATGCTCTTCCACCCCTAAAGCATCCGTCAATACATCATGTGTGTTCTGAGAGTTGAACTTGACCTCCTTTGTTTGTTCACCTAACTCCAACTAATCATCATTAGAACCCGACTAATCAGTAAAACTTAAAAATTTAGAGAAAAAGAACATTGCTGGTATGTATGCCCAAAGAGAAAATCATTTGATGTTTACAATCACATATCTTATAAATGATTTTCTTAATAATAAAGATAATATTCTTATTTATTTTGTTTTATTCAGTTATGAGATAATGATGTAATATAATAAATTTTTAAAGAAAGATATTACTCAATGATGTATGTCTTTAGGTCAAGGACCTGAATAATGAGATCATACAGATGTCAAGAGTATATATATTCTTGTTATGTCTCTATTTGGATGTTATTGTGGAAGACTGATAGACAACAATAATACATAAGACTAGAGTGTGTGTTGGTTGATGATAAAAAATCATTAAGTCATGATATGTGATATCAAATTAAACACATAGATACTTGTTAGAGAATAGTGTAGCAGACAGACCCACCTTGAGAACGATGCATGGAAACTATGATTGGTAGTCAGAATCATCTCTCACAGTGATGGTGGTGATTGTGGTTCTAGACCTGAACTCACTACACTCATCACATGTAATTTGATGTACTTTGACATTGTAAGGAGTTGGGCCCCGAAGAGACCACTCGCAACTTAAATTTAAGGAAATAATTGCTCAATACCCTAATAGATCATATTCAACAAATTAAAACCATTAAAGTAATTGGGGTTCACAATATTTCTTTAAAGTGAATGATAGCAGGAATGTAGTTATTTGATATGGGGTGGTACTTGGTACGAGATCAATAAGGAGGTTTTGATATGGGGGTGGTACGTGGTATGATATCGATGCTGAACTTGACTTCCCAAGAAGAAGGAATACCTACTATCTCCCCACAAAAAACATTAGGGAAATCTCAAACCACTTCAATATTTTCTAACTTTGGTGGCGAAGGGTCCTAGACAAAGTAGGCCAAGTAAATTCAACATCAATGGGAGATAAGCATTTCAGATTTTATGGTCGAGATGATGAATTTCTTATCCTCACATTCTCTACCTTTTATGCAAATTTGTTCACCATCCAAGTGGATTAAGCTAACCTTTTCCTCATCACAAAATAAGGTTTCCTTGAACTTTTTCAACCAATTCATACCCAAGATGACGTCAAAAGTTATCATGTACAAGAAGATGAACTCGGTTGTAAACATCTTTCTAGATATACATAATTCCATGGGTGGGGTTTTCTAATAAGAAGAGCATATCCTACCACTACGGGTCTTAACATCAAGAATGTAGTCCACATATGCAGGTTCTATGTCTGACATCTCAGCATGCTTAGAGGATATAAAGGCATCTGAAGAATCAGAATCAAACAGAGCTTTTATAGGATGTAGTTGGAGATGTAAGGTACCTTCTATTACTTAATTGTCATCACCAACATCCATAATGAAAACATGCCCAACATGACGCTCCATCGGAGGACGTTGACCATGTGGATTGTTGTTGTTATGTTTGTTTCTTGGAGGCAGATTATGTCGAGGTTGATATGTTGGTCATTGTGCAGGTTGTTGAGCAGGAGCATGCCATTCTTGCAACTGTGAGAACTAGGGTCTAATGTGTCCCGCCTAACCACATTCATGATGGACAAATTGGCTTCCATCTCTAGGCACTCTAGGGTTCCCTTAGGATAACTCCCTAGAGGATGATGATGAGAGAAATGCTTGCATTTATACCACCATCACTAATACATAACTGGCCTTTAGTGTCGGTTATTTAAGGCCTTTAGTGTCAGTTTTTAAGCGACATCTATGTGGGCGCCACTAAAAGCCCAACCGTAATGCGTCGGTTCTCAAACCGATGCCACAACCCTTCGCGCGCCACCAAAAACACGCCAGCAGGGGGTATAGGCATCAGTTATTAGCTTTGAAACCGACGCCATATACCTTAGCGCCACAGAAAGGGTGCCATCTGGGGCACTATCGACGTCGGTTTATTAGTGATAACCGACACCATCTCACCCACTGCCACGATCGTGATGGCCAGTACGGCCGTGGTGTCTGGCCCGCTGCCACACAACCATGCTGGCCAGCACGGCCGTGGTGTCTGGCCTCATTAGGGAAATCGACATCGGTTACTAGTAGGGCAACCAACACTGTAACCATTTGTCGTCAGTTTTATAAAAATAACTGACACCTATTTTATGTTTTTTTCTGTCAGTCTGCAGACTTGCTGTGGCTGGTCGCAGGATGAGAAACCTGCAGTTCAGTTATGAACTGCAGGTTTTACGACATCCATTGATATCATCCAACAACGGGCCACAAACCTACAAAATTAACAACATAAATGTTCACACATTTAGCAACTTGTAGTTCCATTTGATTTTCACACATGTAGAAACATTCATGTAGCAATCTATAGTTCCATTCATTTTCACATTTATAAATGTAGAAACATTCATATAGCAACTAACAGTTTCATTCATTTTCACTCAGACACATGTAGAAACATTCAGACATGTAGAAACATTCACACATATTATAATTCAGAAATTCATTTACAAAATATCATTCTTTAGTCATTATTCACTATCAACATCCCAATTATATGTTTAAACCCCCACTACTTGTATGTTTGTTGCCCATTCTTCTCTTACATCATTTAATTCTTTCGTCGTATAGGGAGCATGTACATCTAGTAAGGTCTTTCCTGTAGTGTGGTTGGTTTTAAACACCGGCAAAGAGAATGGTGTATATATAATTAATAATATATAAATAAGATTGATATATTTCATATTATCTAATGAGACTATATATAATACCTCAGGAATGGTATCGATGTCCACTGCGGCATATTTGATAATCATGTGCATAAATCGCAACACATAGTATGCATATGCCCATCCGTTGTCTTGTGTAGCACACTATTTTTTTTTTACAAACATGTCTGCCAAATTTTAGGTGGCATGGCCAAACATTCTAAACAACTACAAGCTCTATTTCAAAATTCTCAAAAAAGATATCAATGTGACATTGTAGCCTAATCAAACAAACTGAAGCCCATGTCATCATCGGATTCCTCTTTCTCTTCTACCTTTTCTTCCTTCTTGGACTCTACAGCTACAGGGGCAGCACCACCACCACCGGCAGCAGGGGCAGCAACTGCAACAGCACCACCGCCACCACCAGAAGGGACAGAATCAAGCTTCTCCCTTCCAGAGGCTATGAGCTCGGTGATGTCCTTACCCTTGACCTCGGACAACAGAAGTTCAATCCTGTCATCATCAGCCTCAGCACCAACTGATCCAAGGATCTTCTTCAAGTCACCAGCTGACGGGCTGGTGTTACCTCCGAGGACAGCAAGTAGATAGGCGGCGATGACCTTCATTCTCGAAGAGTAGAGGAAGAAACGGCGGCGCCAAAAGACGGGCGACTGCAGCAGTGATAGTTAGGGCTCCAAACAAGACAGTCTTGTGTAGCACACTATAAATAGATACAAAATATTATAAAATACAACTAATTAAGCACTGTTCACATAAATAATATATACATTGCAGTCGAGAACTTACTTCCACATTTTTCCAAATTATTTGCTGGTTCTTTTTCCTGGGGACCTTTCCTCCATCCTTTTTGAACTCATCTAAACCCCTACATGTTAATGTAACACAATACGTTGCATAATTAAATAGTAATGTAATAACATATGTTAACGGATATGAAAATAAAATATTTCTCACCGGAATAATTTCATTTTCATTTTGTGTCCATATTTTGAATTCAATTTAGTCCCCTTAGGATCTAGATAATAGACAGTGAACGTCTCGGGGACAATAACTAGTAACTCCCAATGCATACCACTTGAGGTAAAAAAGTTAAAATTTAATAACTCAAATCCACAATAAAAATGTAATTTTCTTAAGTCCAAATTATAAGCAAAGTAAACTTACTCCACATTGAATGGAGTTATTATCACCGTCTTCTTATTTTGAGCAAAATTTGCAAAAGCATCATAGCAGTATTGTTGAACTGATGGAGGGTCTTTAGCTACTAAACTAATCAAAGATGGAATCAAAAATCCTATATGTTCGAATGAAAAATCTGCACATATCTTGTCTAAGTAGCTGCAAAACATGTATTACGTATGCATTAACAAATAAGAAACCAGATCACCAAATCCTATACAAGGTATATGGATGTATAAAGAAGATCTCACCTTATCCATAGCTCTATCACAGATGTATTCAGCCAATCATATCGAAACAACTCCAAAATATCTTTTATAAATAGGTTGCTTTCGTATGATTGACCTGCAACATCTGCATCTATAGAAATAGTTATAGGGCAATTTATATCATGTTCGCCTAACCATATTGCCATACCCCTACAATCAGGACCTAACGGGACAGGTAGGTCCTGTGGAACCCAACTTGGTAATGTAGGAGGTGGAGGTGGAGGTGGAGGCCTAGATGATGTGGGTATCTTCTTTTTAACATGTATATATATAATTTCAGATCAACTGACATCATATACACACACTAACAAGTTAACGTAATGTAAATTTACCATACAGTTTCAGTATAGAGGACATCTGCTTTTGGCCACAATATCACTCCGCCTTCTGCCTCACCAAGCATTTCACAATCTGGGTGGGCATATGGCAATGGAAGATCCATCCAGTTGGGGAATATATGTAGCGGGCTCACACGAACCCAACCAGCTGGTAATGGAGACCCATGAAACATTTCCCCTGGTAGGAATGGGTAAGCCGACGCCTCTGCAATGACAACTTCTTTACTTTTTAGATGGCATGGCTTCAACCCCTACAAATTTTTTTGTAAAGAATGTTATAAACATATATACATATCATCTTGAAAACATATCATCTTGAAAAGACTAGTTATTATGTCATAAAAATACTTACATTGGATGTTCTAGGTGGTGAGTCTATAGGATTACTCTCAACCTCTACAGTAGGAGTAGAGTGGGATGCCATAGGTAATGTCTGTTGAGTGGTAGTCTGAGATGCATGCCACTTGCTCAGTGCTTCTTTGAGTTTCCTATCAACTAGTTTATCTACCTATACATGGATAAAAGAAATGTTAGCTGATTATTAAATTCTCTTTTATAGTAACATTATAAAGAAAGAATAGGTTACCTCTTCTTGTGAAAGTCCCACTTTTGGGACATTTGCGCTGGGATGGCTCAAAGAATGCTTTGATGCCCACACCAGCGCCTACAGCCCTAACACGTCCAGGATGCTCTGGGTTACCCAGAGCAACTGTCAATTCATCCCTTGTGCCCTCAGGGACGAACTTTCCTTGTTTCCTCAGCTCGTGCATCTCCCGCTAATTGCCAAAACAAAAATTTGTAATTAAGTAAACACCACAAATAATCAATATTCGAACGATTGTTGTAAGAGTTGTATTTTACCATTTTTGCATCTGCCTCAGTAGTTACAGGCTTCCTTATGTCTCCCTTCTTATTTTGCCTCCCAGCTATCCAGACATCATGGCAAGGCAAAGGTGTGCTACCTATATTAGAGGACTCCTGAGTAGAAGCAGACTGACCAGTAGCCTCAGACTGTAGTCTTTGGTGAATGCCTGCATACCCCTTTGGACCCATTGTGTGGTCATGCACATTCAATGCACGCCTTGCTTTTTGCACCTCACTGAGGGCCTAGTTAGTATGCACATTAATGATATGGTTAGTAACACTAAATGTTAATCTTGAATAGGTGAATACAACATATATTAATTAAATTGGGGGTGACGCCTAATACCTTGAATTCATCAGTTTGTCTTGAAGCAACAAATGTGTCCCATTCTTCTTGGTCCAGGAAGTTCCACTGTTTTGTGGTTGTCTTCTTCCTCTTGTCACCTTCTTTTATGTATTCTCAGGTGATATTTGTCCTATAGTTCCTTAGGACTCTCCCACAGCGTTGCATCACACATTTATGATGCAACTTTTCATCCAATTCAAATATACTCTACAAAATAGAATTGCTATTAACTAGTATCCAAAAAAATAGTAATCTAACAAATAGAATTGCAAATTAATAATGACTCACGCATAAATCCTTCCATATTATGTCTTTCTTCCCCTTAGGAACTTTATGCCAAGAATCTATCTTACAACCGCAATGGCTACGAGTAACATACCCAAGATATGAAACAAACGAATTGCGATTCACTCCAATTGCATTTCCTGCATTATCAAAATCCACAACAAGTTTGGGTCCATTGCCCCTTTGTGCTATTAACTTCTTCATCATAGTGATGCCCCTTCACTTGTCAACTTTTTGGTGCTACTCATCAAGTGCCTCAAGTGCTTCAGAGGGTACATTTGCATCATCAACCTATAATTTGACAAAATAAACACACTTACAGGATATAACTAGAAATGGACATATAGATATAAATATATGATATATATTTTTAAAACTTACATTGTGAGGCGGTTCATTGATGTCCTCACCCTCACGGTAATCATCAGCACGGTCATCAGGAGAATGCTCAGCCATCTGAAAGTTCACATTCACATTGTAAAGTTCACATTGTAAAGTAATTCATATTGTAAAGCTCACATTGTAAAGTTCACATTCACATTGTAAAGTAATTCACATTGTAAAATTCATAGTGTAAAGTTCACATTCACATTGTAAAGTAATTAACATTGTAAAGTTCACATTGTAAAGTAATTCACATTGTAAAGCTCACATTATAAAGTTCACATTCACATTGTAAAGTAATTCACATTGTAAAATTCACATTGTAAAGTAATTCACATTGTAAAGTTCACATTCAGAAAAATAAAACATATAAAAAATATAAACATGCCTCTAATATTGCGATTTTTTTATCAATTAACAATCCTTCATTATGATCACCGCACACATAAAATTCATCATTAGCTTCAATATTTGTTGGTGTTGGCAACCCAACTGAGAATGGATTGGAGTCATCATACTTATCATAGTACTCTTCTTCATCTATAGGATCTTCAATGAACTGTCTTTTACCATGAAGAACAACCGACCATTTATCATTTGCAGGATCATCGATATACAATACTTCTTTCGCCTGTGATGCCAATATGAATGGTTCACCCTTCTCGCCAATCTTTTCAAAGTTCACTAAAGTGAAACCCAATTCATCCACTATATCTCCTTTGGTGTTATCAACCCAATTACATTTGAAGAGCAGAATTTTGAAATCTATGTAGTCAAACTCCCATATGTCTTCAATGACACCGTAATATGACATTTTAGCTTCACGTGGACTCTTATCCTTTGTACTTGCAAAAAACATAGTCGACACTTGAAGGGTGACCCCGTTGTTTTGGACGACACTCTTATCATGTTGGCGCTTTGTATAATATGTAAATCCATTAATGTCATACCCTTCATAAGACATAACATTCAATTTTGGTTTAAAGGCGAGGAATTTGATAGTTTCAGTAATATCATCTAGTGTCTGAGATAGTTGATGTAAGACTTTATCTTCGAACCACTTAATAAATATCTTGTTATGCTCTCTAGCAAGCCACATTGTATTGACTCGAGAATATTGTCTCTTGATGAAATTGGTATGTTCCTCGATATAAACACTCACTTCGTCCATGTTGTGTAAAATATACAAGTGACCTTATTCCAACTGCTCACGGCTGATTACTTTCACCCGTGATCCCAAAATTCCTTTGCCAAATTGCTCCTCAATATTCTTGTCATTACCAAGAGTGTCATTACCACTGAGAAAGTCATTACAAAAATCCATAACCTCTCTCGCCACATAACCCTCAATAATACTCCCTTCATGCCGATAATGGTTTCGAACATCACTTTTAAAAATGCTCATGTATCGTTCAAAGGGATACATCCAATGCAAGAAAACTGGTCCCAACATTTTCACTTCCCTAGTCAAGTGGACAACAAGATGTACCATGATATCAAAGAATGACGGAGGAAAATACATCTCAAGCTGACATAGGGTAAAAACCACTTATCTTTGAAAATTATTGAGAGTATCAGGGTCAACAACTTTGTTGCATAGAATGTTGAAAAAGAAACAAAGTTTGGTGATTGCAAACCTTACATGCTTTGGCAATATAGATCTAATTGCTTTAGGCAATATTTGTTGCATTAGAGTGTGACAATCATGAGATTTAAGACCTATCAACTTTAGATCTTTCATTTATACCAATCTACGGATGTTGGATGAGTAACCCTGTGGCACCTTAACATTTACCAAACATTCACAAAAAGCTTTCTTCTCCTTTCTAGACAATGTGCAACAAGTGGGAGGTAAGTATGTTCTCCGATTTCCCATTTCACAAAATTCTATTAATTCTGACCTTATTCCCATTTCACATAGGTCCAGTCTGAATTTTATCCCATCTTTAGTCTTACCTGGTATATTCAACAAAGTACCAATGACACTATCACAAACATTTTTCTCAACGTGCATGACATCGATACAATGCCTGACTGTCAAAGAACTCCAATAAGGAAGATCCCAAAATATTGACTTCTTCTTGAATAAAGATTTGTCACTCTGTGTGGCCATATTACATTGTGATCTCTTACCAAATTAATTGACAAAGTCTTTTACTCTTTCATAAACAACCTCCCCTGGTATAGGTTTAGGTGCACTCCGTTCCTCATTCAATCCATCGAATGCTTTGCACTTCCTACGATACGGATGGAATTTTGTAAGAAACCTTCGATGACCGAGATATACAGTCTTACCGCCATGTTTTAGTCTTGTTGAATCAGTGTTCTCTTCACATATAGGACACGCTTTAGCTCCTTTGACACTATATCCAGACAAATTCCCATATGTTGGAAAGTCATTAATAGTGCAAAACAACATAGCATGCAAATGAAATGTCTCTCTTCGTGAAGCATCATAGGTCATCACACCTTCACCCCAGAGTTTCTTTAAGTCATCAATTAGAGGTTCAAGATAAACATCGATGTCATTTCCAGGTTGTTTAGGGCCCGATATCAACAATGACAACATTACGTACTTATTTTTCATACACAGCCAGGGAGGAAGATTATATATAACAAGCATGACAGGCCAAGTGCTATGTTGGCTGCTCAATGTCCCGTACGGATTCATCCCATCTATACAAAGCCCAAGTCTTAGATTCCTGACTTCTTCACCAAATTCAGGGTACAATAGATCAATCTTCTTCCACTGTGGGGATGTCATTTATCTTTAAGGTGTTCATATACTACCAAAACTCCACTTTGTGAAGATTCAGATCTTCCATAGGAGTTCCTCCAAATCTATTTTGCTGGATCATCTACATAATTGTGTGACCGATAGAGAAATTATTACCCTCAATAGCTGGATGATTAATGGCTCAACATATGTTGATGGCAGCAAGCACAACATATTCCTTTAGAAGACGGCTATCTTCCATGTTTGGCTCTTGATGGTGATCATGTGAGGGTGGTGGTGAAGGTGTTGAATGAGGAAATGATGGTTGTGATTCCTCTATGTTTTAAGTATTATCACCTTTCTTTGCTCTCCTTAGACTGCAAAAAGTACGTTCAATCTCCAGGTCTAAGAAAATGGACATTTCAAGACCTCTTTTAGAATGACATATGCAACCTACAAAAAGCAATAATCAAGTGAGAAACACAAGACTAAAAGGTATCACAAAAATGAATAATTATTAATGATGATCTAGTCTAGAATACTAATTAACACTTTTACTTTAACTAAAAATACCATAGTTCCCCAACAACAACACAAAAAACTTGTTTATTGCCAAAGGGAAGAAATTTTTAAATAAATAAGTGTCTTAACTTGTCAATCACCCACAAGTATATGAGATCAATTGTAGTCAAGGTCTAACCACATGGAGCTAGGCTATCTAGGTGCAAAACTGTTAAATTTCTACAATCTGGATCAGTTATAATAAAAAAGGTTGGTTTTGGATCAAACTAAATTGCAAATACAAAAACAAGATAATAAAAGCACTAATTACTTAGAGAATGATTAAAATTAAATCAAAAAAATCTGGGATATGGGATTTCCCTTCCACATCATAACCCAATAAGGAACCACAAATTCCATTTGTACTAGTCAATCTTCACAAGGGTAGGTTTTTGTCATCTAAATACATCTCCTAATGATATAAGATAGTCCTAACTTATATAGCATTCCCATGCATATACACAGACTCAAAATACAACCTAGAATCCTCAACATAATCCTAGCCTTTCCCATGGTCAAGGATATGTTGTCAAAAAGGTTATTCTTTACCTTTTAATATCTCTTCTCAAAAAATAATAAGAAGCATAAAGCATGTAAACATGATGGACAACCATGCACAGAAGAAGATAGCTTGTTTTGAAACAGAAGATTAACTAATACCAAACATGAAATTTGAGTTCACATGAGTCAAGACATGTGAGTTACTCTCCCATGCCTAGGAAAATGAGTGAGGAAATATATGCACAAATGATGAATCATTGAATGAAAGATAAGTAGAGAGAGGAATACCAAACAAATTTGTAAGAGTGAGAACAAAAGGAAATCTCTGGATAAGGGATGGAGATTTGTCTTTATAACCTCTCCTCACTTCAGCAAACTTCTATGTACATCTTCAAAATGGAATGGAGATGAAAAATAGAGTCAATAATGGGTTCTCTCCTGAGAAACCCTAGCTCTCTCAAAAATTTCCACTCCATAGCTCCAGGCTTGTCTCTGGCCTCCAAACACTCCAAATGATATGTGATTCGCTTCCCAAGGGGTGCATTTAGTTATGTATTACAAATGAACATTTGTTTCTAATTTGTACAAAAAAATATATCTCGCATTCTGTATATGTAAGTTAACACACCGTATAGGATTCAGTTTCCACTTTAGCCGGCCCACTATCGCAAGTGAGACCCTATGTGGAGTGGACAGACAACGTAAGGGAGACTCTTGGTGATTTTTTGAATTTTTGAGCCACATTATGTAATTGAGTCACATGGTGTAGCTCGGCTCGACTGATCATGGTCCATGTCGTGACCATGACTATCATCATCTAGACCATGTCTCAGCCGTGGCATCTAGGGTTAGGGCTCACCAAGGTACCTCAACCAGAGGTTCCTCGACCTCAACCCATGTCGCATCCCCAACCTATGTCATGGCCCAAGACGAGCAGCCCATAACCATGTCGCAAACCAAGACCATCATAGTCACAACCCTACTCTCTAGGGTGAGTTTCAACTCAAGCAAAATGGGAACAAAGCCCCCAACACCCAAGATAACTCGATCACCACCCACCAAGGGTCTCAACCTAACAACACTAGGTCAGACTCAGCCTTAAAGGAGCATCTCCACCTAAGAGCTACCAAGGTCCTGACCATCATGAGGAAAGTTCCCCAACCTTCCAAGATGCTCCACCTAGGTCTCCAAAATACAACTGAAAGTGAAGGTGAAACCATAAATGTCATGAAGAAAAAAGTCACATACAACCGCTCACCAAAACCCTAAGTCATGGTTCAAGAAGCTACTAAAGAAGAACTTTATCCAAGGAAGAGAAAACCATGTTCAAGACAACTAAAAGTGGACCTAACATCCCTCCAACTTCTACATGTACAAACACCATGCATGGGGGCAAGGTAAAGAGAAAAACATGGAGGAAAAACATTCATAACACATCATCTACCAAAACGGGTACAACAAGTTAGGGTTTCGGATTGCTTTCAATCCAGGCAAGGAATCATCACCAAACACTCTCTAGAGATCATCACTAAGCACAAGCAAAGTTTGGAGACAACTTAGAGGAATAAAACAAAAATCATAAAGAAGTACAATAATATAATAGGTTTAGTGCTATATAACCCGCCTTAAGAAGATCACCACCAAAGCGTCAAGCACACGATCCAAGGGTTGAAAAAGCTCCACCAAAAGCTCCACACTCGACCATAAGAGAACCTCAAAAAAGGGGGGGGGGAAACACCAAGGTCAACGGGTAGCTCAAGAAGAGACTAAAACCTCAAAATTGAAGCAAAAGAACAAGGGGGAAAAGAGAGAAGAAACTCCCTCTCACTTGGGTGTCGCCTTGTCAAAGTATGGCTTATTACCCTAGCGATGAGGATCTTACTCTCAAGAACGACCACCATGTTAAAACATAGTCTAAGGCCAAGAAAGAGGAATAACATTAGGTAGAAGATCCAAATAAAACATCAAAGAAAGAAGATAAACACTCACCAAGATTGGAGATGACCAAAGATTACCACAAGCACCACATGCAAGGGATGAACCACATCCAAGGCATCAAGAACACTCCTTCTTGTTCCACCAAGCTCCAAGGACGAGCACAAGTGAAGGGAAGAAGAAGATGACCAAAAAGAACCACTTGCATGGAGAGAAGAGGGTTCATATAGCAAAGGAGGAGGGAGGTAAGACAAAGGATGAGGGGTCAACAAGATGGGGTTCCAAAGAGACACATGTCCACTAAAAAGACCAACATGCATCCACATGCAACCACTTAAGCATGACAAGAAAGATATGGTGATACACTCTACGTAGTGTCTCGACTATCTAAGAAACTCCACCCTCTATGTTGCGACCATGACACACCAAGGGTCCCATGGTCGCAACACATCCTTGCAACACCACTAGGTTGTGACACCAAGACCACCACTAGCAACCTAGGTCGAAACACACCTTTCCAAGACTTTGTCTTGACCCATGACAATCTTGGTCGCAACCACCACATCAAGGGGAAGTGTCTCGACCATGACACCCCCTCAACAAGCCCTAGGTCGTGACAAACCACCAAAGGTCTCAAGGACAAAGCACACCAACCCTAGGAAACCCTAATCACCACTGAGGGTGACACTGTTGGGTTATGGGGGAGGCAGAGAAGGTAGCAGAAATAAAAAATTTCCTCCCCAAACCCAGAACAAGGAAATGCGTCAACGTCTATACAATAGGAAGAGATGGTTTGTGGAATCATACCTTATCTCGAGGCTTTCTCGGCAACAATACCTCGTGGCTTGCGCGGTCTTCACCTCCGGTCTTAGACGATGTTTGTGCATCTCCTGGTCGCACCGGGACTGATGACCCCTGGTCTCACCGGGACTGTCAGGATTGACATCTGTCCTCTGAGCGGCAGAAATCTCCCGCCTCTGAAGTAGTCCACACAGACCACCTGGAACTCTAATCTCCTTGTCTCACAAGGAATTGGAAGGAGTCACACCCTCCTGTCGGCGTACTAGTCACCGACACACTCTCCTGCCACCAGTCGCTTTCTGCAGTTGTCTTTCCCTTGTTGTGCCTCCCTTATCGGGTAGCACTTGCTCGGGCTCTCTCGGTTACCAAAACCAGAGAGAACGACAACTTTATAGAGCAACTGGTTGCACTGAGTTGTTCTTTGAGAAGCCCCCAATACCCCTAAATATATAGGAGGGTCATGGGACAGGGTTCTCTATCCCAGGCAATATGGGACTAAAGCAGGAGTAGAAGGGTTCGAGATTTTCCATAAAAACAACCAACTCACAACCTGAACCGATCGTTTCATTTCTGAAACGGTCGGTTGGGGACCTGAGCCGGTCGGTTGACACCTCAACCGATCGGTTGGGACCCATGAAACGGTCAATTCATTTCTAAACCGGTCGGTTCGTGGTCCTGATCAGTTCCCAATTGAATTTCCTTATTTTGTTTCTAATTGGTATCAAATACCAATCCTTATTCCAATCAAATTGGGCAAGTGAAACGAAAGGAAATTTCTCACCAATCCTACTTTCCCAACTTGCTCGGTTGGACTAGTTGAACGATCATTTCAACACTTGAAGCAATCGTTTCACCCTGTCCATGAGCCGATCAACTCACCACCTGAGCCGATCGGTTCACCAAGCTGAGTCGATCGGTTCATCACATGAGCCGATCGATTGGGAATGCAGATTGTGCAGAATCAGTCAATTACAGTTTCAATCAATCTGATACTCCAATCAATATGTCCAACACCTTGAACATTATGACATTGAGCTATCAATTAATTGAGTGTTTAATTGAACTACTAAACTCTTTTAGTAATCAATATAAACATTGTTTGTGGACAAAACTCCTCTTCCAGGTTAAATCCTATGTGTGTGACCCTGCAGGTCCATTTCACGTTGGCAGTGAAAGTCCATAACACTTATGACTTCACAAGCAAAGAGCAGTGCCTAGTCACACATCAGTGCTACCCAAGTGAAATAGAAAGTTGGAGAACAACTTTCAATCCTACAATCCGTGAATGGTGTTACAGTGAATGTATAATTCCTTCGTCACTGATATCCCGAATGAACTCGAGGCATGGAACAGTCATCCTATCAACGTTCATTCACTTTCATGATCTCAGAGTAGATTGGAAGAGATATGTATGACATCAATATCACATACTGATTCACACATGTGTGCACACCTTTCTCAATCCTACTCATCAAGTGGCCATGGATATCAAACTCCCTTAGGAGGGACAAATCCCATATCTATCACTCACCCCTCAAAAGCCCCATGTGTCAAAGCCATCCAATCATCACCTTTATAACAACCCATGTTTCAGGACTGCGGTTGATGATGTCAAAGTGTGCCCAACGACATGTGTTGAGTGTAGTGATTTCAGGTCAAAGAATCACACTCACCACCATCACTATGAGTACTGACTGTGACTACCATGTCATGGTTCCATGTGTCAAACTCACAGTGGGTTTGTCCGGTACACTTGTTCTCTAACAAGTACCTATGTGTTTGGTTTGATATATGTATATCATGACTAATGAGATTCTGTCATCAACCAACACCACAATCTAGTCTTGTGTGTCATTGTTGTCTATCTATCTTCCACAATGACATCCGACTAGGGACATAATGAGAATGTACAAACTCTTAGCATCTGTATGATCTCATCGTTCAGGTCCTGAACTTGAAGGCATACGTCATTGAGTATTGTCATTCTCTAGACATTCAATCTGTTTGATCACTATCTCATATGACTGAACCAGAAAGAATTGGAAGTTGGCCTTTGATGTTTATCAAATCAATCTTAATGTATCCCACCAATCATCCCATGATTGGCTCTCAGGGCATACATACCAACAGACTCCCACTTGCACTGTGAGCCAATCACCCTTGAATCATATTCATAGTGATCTTCAAACATGTCCCACATGTTACTGTGCTCTAGTGCGAACATAGTGAGTTATGGCAACACCTTGCCAAAGTCAGTATAAATTGCATGTCTCACATCTCTTCGTTTTACGTCACACGTATGAGATGGAGTTGCCGTAATATGTGATCTAGTATTCATTTGCTAACCTTTAGCCACATTGCATGATCAAGGATTCCATACTTGTCATCAATGAGAGGAATATCTATAAGTTCATCTCATGAACTTCCAGATCCATATAGTATCCACTGTTGTTCTCTAACACATGGATACTCGGCATTTCCCTTTAAATGGTTTTATTGGAACACTTCCAATTATCAACAAACTTTCACTTTTATATATCTTATATAAAACTTGTGATTAATTTTCTATCCTTTCATAAGTGTGCATCAATGTAACTCTTTACATTGAACTCTTCCATATCTCCATAGAACTAGTACTTCTCAAGTACTTATCAAGTTCTCATGGTATTCCAGTAACCCTTACTGGAAGTAGACAGACATCCACTCGTCATGTCTCACATACGAGTTATCAGGATGAGCACATCATATTGCCATGACATACATACAAGATGATGAATGCATTTTGTTCTTGCCATGCAAGATAATGGGATGATTACATACATGATAGATCTACATCTATTCTTAGTGTTCCCATTCTTCATAAGAATTGGACACTTGGCCTTGGGATACTAACTCCGTGTAACATGGACAAGTTTTCTCCCACTGAATCTGTGCATACTGAACCCTTCAGTACAGATTGCCAATGTATGCTTTCTCTTTTTAGGTTAAGAGGTTTTTCAAGAACTATCTCTATAGATCTCTATTCCTATCACATAGGAAACATCTCTATCTTCCTTCAAGATAATTTCCACTTTTGGATTTCCATTCTAGAACATTTCCATTTCACATCAACATGTGGAATGTGAATACGCTCCCACTAAATCACAGATCCCTTCTTTATCTTTGACATATCAGTCAAACCCTTTGACTATATCATCAAAGTAAATATCCAATTTTGAGTTGCTTGTACTCAATCAATCACATTGATTAGTCTATTGTAACTTATAGACTTCATTTGCATTAGTGGATTCATAAACCTTATAGGTTGTGTCACATACACATCCTTGTTTTATTCCTCATAGGAATGCGGTTTTAGTATCCATATGTCAAATGCTTAGTCATTAAGTTGCAATCAACAAGCATCATCATTCTCAAAATGTTATCCATGTGTCTTAACACTTAAGATTCATTTGCACTTATGGATTTCATCCAATGGGTGCTACCATCAGGGTCATACCTTATGGTTCACATGGATGTCATTTAGGATGTAATGGTCATAAACCATAACTCAAATTCGGTTCCTCATATTCAAATAGATAGTTGACTCATCACATGAACAACTCATCACATAGATAAACAAGGTGTATCTGTCAAGGATATAAGAAATTACAACTCCTTGTGATTCTTAATGTCCTTTATTAGTGTGGGGTATTCTTTTATTGAGAAGAATTCAGTTATTTGATAATCATTCTCTAACTCCTTAGAGTATGATTCCTTCTTGATTTAGACATCACCAAGTCTTAATCATGAGTTCACTATGATACACTATCATAATCACTCGCAAGGTTCTCAAACATTTGGTCTAAGTATTTCATTCATTGATCTCATCAAGAATTAACACTTTACCAAATTCATACTTCATCTATGATATCCTTGAACATTTCAAGATATTCATTTTGATATTTCTTTAAACACCATTTGAAGTATGAGCATTTACTCCAATAGGTATGTAAATACATCACATGTATTATACCTAATAGGATAATCATTCTCCCACTACCATTAGTGAATATTGATTAATCATGTCCAAGAGATTCATGTCTCTTACTGGTTCTCTAACCAAAAGAGTCTAGATTTATCCATCACATGGAAACTAGAAATGAATTTCTCATGATTGATGCTAATTTGATTGTTTGAGTTATCAATAACTTTTAGGTATCATTTTATCTTATGCATATCAAATACCACAAGATAAACAAGGCATTTCCACAAAGATCATATCTTTAGAAATTGAAACATCTATTTATTGATTGCCATCATTGTCATACAATATGCAAAAATAAAGTGTTTCTTTCTATTGTCAAATTGAAATATCAGTTCTCAACTTTATTTCGTTCCCTTTAGGCTGAAATAAAATGAAAGATACTCCTATCTATGGCAGCAACACTTGCCCCAATAATGAGTACTTCTTTCTCGGTCCTTTCACAAAGGCCATCACTTCTTTGTGGATGATGCATATCATATATGGCATATCCATATCTTGGTATCACATACCTCAGATAAAGAAGTGGTTCATTTCATGATACCTTAGGTGGATATTTCCATCTCCTCCTTCATTTTCTTTTGTTCTTCCAGATATGGAGGGCACTTCCCTAATACACCCTTTCCCCATGTGCCTTTGAGGCTGAAGACGGCTTGGGCTCCTGGCTAGCATCAGAACACTTCTTAGCTTTTCCCTTGCCCTTTCCCTTAAGACTTACCTTTCATTCATTGATCTCATCAAAGATTAGGGTTAGTCTTTCTTCATATTTGCCTCTACCGTCCTCAACATGTCCAACAACTTTGTCAACGCTTGTCAAAGTTGTTCATGTTGTAGTTTATCATGAACTGTATGATTCTCGCAACATTTTGCAGCATCATACTAATAGCCAACTCTTGGCTCAGAGGGAATCCTTCTTAGTCAGGTCTTTCCACATACCCAATCATATTGAGTGTGTGAATACCTTATTGGATCTCCTTCTGTCATGACATACTAGGATAGTGTCCTTGAGACATCATATGTCTCATGTTGTCTCTGCAACTCATAGTTCAGAGAACACAACATCAAGCACTCCTCATCAATGTCATCCTCGGTATGCTTCCATAAGCATACTTTCAGCCATTGATGTGGTGGGATTGAGTTCATCTGGTCTTGGTATAACTAGGACTTAGAGCTTTCTCTCTTTGATTGAGAACACTTCTCATCATCCTAACCAGTCGTGGAATTATTCTGAATTATTCCCATTTAATTTGTTGGTCTCAAAGACCGATCGCAAATAAAGTGATTATTGTTGATTAACCATTTATTTTAACAAAAGGAAATATATGCAATTTTAGTCCAAAACTCTTTTGACTTATTTGATTGATTTGAAAAGTTGACGATATAATTAGGCCTTTAATTAATTATCGCTCCCACTATTTTAGTTCAAATTGATAGCCCTCACCATCAATTCGAAAGATTGCAGCGTACAACCTTCTAGTGGGCAAGATCCTAAAATCCTCTAAGTCATGGACCAGCTAGGGTTGTCACCCACAACTTAGATCTCTCAGGTAGGCAACTCTTGCCAATTGCATCATATGTAACTCTTGATAAGATGTTATATGCAACTCTTTGCCATGATCACCTCCATGCCTCAAGGTACTAGATCCCATCTAGATCACCTTGTTAAGTCCGACCCAAAGCAAACACGATGAATATGCACCCTGCTAGGGAGGACCCACATATCCATCCTTCATGCTTCCACGAGATAGACGGTGCACCACGCTAGGGCGTGCCCACACTTGGCCGATCAAGCTTTTTACGTGTGTCACATTTGGAAGGCATCTAAAACTTAATATTTAATGAGGGATTTGGTTTTATATACATATACATATCCAATCACCACAATATATAGTATGTATCATATACATGCTATATCCCACAGAAAACATGTGAAACGATAAAAGCGATGATTATGGCCATCCTAATGTGATTCCTCGAGCCAAGAGGAATCACGGTCATCTAGGTCTACATCACATGCAACCTGTACAAGATGAACTCTGTGCTTTGCCTTTCTGGGTTTGATCAACTCATCACATGACTGATCGGCTCGCCATCAAGCCGGTCGACTAGGTACAACCAGCCGATCAGTTGGCTCCTCCAATCGATCGGTTCGCCTGGTCGTCGTACATCTCATCATGGATGCCACCCGCTCGTCTCGCTCCTCGAACCGGTCATCAATTGATCGGATCACTCCTTGAACCGATCGTATGGAACGTCAACCGGTCGGTTCATGCCTTGAACCGATCGTCTCAGCTGTCGTCAGAATGTCCTTCATTCTTTGACATAACAGGAAATAAAAGTATATCCTATTTTACATTGTAAAAAGAGAAACCTCGAGTTACATTCGAGGGGAGCAAAGGTAGGAAAGAAATCTCGAATTATTTTGAGTTACATCAGGAATAGGAGAAAGAAGATCGGTGCGCAGACCGGGATGCAAGAAACCACATACAACCATACACAGATAGGGTTTATTGGCCATAACCACGCTATACATCCACCACAAAACTCGTTTAAGGGCGACGCGTATCAAGTGCATTCATAATACATATCATATATGTAAATTGGGATTTTTGGATTTAGGATTGGACATGCATAAATCCAATTTTATTCGCATCGTATGCAATAAATAAAGGTGACAAACCAAAATCGATCATATCGATAATCCTAAAGTATAGAGCAGTTGACGTGGCTCTGATACCACTTTTGGGTTATGGGGGAGGCAGAGAAGGCAACGGGAACAAAACTTTTCCTCCCCAAACCCAGAACAAGGAAGCGCGTCAATGTCTATACAATAGGAAGGGATGGTTTGTGGAATCATACCTTGTCCTGAGGTTTGATCGGCGACAATACCTCATGGCTTGCGTGGTCTTCACCTCCGGTCTTGGACGGTGTCTGTGCATCTCCTGGTCGCACCGGGACTGACGACTCCTGGTCTCACCGGGACTATCGGGATTGACAGCTGTCCTCCGAGTGGTAGAAATCTCCTACCTCTGAAGTAGTCCACACGGACCACCTGGAACTCCAATCTCCTTGTCTCAATGGAATTGGAAGGAGTCGCACCCTCCTGTCGGTGTACTAGTCACCGACACACTCTCCTGCCACCAGTCACTTTCTATAGTTGTCTTTCCCTTACTGTGCCTCCCTTATCGGGTAGCACTTGCTCGGGCTCTCTCGGTTACCAAAACTAGAGAGAACGACAACTTTACAGAGTAACCGGTTGCATTGAGTTGTTCTTTGAGAAGCCCCCAACACCCCTATATATAGTAGGGTCATGGGACATGGTTCTCTATCCCGGGAAATATGGGACTAAAGCAGGAGTAGAAGGGTTCAAGATTTTCCACAAAAACAACCAACTCACAACCTGAACCGATCGTTTCATTTCTAAAACGGTCGGTTGGGGACCTGAGTCGGTCAGTTGACACCTCAACTGATCGGTTGGGACCCATGAAACGGTCGGTTCATTTCTAAACCGGTCGGTTCGTGGTCCTGATCAGTTCTCGATTGACTTTCCTTCTTTTATTTCTAATTGGTATCAAATACCAATCCTTATTCCAAACAAATTGGGCAAGTGAAACGAAAGGAAATTTCTCACCAATCCTACTTTCCCAACTTGCTCGGTTGGACTAGTTGAACGATCGTTTCAACACTTGAAGCAATCATTTCACCCTGTCCATGAGCCGATCAACTCACCACCTGAGCCGATCGGTTCACCAAGCTGAGTCGATCGGTTCATCACATGAGTTGATCGGTTGGGAATGCAGATTGTGTAGAATATGTCAATTGCAGTTTCAATCAATTCGATATTCCAATCAATATGTCCAACACCTTGAACATTATGACATTGAGCTATCCATTAATTGAGTGTTTAATTGAACTACTAAACTCCTTTAGTAATCAATCTAAACATTGTTTGTGGACAAAACTCCTCTTCCAGGTTAAATCCTGTGTGTGACCCTGCAGGTCCATTTCACGTTGGCAGTGAAAGTCCATAACACTTATGACTTCACAAGCAAAGAGCGGTGCCTAGTCACACATCAGTGCTACCCAATTGAAATATAAAGTTGGAGAACAACTTTCAATCCTACAATTCGTGAATGGTGTTACAGTGAATGTATAATTCCTTTGTCACTGATATCCCGAATGAACTCGAGGCATGGAACAGTCATCCTGTCAACATTCATTCACTTTCTTGATCTCAGAGTAGATTGGAAGAGATATGTATGACATCAATATCACATACTGATTCACACATGCGTGCACACCTTTCTTAATCCTACTCATCAAGTGGCCATGGGTATCAAACTCCCTTAGGAGGGACAAATCCCATATCTATCACTCACCCCTCAAAAGCCCCATGTGTCAGAGCCACCCAATCATCACCTTTATAACAACCCATGTTTCAGGACTGTGTTTGATGATGTCAAAGTGTGCCCAACGACATGTGTTGAGTGTAGTGATTTTAGGTGAAAGAATCACACTCACCACCATCACTATGAGTACTGACTGTGACTACCATGTCATGGTTCAATGTGTCAAACTCACAATGGGTCTGTCTGGTACACTTGTTCTCTAACAAGTACCTATGTATTTGGTTTGATATCTCTATATCATGACTAATGAGATTTTGTCATCAACCAACACCACAATCTAGTCTTGTGTGTCATTTATGTCTATCTACCTTCCACAATGACATCCGACTAGGGACATAATGAGAATGTACAAACTCTTAGCATCCGTATGATCTCATCGTTCAGGTCCTGAACCTGAAGGCATACGTCATTGAGTACTGTCATTCTCTAGACATTCAATCTGTTCTATCACTATCTCATATGATTGAACTAGAAAGAATTGGAAGCTGGACTTTGATGTTTATCAAATCAATCTTAATGTATCCCACCAATCATCCCATGATTGGCTCTCAGGGCATACATACCAACAGACACCACTCAACCAACGGTCAAACAAAGCACCCCAAAGCAACACACTCTCTCTCATGAATATAGGAGAGAGAAGGAACACTCTAGAGGTGTCAATTTGCACATCAAGACCCTATATTGGGTAAATTGTAATTTGCACCAAAACTAGCACATAAACCACACACATCATCCAAACAAGCTCAAACTTGAAACTTAAGCACACTACAAGCACTAATCACATCTAAAAATATTAGAGAAAGGTTCTAGGCACATGATTTATCCATAGAAAATAGGGTTACCCCAAAACTCAGGTCAAGGTCCTTACAAGCCATAAACCCCTAATAAGGATTTCTTCCCCGAAATCCTAAGAGAAAAGAGAGGGGTATTGGTGCGCTCCCTCCAATGGTGTTACACACTACTCAATTGGAGTTTGAATAGATGCAACCCCACAAACAGAAACACACGGTGGATTAAACTTTTAAAATTTATAAAGACCTACATGGACACAGCTACTTCTACTAAAATGCTATCCCGCAAATGCACGAGGTCATGTCATAGTATAGGTAAGGTGGAAAGTATAGGGTCGATCCATAGGGAGAAAAGGGGGCACTAGATCTAGGTTATTTTTTGGTCTAGGTTCCTACTGTGGATACTAGGGTTAAGGGTTTGAAGGTTGTTTTGATTGTTAAACTAAGTTGAGAAAGAAAGCAAGTAAAGGAAAGCAAATAAGATTAAAACCTAAGTTAACCCTAGACAATTAGTTCTATTAAGCAATAAAGACAATATAGGGAAAGAAAAGGTCTAGACTACCCTAAGCTAGCAAATAGGGTGAAAGAGAAAGTAAAGACCTAAACTAGCAAGAACATGGCAAGAATATATCTAAGCAAGAAAAGAGCTCTAACACTAGCTAAGCAAGATGGAAACTAGGGTTTTAAAGAAATTAAGGGAAATGTGGGATGTTTAGGGGATGCACTTATTAATTGAGTTGGGGGAGACACGTGAACATTATGATTCCATTTAGATTATCCAAACTAAACAATGAGCTAGATTCTAATGAATTAGCCTAAGCTACTAACTAGCCATGGATATGCTAGATTGTGTATAGGGGAACTAGTCCCTAACACTCCCTACTACCCTTGCAAATCTCAATTGGGGTGGGGCTTAGGTGTAATTCAATTAGAGTCTAAACAATCCAAGGTTTCTAGGTTAGATGATTTTAGGATGATTAGGGGTTGAGATTAGTAAGGGGAGTGGAAGTGAGGTTTAATCCTCCCATCACTCACATTCTAGACTTGAGAAAGCTCCATGCTAAGCACACCAATTTCATATCAACTAGGGTTAGGACAATTAATTACGATGTAGAAGGATGGGTAGCTAGTTAGGGATCCAAGAATTAGACCTAGGAGCAAATCCCACAATTCATACATATAAGCAATTGCCCTAAATTCCTAGGTGATTTCAAGCACAAACCAACAAGCAATTTATGGATACTGAAATATAAATAGAACATAATCATTATAAAATGAAATTACAAAGTTTACATATCATTTTCCCCCAACATGGTATCCAAGTAACATTTTACACCCCAAACAGCCCACCCAAGGGGCCTAGCTACTCATAGTAATACAAAATACAAAAACAAGGGAGAAAGAGATAGAAGAAGCCATGGAGCTCAGTGTAGATGAAGAATTCCTCCACTTCATCTATTGTAGGATGTCCTCCACTCTCCTCCAAGGTGCAATGGCATAGGATGATGGTGGAAATGAGAGGAAACTAGGGTTTTGGTGGTGGAAATGGTGAAATGGTGAAATGGAGTGGAATGGAGGTGAAAATGGAGTGGAATGTCTAAGGGGAGAAAATGGGGAGCTAAGAGGTGGTAGAAGGTAGCTAACCTCATCTTGGAGCAGCCACCTAGGTATATATAGTTGTGGGGGAAGCACTAGGTCAAGTAGGGGTAGTATGGGAAATGCAGTGCAAAAGTAGTTAGGTTTTTGTGAGTAGCACGGACGTGGTGGTCACCACGGAACAGTTGTGATGGATGGGAATGACCATGGTGAGAAATGGGGGAAAATCACAGGTACTTGATGGATTTTGTACTGAATGTGGCATGGCTATGGTGGTCACCACAGCCGCGGTGGGGCTAGGGTAGCACGGTCGTGGTGGTTACCATGGTCGTGGTGGTCACCACGGCCATGGTGGCTTGAAATTCATAGGTCGTTCTCTACTCCACAGTCATTCTACCTCTACTGTCACACAACCATGCAAGGTGGAACGACTGTTCTGGGTCAACTCACCATAGCCATTATGTGTGGCACGACTGTGGTGACTCTAACTTTGCTTGGAGATGACCATGTTGATTTGTAAGTGTGCTAGCACGGCCGTTTTGTGGTACCACGGTTGTGCTGGCCTCTGGATCAACATTTTGACTTGTTTCTTTGGATTTTCTTAGACATCATTGCTTCAATGGATCTTTGGCGACTAGGGGTAGGTTGAGGGAGCATCAAATTTCACTTTGGGTCTCTCCAAGGGTAGAGAAACCCCAAGATCACTACTTCTCTCTCTCTTCCATCAAGCTTGGTCTAAATGCCTGAAAAACATGCAAATAATGTCCATAAGTGCATTTTATATGAATATGCATATTGAGGGAAATAACATGTAATCTAATAAGTATAGATGTGATTGAGATGCAATACAAGACAAGATGAAGCCCTCAAATAGGGCTGAATTAGGCACTCCCTCTTCATCTCTTCCTCGAGCTCCCATGTGGCTTCCTTAACACCACGGTGATGCCACAGAACCTTCACAAGCACTATGTCCTTCTTCATCAACTTCTTCACCCTTCTATCAAGGATCAACATTGGCCTTCCACATATGACATGTCCTCATCAAGCTCCACTTCCACATGTTGTAACATTAACTAAGTATCGGGATGACACTTTCTCAACATGCTTGCATGAAACACTAGATGCAACCTGTACAACTAGGTGGAAACTCCAACCTATAGGCCACCTTCCCAACTTGTGCCACCACAAGGTAAGGTCCCATAAATCTGGGAGCTAACTTACCCTTCTTCTCAAACCTCTAAACACCTTTCTAGGGAGAGACCTTGAGGTACACTATGTATCCCACTTAGAACTCCAAGGGTCTATGATGATTATCTGCATGCAACTTCTATTTGTCCTGTGCTGCCTTCAAATGTTGCTGAATCACTTTGATCTCTTTTGTCATTTGTTGCATAAGATCAGGACCAAGAAGTTGGTACTCCCCCGTCTCATGCTAACACAAAAGAGACCAACAACGCCTCCCATAAAATGCCTCATAGGGTGTCATGTCGATGCTACTCCGATAGTTGTTGTTGTAGGCGAACTCTATCAAACTGAGGTGTATGTCCCAACTGCCCAAAAACTAAAGAACACAAGCTCTCAACGTATCCTCCAAGGTCTGAATGGCCCTTTCAGACTGACCATCTATCTGTGGGTGAAAGGCAGTGTTGAACCTCAACTGTGTACCCAAATATGTGTGTAGTCACTCCCAAAAGTAGCTTGTGAATTGAGGACCTCTATCAGACACGATAGTTGTTGAAACACCATGCAAACATACTATCTCATCGACATAGATCTGGGTAAGCTTCTCAGTTGTGTACGTTGTCTTTATAAGAAGAAAATGTGTTGAATTGGTCAACCTATCAAAAATCACCCAGATGGAAGCACCACTTGTTTGTCTAATATTAACACACAACCCAAGACATTCCTATACGCATAAGATAAGACTGTGTATACTTTTCCTTCCTTACGTAAGACCAGAACTGATGCACTTGTCAACTTCTCTTTCACGTCTGAAAAGCACTCTGACACTTGTCATCCAAGATGAATGGCATGTCCTTCCTTGTCAACTTTGTTAGGGGCAAAGCGATAGCACTGAAGTCCTTGATGAACCTCGTGTAAAAGCCTGCCAAACCTAGAAAGTTGCACACTTCTATTGGCATCTTTGGCTGCTCCCACTCTATCACTGACTCAACCTTCTTGGGATCCACACAAACTCCCTCGGTAGATATAACAAGCCCCAAGAAAGTTAGTTCCTTTAACCAGAACTCACACTTTCTAAACTTGGCATAAAGTAGATGTTGCCTCAGCACGGTCAAAGCATGATGAAGATGTTATATATGTTGATGATTGTCATGACTATATATCAAGATGTCATCTATGAAAACCACCGTGAACTGATCAAGAAACGGTCAAAACACTTTGTTCATCAAGTCCATGAACGTTGTCAGTGTGTTAGTTAAACCAAACGGCATAACCACAAACTCGTAGTGACCATACCCTATCCTAAAAGTTGACTTAGGTATGTCATCCTCCTTAATCCTCAACTGGTGATATCCTAACCTCAGGTCTATCTCCGAGAACATTGTCGCGCCACACAACTGATCAAATAAGTCATCTATCCTTGGCAAGGTGTACTTATTCTTTATCGTCACCTTATTCAACTGTTTGTATTCTATGCACAACCTCATAGACCCATCCTTGTAATTTATGAACAGCACTGGAGCACCCCACGGAGACGTACTTTTCCCAATGAACCTTTGTCAAGCAACTCTTGCAACTATCTCTTCAACTCTGCTAGATCCACTTGTACGATGTTTGGGCTATCAGTTGCATGCCAGGGACTAGATTGATCTCAAAATCAATCTCTTGGGGTGGAAGAACACCTAGAAACTCCTCAGGAAACACATCCTCAAACTCTCAGACAACTGGAACCTCCTGAATATTAGGACTCCTCACCTTAGTATTTAGCACATGTGCTAATAACACCTCATAGCCCTGTCTCAACAGCTTCCCAGCCACCATTGTCGATAACAGACACGTCAGAAGACTCTTCCTGTCTCCTTGGAAGATCCCCGTCTTATCACCATATACAAGTGTCGCCTGCTTAGAACTACAATCCAAGACCACTCTAAACTTCTCCAAGGTGTCCATTCCAAGGTTTACATCGAACACATGCATGTCAAGTGGTATGAGATCCACTTGAATGTTGTGCCCTAAAAAGAAAGGACATAGAAGGACACACCTCCTACAACACTACAAAACCAACTAATGAGGTTTCTAACAACAAACTCTAACAGGAAAAAGACAACTATCAAACACTTTGAGAATGATAAAAGAGTGTGTTGCACCTGGGTTAACCAAAAGAGATACAAAGCAAGAAGAAGACAAATCAAAATGAAATAACTCCATCTGACCTATCACTATTTCCAGGTTGACTACCACCTCTGGCTGACTCATAGCATAGAATCTAGTCATTTCCTGTTATCTCCCCCGTCCTCTACCTCCTTGAGTAGATGATCTGGCCAACGATGACTGGATACATACTCATCCTCCTACACCGTTATTCTGCTATCTCTGTGAGCCCTACTGACTCTGCCTTGATTTTTTGTGTCACCTTGTCATCTCTCACCGGGCATTCCCGCTTCAGATGTCTAGTCTGCCCACACTTGTAGCAATCTCAGGTCTCAAGCTGCGGCCTGCATGACCTTATCATCAACACTAACACCATGATGTGAGTTCCAGCAAGTGGAACACTACGACCTCTACCTCTGCCCTATGACCATTGCATTGGAGCATTATACCTCTACGGTGTTGGCGGTGCAAAAAACCTTAGCTTTTTAAAGCCTCCTAATGAATGTCCTTGGGACTGTACATGCCTCTTCCTGGCACTAACCTCCCACTTCTCTACCACATATCTCTCTATCCTCTAAATAGATTCCACAAATGTAGCAAACCTTACTCGATTCTCCAAAGCAGCTGTTGGAGTACACAACTCAGCGTTCAACCCTTTCCCAAAATGACGAATCTGCTTGTCCTCTGTAGCGGCCATGTGAGGACATAACTGAAGAAGCTCCATAACCTTATCCTCGTACTCATTGATGGACATGGATCCCTTCCGGATCCACACAAACTGACTGGTCTTCTCATCTAGATAGGTCTGTGGAAAGTACTAACTGACAAACTCACGTCAAAACTCCTTCCAACCTATAACCACTCCAGGTCTCCTCTCCTATTCTATGGCCCACCCATGACTAGGACTTCCTTTCCTAAGGTACATCACCTGCTTAACCTTATCCGCCTCTAGGATAGTGAGGATCTTAAAGGCTTTCTCAAATTCTATAAGCCATAGATCAGCATCTTTTGGATCAGCTATCCCAGCATACTCCACCGCCCCAACATGGCGAAGTTGTTCAAAGGTCTTCCCAGTACCCAAAGATTCCACATTGGGAACCGATGCCCTAGGCTGGGGTGTGGACATCCTATCCGCCATATGCATCATCGTATCCATAAACTGCCCAAAAAGAGACTGAAAGCTAGGGTTTTGAATCATGGCTGGGTTAAACTGGTGACCCTCAGTCACCCAATCTTCTTGTGCCTAGTTCCTTGCACCTCCTCTTAATGCACCGACATTATTCTCTGCAGCGTGTTCTTCATGTTCTTCGGACATCTCTAGGCTTTTCTACTTCTTTTGCATAAGCAAAAATCACTATAAGACCGACTAGAGGGTATAATAATAGACCCAAACCCTAGTCTTAGGTCCATGTAGACTCAACAAACCTAAATCTATGATACCGACCAAACTATGATGCCCCAAGCCACAAACCACAAGATAACTCAAAACTAACCGCGAAAACAAAATTTAAACAAACAGATTATCAGAAAACACTGGAAATTAAAGCCATTTTCATTATAATCCAAAACAACAAAACCTTTACATATGAGTCCTTTCATGTCACAAGATACTTATCATGTATGCCATTATTGTGTTACAAGAAAATCGGTCCCAAACATATATGTATACCTTGTCATTGTATCCTAATAGGACATACACGCCAAACCACTTATTGAAAGCATGTCTGCAAAACACACCCAAAATTATCCCAAAGACCTGAGTGTACAAGGGTGACTCTAGGACTCTAACAACAAAAGAACCACCAGTAGCACTTCCAACCTTGACAACTATTGTCCTTCTTACTACTGCCCAACTTCAGTTGCACGATCTCTACCTCCTCGTGCACGTCCACCTAAAAATATGTGGGAACCCCATGGGTGAGATTCCAAATCTCAGTGGGAGATATAATTCACCACCAACACTATTATAAGCATGAATATGATTATTAGAGAACAACATTAAGGTTACAAGTACGATAAGTAATAATCATTACTAACATAATAAGAAGTTGCAATTAGATTATGAAACATCTTATCATCATAAAAGGAATATGAAGAACATGTATATTCACTACCAACTATGTTGTATAAAAGCAAGCAAGGCATCATCCAATATTCTCATATTTAAATCAAATCATAATACTACATAGTTGATTATGTGTTTTATTATGCCCCGAGGATTTGAGTCATACCACTCAAATCTAACCGACCACTACTAAGTCAAAATTGGTGCCATACAAGGAATAAGGAAGAGTCAGAATCCACAACCTCACCCCCTTAGTTAGTACGAGTGAACCTACAGTGTCATCATCAGTCAAAATGCTACCAACAACATATAGTCCAACTGTACAAGTCTAGCTCACCTTGGTATAGGTCACGATGCTAGAGGAATTGAGCTATGACTCGCAGTCGCACTCCCACTAGGATATGGCCACAGCCAATCCTGTATCACATATCACTGAGCTACAACCCGCATCTGCACTCCCGTCAGGGTATGGCCCATAGCCAATCATGTATCACATATCACTAAGATATGAGCTTATGCATGGAATATATTCAAAAATATATATTCCGAGTTAACTCGTTTCACCATTCAGTAAGGAAAAAGTACATAATTAGGTTCCACTTGATTAGTTAGGTCATTTAAGTATCTTTTAGCATGAATCAAGTTACAACGTATAAAGTCATAACAAATTCTACAAAGATAAGGGCATAGTACTATTCCAGCAGATCTAACATATAGGGTCTCAACTCATCTCATATTGGGCCACAACATGCCTCTTAATGCTCATTCAACCTATATCATGTCTCATCATCATATCATACACTAGGTATGATTACCAAGCTCATAACACCTGCATGGCTAGAAACTTATATTCAAGAGAGGTAACTTTGTGACATCATTACCATTCCAAAATGGAAAAACAAGCAAGATCAATGTTCATTATCATCAGGGTTAGGGTTTTCCTTTTAACCAATTAAGGTTTACAAGACTGGTTCAACCATCAACCCTAGAACCATCACCCTCCATCACCTTGGAATGCACAAGGATTACGGAGCATCATGAGAGTTGATTAGATACCATTCTATACAACATTATGCATGGCTTATGATCGTACATTTATGGTTATTATTACGTGTTTACATGTGTTTCTCATCCACCTATCATTATTCTATGTTGACCACATAACCACATAGGTTGTGATCACTTATCATGGTCCATGTCATGACTACGACCCTCATCATCTAGACCATGTTGCATCTGCGACATCTAGGGTTAGGGTTTCACCAAGGTACCTCGACCAAAGGTACCTCGACCTCAACCCATGTCGTGACCTCAAACTATGTCGCAACCCAAGACGATCAACATTCACCCATGTCGTGACCCAAGACCATTATAGTCGTGACCCTACTCTCTAGGGTGAGTTTCAACTCAAGCAAAAAAGGAACAAAGCCTCAACACCCAAGATAACTCGACTACCACCCACCAAGGGTCTCAACCTAACATCAATAGGTCGGACTCAGCCTCAAAGGAGCATCTCGACCTAAGAGATACCAAGGTCGTGACCATCATGAGGGATGTGTCACAACCTCCCAAGATGCTCCACCTAGGTCGCCAAAATAGAACTAAAACTAAAGGTGAAACCATAGATGTCATGAAGAAAAAGGTCACATACAACCGGCCACCAAAACCCTAAGTCATGGTTCAAGAAGCTACCAAGGAAGAACCTTATCCAAGGAAAACAAAACCATGTTCAAGACAATTAATACCAGACCTAACATCCCTCCAACTTCTATGTGTACAAACACCATGCATGGGGTCAAGGTAAAGAGAAAAACATGGAGGAAAAACCTTCATAACACATCATCTACCAAAACTGGTGCAACAAATTAGGGTTTTAGATTACTTTCAATCCAGGCAAGGAATCATCACCAAACAAGCTCTAGAGATCACCACTAAGCAAAAGCAAAATATGGAGACAACTTAGAGGAAGAAAATAGTAATAATAATTATAAAGAAGTGCAATAATAGAGTAGGTTTAGTGTTATATAGCCAGCCTTAAGAAAATCACCACCAAAGCTTCAAGCATATGATCTAAGGGTTGAAAAAGCTCCACCAAAAGCTCCACACTCGGCCTCAAGAGCACCTAAAAAAAGGGGAAATACCAAGGCAAAAGAGTATCTCAAGAAGAGAGAAAAACCTCAAAACTAAAACAAAAGAAAGAAGGGGGAAAAGAGAGAAGAAATCCCCTCTCACTTGGGTGTCCCCTTGTCAAAACATGACCTATTACCCTTGTGATGAGGAGCTTACTCGAAGAACGACCACCATGTCACAACACAGTCTAAGGCCGAGAAAGAGGAAGAAGATGGGGTAGAAAGTTTGAAGAAAACATCAAAGAAAGAAGATAAACACTCACCAAGATTGGAGATGAACAAGGATCACCACAAGCACCACATGCAAGGGATGAACCACCTCCAAGGCACCAAGAATACTCCTTATTGCTCCACCAAGCTCCAAGGATGAGCACAAGTGAAGGGAGGAAGAAGATGACCAAAAATAACCCCTTGAATGGAGAGAAGAGGGTTCATATAGAAATGATAGATGGAGTTAAGACAAACGATGATGTGTCTATAAGATGGGGTTCCAAAGAGACACTTGTCCACTAAAAGGACCAACATGCATCCACATACAACCACATGCAACCAATTAAGCATGACACACAAGACATGGTAATACACTCTAGGTAGTGTCTTGATCATCTAACTCTGCCCTCTTTGCATCGAGACACACCAAGGGTCCCATGGTCATGACACATCCTAGCAACACCACTAGGTCTCGACACCAAGACCACCACTAGCAACCTAGGTTAAAACACACATATCCAAGCCTTTTTCTTGACCCAAGACAACCTTCGGCACAACCAACACATCAAGGGGAAGTTTCTCGACCATGACACCCCTCAACAAGCCCTAGGTCATGACCTAGGTTGAGAGAAACCACCAAAGGTCTCAAGGTCAAAGCACACCAACCCTAGGAAACCCTAATCATCAATGAGGGTGACACCACTCAACTAAGGGTCAAACAAAGTGCCCCAAGCACCACACTCTCTTTTGAATCTAGGAGAGAGAAGGAACACTCCAGAGGTGGTAATTTGCACATCAACCCCCTATATTGGGTAAATTGCAATTTACACCAGAAGTAGCACAAAAAGCACAAACATCATCCAAACAAGCTCAAACTTGAAACTGAAGCACACCACAAGCCCTAATCACATATTACAAGATTAGAGCAAGGTTCTAGGCACATGATTAAGCCAAAGAAAATAGGGTTACCCCAAAACTTAGGTCATGGTCCTTACACTATGATTAAATTCTCCCATCTTAATGAATTGATGCATGTGCCACACTATTTCTTCAGCTATGTATCTTTCTTTCTTTTTTGCTTGAGGACAAGAAATGGTTTAATATTAGGGGTATTTGATGTGAATATTTTATATCATCTTGTGGACCACTTTTGGTTGCATTTTCAAATCAATTTCACCCTATATTCACTCTTAATCATGCTAGATTGTTCACTTTATTGTTATCTTTACTTGCTCTGTGGTATGGATTGTATGTATGAAATTTTGGCGTCAAAATGGGGGATAAAACATCATCATATCATTCATCAACACATTCCACAATCATCTAAACATCCAGAAAATTAATATTGTTGAAACTGACAATGGCACTCGTATCCAAATAGTGACACGCCATGTAACGACCCCGCTCCCAGTAATCCCTAATTAAGGGAGACCAAAATCTCATAGCCGTTAGCCCAATTTTCCATATCAAAGGTTCAAAAAATAATCAATAATAATTATAAAATTCTACCAAACTATATTGAAAGCTGGAATAAAATAAAACTTTGCATATCTTTTAAAAACTTTGGATATCTAACTTCTATCCACAACTTCAATCTATTCTAACTAATCCTCCTTGCACTTTAATTCTTATTTTCATAATCTGCCACTTTACTGTTTGTCCTTTTCAATATTGTACCTAAAACGCCGACAAACAAAATGTCAGTCAGCATAAATGAATATGCTGGTATGTGGGGACAACCAAAATTTCACATATATGGCTAACAATCTAAATATCACAATCAAGTTAATTAACAAGCCAATTTACCCTTTCAATGTGACATTCTCCACCTCTTTTTCCCTAACCCTGGAATACCCTCCTTAGGGTTTCTCTTTTTCCATTGACTTAAGGCCACCTTCTCCATCCCGAGCTCGGTGCCTGTGGTCACCTCTCATGGTGCCCATTAGTCATGCAATATCATAAGGCCACCTTCTCTATCCTGAGCTTGGTTCCTGGGGTCACCTCTCATGGTGCCCAAGGGTCTTCCTTCTTGGGCTTGACCTCATTGCATCTTACATCAAGATGGCATGTAGGTGCGAGAATACACACTTATATCTTAATTTTGATAATCATATTGACTTTATGATTTGCATATATGAACATCCAAACAGATAGGTTGCATTCAATTTGATTAAACACCCGAGAAATCTCCATGAAACTAAAGCAGTTAACCATAAATAACCACATACCTGATCCAAAGTAACTTGATGTCCAAGCATGAATAATCAAGAACAATCAATCAATAAATCAACAATATCCTGAAATTAATGCATTACATCCAAGTGTCACTATTTTATCCAAAACATTCTCAAGATTGACTTGGATTCCACCTTAGGATTTCTAGTCCAACTTTAGGGTTTTATTAGGGTTTTAGACTCCATAAAGCTTTTATCACGTTTATTGCTCTTTTAGTCCACAAACCCTAATTTCATCATCATAGGAATACTTGAATGTCAATTGAGTCTAATACATCTCTTTTACACTAAAACTACCATCTTTATCTTTTTTAAGTCATGTCAAGATCATTAAGCCCAATTATCATGTTTGGTTTCTTTCAAATTGACAACTCATATTTCATTATAGTCCAATTCACATATGAACTCTATTTATCACTAATTCCACATTTATCCACTAGAAAACCCTAATTACCAAATTAAGGGTATTTATCCACAATTAGAATCTTTTATACTAAAAATAGCTTAGAATCATCATATCTCAGTTTTATTCATGGATTTGAACAAATAAAGCCATTAAGAGTCATAATTACCAAGATTAGGGTTTCAAGGCCCATTAAATCATATTCACATACATGGAACCCTAAATTAATTAAACTACGCATAAAGATCATCCTTTTAGATCTAATGTGTCCTTTTTATAATCACCAAGTCAATATCAACTTTAAACATCCATATAACCCTTCCCAATTCATTAATCATCATAGATTAGGGTTTCTTAATCATTAATGCATTAAAGTTGATAAATTCAACTACTTTTCGAATTGCAAGATAAATTAGGCTCTAAAACTATTTTTAATGGATTCGTCACATTTTTCTAAGCAAATTTCATACATTACATGTATCAATCTGAGCTACTAATAATTAAATATGATTTTTGCAAGAATCACTTACTTGGACCAATGGGATGCTGACACGTCAGCCAACCCATGCACTACATAGCTCATCCAAAAACATAATGAATTAACCTTTTTTTCCTTGTGTAAGTTCCCAACTCTTCATTCCTCAGAGGGGTAAAACTGTCCAAAGCCTCCTGGGTCATCTTCTACCTCGCAAACCCTACTCAGCCGCCGACTGCAGCTGCTTGTGGGTCTTCCCCCTCCTCCCCAAGTTTTGAGGGTCGTCGGCAGCCACCGCCCTGGCTCCACCACACCCCCACACATCAAGAGATGCCCTCTGCTCACGGCCAGCATGGCTGGTTCAGGCTGGGCAGTTATGCAACCCGCTACTGACATTGCAGTCGTGTTGCGGCCGTTGTGCATGGGCTAGGGTGAAGGGATGACCACCGAGCATCCCCATGGTGTTGTGGGAGCAGCATGCCTCCATCACACCCCATCATGGCCCCTTGTTTCTCCAGAGATTGCTCTACTCTTCTCGATTAGGGTTTTGAATGAAAACAAAGAAGAAGGTGAGAGAGGGATGCCCGAGATTCTCTTGGGCTCGGGGCTAAGGGTTTAACCCTTATTTAAGGGAAGATAGAAACACCCTAGGATGCTCAACCATGAGGAAACAAGTCCCCATCTTCATTAACAAACCTACTTTCCTTGCTTACAAAGTAATCTCTCCTTTTACTTATCTCCTTGATAATCCATATTCCTTAGTTATTAGGAAATCTGAAAATTATCTCTTTCATCTTCTTTGTGCTTGGATTTTAATCCATTGGCCATGAAATTTTACTTTCTTATAGCAAAAAGTATTTCTTTTTGATAATACCAAAGAGTCATTAACTATGTAGCACATTATCCTCATATTTTTGTATTATTTGTATTTTCTCTTTCTTCTTCTCCATTGGGATTCCTTTGACCCCAAGAAATCCTAAGATTTCGAAATTCGTTTTTGAAGGATACTTATTATCCTTCTAGATGCATCTACATCCATTATTTCTCATTATCTTACTTATTTCTTTATTAAAAGATTTCTTTTCAGGGATTTCTCTTTATCATTTATATCCTTTTTCTTCTTTTCCTATTTCTTCCATTAGAAATCATATGTAAATGAAATTCATTCAATTGTGGCCATCAATGCCACTTTCTAGAGATTTATATGTATTTCTCATGAATATATTGCTTAACATCCATTATCTTTTATCTTTTTCTATCATTTAGACTTTTCCTCTTTTCTTCTCTTTTATATCCATGATTGGATTAACATAATAGTAGGAATCACGAAATTCCTATCAAAAGAGAGATTTGCAAAGAAATCCATCTTTTAGAGCAAAGCATACAACCTTCTCAATTCAAGTCCATATTCATAAAATCATTACATTTCAATTTTGAAAACACATGTAAAATTGAGGTTGTAACATCCTTCCCCTCTTATAGATATTTTGCCCTCAAATTCCACCAAACATATAAACAATTCAGGATAAGACTTTTCCATATCCGTCATTGGCTCCCATGTGGCGTCATCCTCTCCATGGTGCTTCCAAAGAACCTTTATCATCTTATATTCTTTACTCCTGAGCTCTCTCACCTTTGTGTCTCGTACCCTTATAGGTGACTCAGGGTAAGTTAGCCTCCCTTAGGAGATCACTAGGTTCATTGCTCACCCCATGGCTTGGGTACCTCACATAGTGCTCTAGATCAGACTCGTGGGACACATCATACATCATGTTATCCTGGGGGGTAAGGCTACACACAAGCATCTCCACCAAACCATCTCAAATGGACCCTTGTATTGGGGACTCAGCTTTCTCAGCTATAACTCATAGGGGTCAGATTTTCATATCACATATTCTCCCATAGTGAACTGCATGTCAGTCTTCTTTGCATCATCTCATGACTCATGTCGCCTCTAGGCTCTCTTTAGCCATCGCACGATCAAAGTGATTTCATCTGCACACACTGTGGTCTTTTTCTAACCTTCGCGAGGTCCCTTCACCAACATCATCTTAATGAAGCGGTGACTGACACAACCTCCCTTACAGAGCTTCTTACATCCTAATACTAGCTATGGTGGCTATCATCACATCTTACATAGGACATGAACTATCTCCATATATCACCCTGAACGAGCACACACACACTCATCAGACCCTCTAGTCTGGATCATGGTAACCATCAGTTAGGGGTGATAAGCTATACTCGCATCGAGTTCTTCATGTACCTACTTCCACCGCATGGAAGTGAATCTTTAGATCGTACTCAAGAACCTTTGAACTTGCATCATGGTTTAGTTGAACCATCTCTCTCTTACATGTAGTTCAACCGGATCTGTCCCTTGACAATACTCTCTCTTTCTCTTACCTATCATCTAGGTAAGGCAATCTACCATAACCCATATTGCATATTGACCTTCCTTGGTCTATGGGAGACTTACCACAACATCCATAGTGATGAACTCCCATCCCCCCTCGGGGACTCTTTACCCTCTATATCAACTCACTGGGTTACTGGTGTTCATCCTTCATCTCCTAGCATGCATGGCGACAAGCCACATGCAACTTCATCTTAGGCATCCAAAGTACTACTGCCACTTACTATCTCAGTAGTATCATGGTGTATCATGATCTCCTAGATGTCATGATTCCTTAAGGTTGATTCCTCAGAAACCCTAAAACACTCTAGTTGTGGGTTTCATCACCTTCTCTTCTAGAGAAGTGCATCTGAGGTTCTACAACCATCCTTCTATCACAACAAGCCCTAAGCTGGCTAACCAAGCAACCACTAACTCGATCAATAGATCTCGTTATATCTAAGTGTTAGCCAATCATATCTCACCACTTAGGGTTCACCTAACTACCTAGACAAGGAAACTGCATCTCAACAAGAGCATCCATTACCACCTTTCATCTTTATGTGTTAGGTAATGTTGAAGACATACACCTCCATGTATTCCACTTATTATCTCATCTCAGACTCTAAGTCTATCTTCTGGTCTCATCCCCTTGGTTATCGAACTCAACCTTGTATAACTCATAAATTCCATACAGCTCATGATAAGAACATCCTTATGAGATGACTACCTTAGTTCTCTTGGTGTTGGTAAACCATCCACATATCGTACTCTCCATAAGGGTACGCTATTGTCTCTATTCATACATCATAGCAACGTTTCCACTCACATCATCTTTATCCTTAGTGTATGGCATGCATATTACCCTATCTCTCACTCCCATAACAAGAGGAAATAAGCATTTGGTTGTAGTCCAAATACATAGTTCTTCCCATTCCAAGAGTAGAGATGGTACATCCCATATTTCCAGTACACCTTCAAATCTAGGTTTAAATGTGCATCACATGTCTCTACATCATGAACATCTCGATATTAGGGTTACTTCCATGGAAAACTAGTCTCAAACTCACTTGGGTCATCATACCATCCTTGGTCATCTCCTCTAGGTCTGTAGGGTGCCAGTACTTTTGGGGTCATCCCTCTTCCCTTATGCATCAGAGAGTACCCTCCTCATTTGCCCTTTGGGTCCCATGAGTTGATGAAGGTGATCAATCTCCTAACCCATGGCCCTCAGACAATGATATTTGTTACCTCCCGACCCTATGGTCATGTGCAACTAGGGAATTAGGCAACTCCTACTCCCATCGGTCTCATCCCTACCTAACCCTAGGATAGACTTAGGATTCTAACATAGTACATATTCAACTTGAAACCTTTCCCAAGTCTCCATCATCTCTCTCAGCATTCGTGGTCTGACTTGCATCCTTTCATAGGGATCTTAGTGACCTACCTGCCTCAGTCGGGCCCCATCCACATGCACTGAGAGATGATTATCTATGGGTCTGTAGGTTCATCTCATACTATGTACTCTCCACTTAGCTTCTCAAGACTCTATGAGACCTCTTAAGGTTACCTCAAACCCAACAAAAGATGATCCATACCCTACAAAAGGGTTCCTCTCCCAGGATGGGAGGAAACTATCTCTTGATAGCAGCAAAGGTCACAACCGTCCTTATGTCTAGGGTTTGCATCCACATGAGCATGCTTAGCCTTAGCAAGCTATTGAGGCACATTACTAACAAACAACCCACTACTAAACCATGATAGATATCCATGGTAGGTCATACTTGTCCTCATTCCTCAACATTGGACCATCATCATATATGCCCATGTCACCAACCTATATGTAGGAGGTTCATCAAACATAGACCTTAGCCTCAGGGATCTCCTTTTCCTCTAAACATGAGGAGTTCCATGCTCAAATCTATAGAAACTCAAATCTCATCATGAGCATCAGGTGCACCAGGTACTACTACTTCCCCTCTTATAGGTCTAGGCACCCTAGGTTCACTTTTATGCATCATCTGTCTAACTGCATGCTCAACCTTCTAACAACGAACCAAGCATGTACGAGGTGCATCATGCACATCTTATAATCCTTCCACTTGAACAACACCTCAGAGTCGAGCCCTCCTCAAGGACAACCAACTAGGTATAAGGCCTCACGACTTGTTACTATGCCTCCTCAAGGTCTAAGGAACTCTTCTTCCTATCCCTAGAAGGTAAGCACCTATATCATCTGCACATAGGTACCAGTAGCCTCATCCTTCTTCTAGGGTTTGGTTCCTCTAAAGGAAACTAAGAAACCACAAGGATCATGCATGAGGCAACCACAACCATCCACTTAGGTCGTAACATACTCAACTTCTCAGGGTTCCTCCTATCCTAGAGTCTAAGCTTCCCAACCTTCTTGCTCGGGTCTTGCTCTCTTTCTCTCTAGAGCTAACCCTACAACAACCCCACTACTAGAGGTTCTCTCTTTAAGGTGGATCAAGCTCACATGCATACACCTACAAGGTGAAATGTATGATTAAACCTATGCTCGTTCAAGATTATCCATAGCTCTTTTATGCCTAGCTCATAATCTATCCAACATGCCCTTCTGGCCTAGGTTTTATCCTACTGCCAGCACTACTAACGTACTATGGGTGCATACTATGCCATGCTCATATAAGCCCATAGGGTTTCTATATGTTCTTCACTAACCTCATCAATGAAGGAGTTATCCTTCACCCTAACATACACGACCCTTCCCAGAGTTGAGTCGCCAAAGGTACTAGGTCAGCCAACCTCACATGGCTCATACTATCATAGGTATCCAAAACGAAAATCACGTCAACCCACACACATGGTCGACCATGACATATAACTCATCATGCCATATCTCTCTCTAACCACCACTTAGGGTTAGGGTTAGCATCATCCTCAGAGGATGCGCCAGGTCTCTACCTTTAATGGAGGTTTTTGCCTCCAAGACCAACTCTGTATTCATCCTCCTAACAAGAAGGTCTAACATCAGGTCTCTCCTGAGGGTATGACAACACATGTCATACAACCCTAAGCATGCAACTAATCTTTAGTCTATGCTTAAACTATTACGCTTATATCCATGGCATCTTATTTACATGATTTTCATTAATTTGGTGGAGGATTATTTAACCTTATCATACATACCCTATCCTCAAGAGGGTGAGGAAGAGAGAGAAAACCCTAAACCTTAGAATCTTAATTGGATTAGGGTTGAGAAGGGACAAAAATAGATGAGAGAGTCCTAAAGGTATCTTATTTTGCATCAAAACCTCATACATTGGCCAGGCAGTCACACTGCATCTGGGAGTCCTCATGACCGACTAGCGGGGCGGAGGAAAATCTTGCCAGCCCCCAGACCGTGATCCTTTTCTAATCACCTCCGTCATCGGTGAATCCTCTAATAACTCCCTCGAGTTCTATAGAGTTTGTAAAATTTAATAATTACTAAAGATTAAATGAGGAACCAATGCTCTGATACCAAATGTAATAACCCCACCTCTCAGTAACCCCTAATTAAGGGATACCAAAAGGGCAGAGCCGTTAGCCCAATTTTTCGGATCAAATGTTCGACAAATAATCAACAATAATTATAAAATTCTATCAAACTATACTGAAAGCTGGAATAAAATAAAACTTTGCATACCTTTTAAAAACTTTGGATATCTAACTTCTATCCACAACTTCAATCTATTCTAACTAATCCTCCTTACACTTTAATTCTTATTTTCATAATATGCCACTTTACTATTTGTCTTTTTCAATATTGTACCTAAAATGCCGACAAACAAAACTTCGGTCAGCATAAATGAATATTTCGGTATGTGGGGACAACCAAAATTTCACATATATGGCTAACAATCTAAATATCACAATCAAGTTAACAAGCCAATTTACGCTTTCAATGTGACATTCTCCACCGCTTTTTCCCTAACCCTGGAATACCCTCCTTAGGCTTTCTCTTTTTCCATTGACTTAAGGCCACCTTCTCCATCCTGATCTTGGTACATGGGGTCACCTCTCATGGTGCCCATTAGTCATGCAATATCATAAGGCCACCTTCTCTATCCTGAGCTTGGTACATGGGGTCACCTCTCATGGTGCCCATGGGTCTTCCCTCTTGGGCTTGACCTCATTGCATCTTACATCAGGGTGGCATGTAGGTGTGAGAATACACACTTATATCTTAATTATGATAATCATATTGACTTTATCATTTGCATATATGAACATCCAAATAGATAGGTTGCATTCAATTTGATTAAACACCTGAGAAATCTCCATGAAACTAAATTAGTTAACCATAAATAACCACATACCTAATCCAGAGTAACTTGATGTCCAAGCATGAATAATCAAGAACAATCAATCAATCAATCAACAATATACTAAAATTAATGCATTACATCCAAGTGTCACTGTTTTATCCAAAACATTCTCAAGATTGACTTGGATTCCACCTTAGGATTTCTAGGCCAACTTTAGGGTTTTATTAGGGTTTTCGCCTCCATAAAGCTTTTATCACGTTTAATGCTCTTTTAGTCTAGAAACCCTAATTTCATCATCATCGGCATACTTGAATGTCAATTGAATCTAATACATCTCTTTTACACTGAAACTACCATCTTTATCTTTTTAAGTCATGTCAAGATCATTAAGCCCAATTATCATGTTCGGTTTCTTTCAAATTGACAACTCATATTTCATTATAGTCCAATTCACATATGAACTCTATTTATCACTAATTCCACATTTATCCACTAGAAAATCCTAATTACCAAATTAAGGTTATTTATCCACAATTAGAATCTTTTATACTCAAAATAGCTTAGAATCATCATATCTCAGTTTTATTCATGGATTTGAACAAATAAAGCCATTAAGAGTCATAATTACCAAGATTAGGGTTTCAAGGCCCAATAAAGCATATTCACGTACGTGGAACCCTAAATTAATCAAACTACACATAAAGATCATCCTTTTAGATCTAATGTGTCATTTTTATAATCACCAGGTTAATATCAACTTTAAACATCCATATAACCCTTCCCAATTCATAAATCATCATAGATTAGGGTTTCTTAATCATTAATGCATTAAAGTTGATAACTTCAACTACTTTTCAAATTGCAAGAGGAATTGGGCTCTAAAACTATTTTTAATGGATTCCTCGCATTTTCTAAGCAAATTTCATTTATTACAGTATCAATCTGAGCTACCAATAATTAAATATGATTTTTGCAAGAATCACTTACTTGGACCAATGGGATGATGACACGTCAGCCAACCCATGCACTACGTAGCTCGGCCAAAAACATAATGAATTGACCTTTTTCCCCTCACGTAAGTTCCCATCTCTTCATTCCCCGGAGGGGTAAAACCATCCAACGCCTCCTAGGTCATCTTCTACCTCGCAAACCCTACTCAGCCGCCGACTACAGCTGTTTGCGGGTCTGCCCCCTTCTCGCCAAGGTTCGAGGGTCGCCGGCAGCCACCGCCCTGGCTCCACCACACACCCTCACATCAAGAAATGCCCTCCGCTCACAGCCAGCGTGGCTGGTTCAGGCTGGGCAGTTATGCAACCCGCTACTGACATTGCAGCCGTGTTGCGGCTGTTGTGCATGGGCTAGGGTGAAGGGACGACCACCGAGCATCCCCATGGTGTCGTGGGAGTAGCATGCCTCCATCACACCCCATCATGGCCCCTTGTTTCTCCAGAGATTGCTCTACTCTTCCCGATTAGGGTTTTGAATGAAAACAAAGAAGAAGGTGAGAGAGGGATGCTCGAGATTCTCTTGGGCTCGGGGCTAAGGGTTTAACCCTTATTTAAGGGAAGATAGCAACACCCTAGGATGCTCAACCATGAGGAAACAAGTCCCCATCTTCATTAAAAAACCTATTTTCCTTGCTTACAAAGTAATCTCTCCTTTTACTTTTCTCCTTGATAATCTATATTTGTTAGTTATTAGGAAATCCGAAAATTATCTCTTTCATCTTCTTTGTGCTTGGCTTTTAATCCATTGGCCACAAATTTTACTTTCTTATAGAAAAAAGTATTTCTTTTTTATAATACCAAAGAGTCATTAACTATGTAGCACATTATCCTCATATTTTTGTGTTATTTATATTTTCTCTTTCTTCTTCTCCATTGGGACTCCTTATGTAACGACCCCGCCTCCCGATAACCCCCAATTAAGGGAGACCAAAAGGTCTGAGCCATTATCCCAATTCACAGGATCAAAGGTTCGATAAATAATCAAAAACAATTATTAAATTCTACCAACTATACTGAAATATGGTACAAATAAAAACTTTGCATACCTTTTGAAATCTGGGATTTCTAAATTTCTATCCATGTATGAATTCTACTCTAACTAATCCTCCTTGTATTTTAACTCATGTATTTCACAATATGATGATTTAGTATTTGTCCTTTTGTCTTTGTACCTAAAACGTCGACAAACAAAACGTCGACAAACAAAACGTCAGTCAACATAAAGCTGGTATGTGGGGGAAACAATAAACATGCAACTATGATATCAATGTAATCAGTCAATTATGATTTAAACAAACAACTTTACATTTTCTGCATAACTGCTCAATCCCTACATACCCTAGCCTCTGCGCTGTCCTTGCAGTGGACCTGGATGCTACCTTCCTTATGATAGATCCCCATTAAACCCCTCATGATCCCACCTAATAGGTGAACCAGTTTCTAGGGCTGAGTCACATGGCACTACCCGTAGGTAGCCCACTCCTTAACTCATGGCATGCTAAAGAGTCTCATGGCACTACACGTGAGTAGCCCAATTTCTAACTCACGATAACCTAGACCTTGCTCTAGGTTACCCCTTTTTAGCCTTTGCAAAGCTACAGAGGTGGACCAGAATCTGAGCCAGTCATGTACGCACATTTATAGTGATAATCATAGTCACTTTATAGTTGCATGAAATAAATAGGCATCAAACAGTTATTTCCAAGCAACCGATAAAACGTTCGGGAATCACCGTGAAACTAGAGCGATTATTCATAAGCATAATCACATACCTGTCAAGCTGATGTGAGACAGAAATAATCCAATCAACCATATGCAAGCAAGCATTCAATAAGATCATGAAACATGCATACAATTTCCTTTCAATACTCAGGCAAACAAGATCTATTAAACCTAGCTCGCTTCCTAGGGTTTCTAGTTCACTTTTAGGGTTTCCATAGCAATTAGGGTTCCACTTCATTTTTACTATTTTAAACCCTAATTGTATATGATTGCTTACAAACCCTATTTTTCTCATTAATTCTTCACAAAAGATATTAAGGTTATCTTTTAACAACATATAACCCTAATTTTGATTTAATGCACAATTAAAAGTCCATTAAGCCTCTTTTACATTAAAGCTACTATTTTTATCCTTTAAATCCATGACAAGATCATTATGCGCATTTATCATCAATTCATAGTTCATTATGGTCTAATTCACATATGAACTCTATTTGTCATTAATTCTACCTTTATCCATTAGAAACCCCTAATTACTACATTAAGGGTATTTATCCACAATTAGGAACTTTTATGCTCGAAATAACTTAGAATTATCTTTTAATCATGAAATTGACCGATTAAAGCCATTAATAGTCACAATTACTAATATTAGGGTTTCAAGGCCCATTAAAGTATATTCATGCACATGAAACTCTAAGTTAATCAAATTACACATACGGTTCATCCTTTTAGATCTAATGCGTCTTTTATAATCAACAGGTTAATATCATCTTTAAACATCCTTATAACCCTTCCTAATTCATTAATCATCAAAGATTAGGGTTTTTCATCAATTAAACGGTTAAAGATAGCATCTTTACATTCTTTATGAATTTCAAGTATAAGTAAGATTCAAATATAATTTATTTGTGTTCCACTCATTCTGAGGATCAATTTTCATATTTTACTTGTTATCATCGGAGTTACAGATAATTAGTTACGAAATCATGAAGAAAATACCTTTTGGGCTAATCACTGGCCGCCACGTCGGCCCTTTTTTTTTCCTTTGCACGTGGTTCGGCCCCAATAAATAGCAGAAAGATGCTCCCGCCCTTATGCTCCTTTACTAGATTCGGGGGTAGGGGGTTCTTTTCTCCCTACGTTATCCTCTTCCTCACGCAAGGGACCCTGCGCCCGACCTCTGCTGCCTGGCGATCAACTGCTGGGTTGACCTCGCCCTTCCGGTGGTCCAAAGCTCCCTGCAAAAGGTTCGGTACCTCCGTCCGCCATCCCTGGACTGGCTGCAGACATCCTCTCCTTCTCTGATGGTCAGGGTTGGCCATCCCCTTAGCCTGACCTTACGCCAGAACATGGCATCTTGCCCGCGGCCTGGTCAAGGCTCTACTCTCATATGCTTGCACGGACCAGTGTGGTTCCCCCATTGCAAATGCAAGGATGGATTCAGAGTTGATGCACGCGGCTCGTGGCCCCTCCCTCATATATATAGGGTCATCAACCAATGCTCTCCCATAAATTAGGGGAAACCTGGAGAGTTTGGGGAAGGTCTGCAAATCCAGGTCGGTTTGATGCGAAAATTACTCCCGAAGCTAATGGAATTGTTTCCTTTGTTTCACATTGCCTCTACTTCAAGCAAATAAAAAAGGAAGGTCACGCTTCCTGGTCATCTACTTGCCAGAGTTATCATATAACTAGGATTGGATCTGGTCTGTTGGATCTCATATCCACAGTCCCTGTTTAATCTGAATATCCAGATTTACGATTTCATGATTATTTATTCATTCACTTTAGAAATCTTCTAAAAACCATAACTTAATATTCCTTTATCCTTTTTCAACCAAATTTTAAGGGAAACTTCTTCTTGACTTTATCTACTTGCATACCAAAATTGAGTCCCAAATTCTAAAGGAAAAGGGCATTTCCTTCATAAGCAAGTTACTCTTTATTAAAAATGAATTAATTAATATTTTCTCTTTCTTTTTCCATTATCTTATCATATTGGATTCCTTGGACCTTAAGGAACCCTAAAGGCACAAAATTCCATCTTAGGGAAATACCTTAGCCTTTTTCTTATCTTTTATCCATTATTTCTCAGTATCTTATTTATTTCTTATCAAAATATCTCTTTTTGAGGATTTCTCTTTATCTTTCTTTTTATTTTCCTCATTGGCATTCCTTTTAACATTAGGAATCCTTTGGATACGAAAATCCACCAAGGATAACTCAATTATGCTTATTTTCCACATTTTACCATTGTTTTCAATTTCTTTCTTAATAAAGAAATACTGAATTGGTCTTTTCTTTTCTTATTGCATTTTCTTTGCAACTTTGGACTCCTTGGAACCCAAGGAACCCAAGAGGCACGAAATCCAACTTTGGATTATATTCTTTTCCTTCTAGAGGTTTCTACATCCTTCTTTTCTCCATTTTCTTATTTAATAATCGAGTTTCCTTTGTCTTTTCCTTGTTATTGGGTCCAATAGCCAATAAAGCCCACAAAACAATCATCAAGGCTATTGTAAATGATATCCATTTATTCAAAACAAATCATATCTTTATTTGTCCAAATATCTTTAATATGAGGAATCACATTTCCCACCAAATGAACCCAAAAGTTGGGGTTGTAACACCTTGGACCCCTACGATTTTGAAATTCCTTTTTGAAGGATACTTATTATCCTTCTAGATACATCTACATCCATTATTTCTCATTATCTTATTTATTTCTTTATTAAAAGATTTCTTTTCAAGGATTTCTCTTTATCCTTTATATCCTTTTTCTTCTTTTCCTATTTCTTCCATTAGAAATCACATGTAAACGAAATTCATTCAATTGTGGCCATCAATGCCACTTTCTAGAGATTTCTATGTATTTATCATAAATATATTTCTTAACATCCATTATCTTTTTCTATAATTTGGACTTTTCCTCTTTTCTTCTCTTTTATATCCATGATTGGATTAACATAATAGTAGGAATCATGAAATTCCTATCAAAAGGGAGATTTGCAAAGAAATCCATCATTTGGAGCAAAGCATACAACCTTCTCAATTCAAGTCCATATTCATAAAATCATTACATTTCAATTTTGAAAACACATGTAAAATTGAGGTTGTAACACGCCATTTCTAGACTTCACACACACCATTTCTAGATTTTGACATCCCATGTCATAGTCTAGAACTTTGATTCAGAATTCCTTAATTGTAGCAACATTCTGTGTCTAGATTTTGACACGCTGTGTCTCAGTCCAGAAATTGAATCTGGAACTCCTTGAATTACAACATGTTGTGTTTGCCAAACAACATGTCATGTCTTCATTGATCGAGCTAGTTCTATAATAGTTATCACGTCGAACGCTATGTTGGCTATCCAACACGCCATTAGGGGTGTCAAAAAATGAGCTTCAGGTCGATTCTGGGTAGGAGAAGCCAAGCCCAATTTTCTAACTGTCAAACCCGGACCTGAAATTAGAACTAGATTTTTTTTCAAACCTCTCAACCTAAAATGGATTTGGATTGAAAACACTAAACCTGGAACCAAACCCGAACCCAAAGTTGTAGATAAATTCTATAAAACATTATTTTTTAATGGATTTACCTATAGGATTGTAAAGAATTTCATTTTATGGAGACAAATTAAGTAGACAACTACAATATTAAGTTTTCTTTGTTTTAATTTAGAAAAAAAGTATAACATCAACAAATAAAATCATTATTATCATCTAAATACATACAAATATTTATATCATTGCAACAACATATATGTCATGTTCAAGATAAATCATTAACTATGTCACATGTTCTTCACTTACACATGGTTGCAAATAAAAACATGAATCGTCAGCTAGTCCTCAAGGATTTTCTCATAAAATAATAGTATGTTTATGGCTATTACATAGTTAATACTATGTATTGTACATGGAAGTAGTGACATGAATCATTAAGATAAACATACTGATCTACTGACCTTATAAAACAATATTGCCATGAACCACACAAGTAAAGATGGATTTTGAGAACATGGGGCCATTCTTTCTATAGAGAAAGCTATAGTAGAAGCAGACACCAGAGCACATAACCTCATGGCCATTAAATCTTAAAAGATCCTTATATTGTTGTACCTAAAAAAGGTCTAATTTTTATTGGTGGTTTTCAATTGTGAGAGGAGGTATGCCCTCTCAGTCGCAGTCACAACCTCTTGGGGTGAGCAAAGAGTTAAGATGCAAGTTGTCATAATGTTTTCAATTGTCTCAACTCTGGAGTTGCCAATCATCTTGCATTGTCTGTGGGTTTCCTCTTTCTATGCATCTTTCATAGTCAAAATTATCATCAGTTTGACTAGACACCATAAGAGGAAGGAAAGGAGACTAAATCTAAATAAATAGCCCATTAATTAGTATAACAGAAACGGGTTCATTTACATTTCCAATTAAGTTCCTATATATGTGTTTCTTTGCCATGATTACTGGTATTCAATAAAAGTTTTAACACGTCAAACGGTCAAAACCAGTAGTGATCATAGGATTGGGATTTGAAAAGGGTAATCTATAGATAGGAATTTTCAGAGTAGGTCTATATTTAGGACTTGTATTTGTCCTGTTTATAAACCCATATAGACCTAATTTATATTCTTACATGGGATCGTTAACCTGGAACCGACACAGATTGTGAAAACTTAAACCCAGACCCTATTCTTTTTAGGTTGGACAAAAGTAGGTTCACGGGTTTGGACAACTTATTGGGAGTCCTACACGTTGTGTCACCTATAGATTTCACTCAAATGTGAATTTAACTATCCCATGCTATATATATGACCCCAAGCCAATTTGGGACAGTAATCATGGACTGTTTTAGACCTTTTGGAGTGGGACTCAAGTAAGGGAGACCTAGGAGGAGTTGTAGGCCTTTGAAGGGAGAAAAGTCAATTTCTTAGGAAGGAAACTTCTTCTTCTTCCTTCTTCTCTAATAATTATAGCATGGATCTCCACTATTCTCTTATTTCCAGTCTAGAGAGAAGCTTTTCAGAGTGTTTCCAACAACAAGGATGGATTTGTGACTCCTCAACCATAGTTCCATGTCTTTTCTACTTCTTTCATGGACATCCAAATTTATTTCCTTCTACTATGATGTCTAGCATTATTTTTTACTGCATGTATCTACTTTCTACATCCATGGATGAGTATATCTTCTTTTCTTAGGTATGGGGGAGTAACTCCCATGTCATGCTTTGTAGAACAATGAATTTTCTTACTTTGTGTTGGTTTAATCATTGTTATATGGATACTTTGGTGTTTATTTCACATATATACTTGATTGGACATCTTGTATGTATGTTGTATACTTCTTGTGCATACTGGCAAAGTGTACATTGAAGTAAGGAAATGTGTTTTGTAGGTTTCTTTCCTTTACCACATGAGTGAATTGAGAGTGAAGAGATCTCCAAGGTTTTTGGTGGTTCTATTCTGTGTATGTGTACAGTGATGTTATATAAGGGTAGAATCGCTCTACACTACCGAGAGGGGTGTAGAACTCGAACCTTCCTTTGTGATTTTACTAGTTGTGAATTTGTTATTGCTTCATGACATGATATTATAGTGAGAGCCTACCTCAAGAGTTCCTAATACAATTTGATCCTTCATACAATTGATATATGTTTCAATTCATTTTCATTTAATTGCTTAGTTAACATAACATGACCTCTTTTGTTAAAAATATCTAGATTGATGAAGTTCATCATTCTTGCTCCTAACAATACCTTGCTCCTTGGACAACTTTGATAATACTACATGCACATGTATTCTTGTGGGGTAGTGTTTCATCTTATAAATTTAAGACTTGTGAACACAACTAACACAAGGTGAAGGCCAAATGGATACCAAGCACACTGGTGTTGTAAATATGAAAGAACCAACACCTATATCAACAACATAAATCTAGAAATAAAGTAGGATGAGAAATATAGCAAGGATGGTATGAGAATATCCTTATTAAAACATTGATTATGCCATGATAAAATGATGTAGATTGATCATATGTTATGTATGTCCAAATGCTAGGATATGTTAATGAACAACTTGAATTGACTAAGAGCTAGTTTAATTGGAAGTATAACCTACTCAGACATTTAATTATACAATAGGATATCAAAACCATGAATCAAAATGGTAATGTAAACCTGATTTATATGTTTGGTTTTTATTTGGTTTGATTAGTTTTGAAATTAATTTTTCTTGCTCACAACATTTGGTCAATGGTGTATAGATTTCACTAGCATTGAGCATTTGAATAGAGGCCAGTGCGCTAGCTAAATAGGAACATGTTTGTATTTGTAGCATATGAGGAAGTGATAAAATAAACCATACCCATGTCGGGTGTAGTTTATTTTTCCATTGCAAGGTTGTCTACATGGGGTCAGGTTAGTTTCTTTTCCATTGGAGGGTTGTAGTTGTAGGGAAAGATGGTGGTTGAGCAGGCAGCGGAAACAAAAATTTGTATGCCATATTAACATAGATCAATGGGTCACTTAACAACTATGTAATGAGAAGGATGGTTTAGAGGATATATCTGGTCCTGGAGAAAGTCCAATGGAAATCTCTTCATCATGGTGTGCGCCCTTTCTTTAAGTCACACTCAAACAACATCTGTGTTATCCTCCTAGTCGATCACCACAGATAGTAGGTTGATGTTGACCTCCTAGTGGGAAAAGCTCCAGGCCTATAGAGTAGTCCACACAGACCACTGTGAACTCTTGTTGTTCTAGTAGAATGAACAAGAAGGAGTTGTCCCTTCATGTTGGAGTACTAATCACCAACTTGCTCTCCCACAATTTTTCTCCCTTGCTATCCCTCCCATTAGCGGGTAGGACTTATTCAGGTTCTCTCAGTTACCACAACTAGAGAAGACAAACAAATGTCAGAGGAAATTGAGTTGTGTTTTGTTTAAGAAGCCCCCAATATTCGTCTATCTATAGGAGGTTAAGGGTCGGGGTTCTCTGTCTGAGTGGGAGGGGAAGGGACAAGAATATTATGATTTTTCACAACCTACGAGTGGAAAAATGATCAGTTCACAGGTGAACTGATCAGTTGGCATGTGAGTTGACTAGTTCACCCAATGAACCAGTCATTTCTTCATGTTTTCCAATCGCAATTGTATTGGAAATTAATAAATGATTAATGCGCAACATGATGTCAACACAAATCCTTGAATCCATAGATTTTATCCACCAACCACTCAGTTGACAACCTGAGTTGGTTGGTTCATGGACCTAAGTCGATCAGTTCACTTCCTAAACTAATATGTTCACTATCTAGAATTGTCAAAGATGGTTCAATTGATCTGACACACTGAACCAGTTAGTTCAACACTTGAATCAGTCAGTTCACTTGTCTAATCAGTCAATATTCAACCAATGTTGTTCAAATTGAATACCCAACTCTTTAGTAATCAAGTTTAAATCATATTCATGAATGAACTCCGATTCCAAGTGTATCCTATGTGTGTGACCCTATAGGTTTCAAGTTACGTTGGTAGTGAATGTCCATAACTCATTTATTACACCATAAGTAAAGAGCGGTGTCTAATCACACATCATTGCTACCCAAGTAATTGGAAAGTTGGAGAACAACTTCAACCTACAATCTATGATAGGTGTTATAGTGATTGTATAATTCCTTTGTCTCTGATATCTGGATTGAACTCAAGGCATGGATTCATCATCCTTTCAATGTTCAATCCATGTTTCTTGAACTAGAGTAGATTGTCTGAGATATATGTGACCTCAATATCATATATTGATTCACATGTGCATGCGCATGCTTTTCTCAATCTCGCTTACCAAGTGGATAGTATATCAAACGCATGTAGGATGGAGAAATCTCATGTCATCACTCACAGTCATCCCCATGTATCACAGTGTATCTGATCATCACCTTTATGGCAACCCTTATTCAAGGTTAAGGTGTATGATGTCAAAGTACACTAAATGACATGTGATGAGTGTAGTGATTTTAGGTCTAAGAACCAAAATCACCACCTTCACTATGAGAGATGATTATGACCACAAATTATGGTTTCCATGTGTCACTTTTAAGGTGGGTCTGTCTGATACACTATTCTCTTAACAAGTATCTATGTGTTTCATTTGATATCACATATCATGACTGATGAGATTATGTCATCAACCAACACACACTCTTGTCTTATGTGTTATTAATGTCTATCAACCTTACATGATAACATCCTACTAGGGACATATCAAGAATGTATATACTCTTAACATATGCATGATCTCATTGTTCAAGTCATGCACCTGAAGACATACGTCATTGAGTAATGTTATTCTTTAGACATTCATTATGTTTCCTCATTGTCTCATAACTGAATGAAACTGATTCTTTTTTAGAAGATTGTCTTTATTTTTAATCAAATCCTTTAGATAATATTACATCACAATCATCACATGATTGGTTGTAACGAACTGAAACTTATCGTCTTGACCTTGATCTTATGCCTTGGGTAATAGAAAGTTTAGTTTCTTTTGATTAGCCAAAAAAGAATGAAGATGAACCTAATAGTAGATAATTGTAACCCTAATATGTTAATGAATGAATAAATAACCCTAACATATAAACATAACAATTATGACCTAATGCTCTCATATTAATCTTTAGACCAATAAAGGATACACAAACTATGTCACATGAGATAATGTTGATTAAGGTATGATGATAAGAGAGATAATATGCATAGGATAACTATGTGTTCATAATTTGAGAGAAAATTTTACCTTATCCAAATAAATATAGAATTAATAAATTTAATGGCATAAAAGATAAATATATAAACTTTAATGCATAAAATTGATATGTACCCTTTTGGTTGTAATACAAATATATGGGGCAATCGGATGAATAATAGTAATAATGATGACATAATATGATAATTGAAATAATGATGGGCCACATATATTAATTATGCATAAATAATGAAAGGAAATCTTAAAAGTAAAATCAAATGTGAAAGTTGTGTTCCTTGGGTCTCAATTAGCTTGGGGGTAAAATTTTACCTTATTTGCACCATAATAATTATCCTTTTTAAAATATATATATGAGTTTTTCTCCAAAATAGCAAATAAATCATTTAAAAACTCCAAAATAGGAAGTAAATCTCAAATTTGAAATCTACAATGTTAAAATTAGCCTATATGTGCATTTTCAACTAATTTGGACAATCTTGAATGTTCAAATGTGTTTAGGACAGAGAAAGTATCAATAAAGCCAAACATATTAAATAATGTGTTAAATAATAGCAAGAGAGGACAATAATAGCAAACTCATGTTTCACAAGTTTAATGTTGCTTGTGGGTGAAGTTTCACATTAATTGGGTAATTCTAGAAGTCTCTAACGCATTAAGAAAGAGAAAATATGAGTTACTATAAAAGAATTAAATAAAATATTTAGAGTCTCCAAAAGTGAAAACTAATTCCATATTTGGATTCTACATGTCCTAAACATGTTAGGTGTCAAATTTCATTTTTTTGGATAATGTTTGGACCCTCAACTGAAGAGAGAGAAAATAAGAAATCATATCATCAACACTTAATTTAGGGAAATCAAACTAGGAATATCATTCATTGTTGTCACACACTAATGTTCCCCTATTATGTGTTCTTTTAATTTTGTGCCTATCATGAGCCAATGGATTAAGATCCGTCCGTTGTGGAGTTGCCTCCTGGTTGGAGTTAGAAATGCGGCCACATGTGAACAGTGTTTCCGATCTTCTCTCGCCCACATCTCTCTCAAATCTCGATGGTTTATGGAGATTTCTTTGCCTACATTTTCCTTTCATGATTTTGCACACTATGAGTCTTAACACAACCTCTCTTGTGTTGTATCTGAGAAATACCCAGTTTCGCTACCTTTTCTCTCACGACCTCAGATATGGTAAACTCATAATCTTAGGTTTCATTTATAAGTACCTGACCCTAGAGTGTCGTCACACCTCATGTAACTCTCCCAGACCTTCAATATCATCCCTCATTTTTGCTTTGACTACCACCTATAAGGTTTGTTTTCTGGGCTTGTGGCGCACTTTTGTAGCACCTAGATGCACTCTAGTTGAATTCCTTTGTAGGTAAGGTTTCTTGGGTCGCCCTTTTCCCTCACGGCTAGTCATTTTGTCGAGAGATGGAGTCTTCTAGTTTTCACTAAATTTTGGCCAGCGGAGTTGCTTCTCGCTCGCAACCATGGATTGGCCGAGCAAGGGAGAAGAATTTGAGTTGGTTTCTCACTTTCTCCCCCATGCACATTCAATGACAAATTGGTTTTCTTGTGGGTATTTTGGTAATCCAACCACTTGTTTTTATTTTCCAACTTGATGAGTAGGGGCCTGGCTAGCAATGGCGTAGGACACATGGTTGGGTGTGAATGGTCCAACTCAGTGGAGTTGATTGTAAATTGATTGGGTTTTATCCTTTTATGAAGATTTATTTAGATTTTCTGATTGGTCAAAATTCTAAAATTCATAACTAATAACCTAGAAGTATGAAAAATAAAATAAAGTACGTCATGAACTCATAAAAATATACCTACAGTGCGGCATGGTTTTGATAACCTAATTAAGTAAATGTGATTTTTAGGGTTTTGAATAATAAATGAAAACCTAATCCTAATTCTACATAAATGCTTAATAGGTGCCTTGGAGACCTAGGCTTGGAACTAGGACTGACTTTGAACTTGTATAGACTCTAAAGTTAGTTATAGTTGCATCCCTAATTATTCTATATTGAGCAATCATCCTAAATTATCAGTTTTTTTTATAGCCCACACAACATCTCTCTTTTGAGAAATCTAATTCCATGTGGAGTATTCTACTTGATTCTAATATTATGATCATCCTATTTTTTTTAGACTTTCTTTTGACTTCAGTGTGTGCCTTTATTCTTGATGAATCCCTAAATTTGCCCACTTTTGTGGTGGGTATTCATATTGCACATTTATGTGATGGTAATTTTATATGCATCCTCTGAACCCATATTATATCTATTAGATGTTCTCATCCCTCATACTTTGATTTATTCTTTCTTACTCTCTTTTTTATGCATCATGTGGTGACTGCTAGTATAATGTTACATTTGTTATTTTATGTAAATGTGTAAATTCCCACAAATTTAAAAATGCAGAGGTGATAATTCCTGGAATAGATATTATAGAGCAGATGTGTATCTTGTCCTAGTTAGACAGAATTGTATATGTTCTTGCTCACCCCATATTTATAGTAGATGTGTATATGTTCATACTCACCCCATATTTATCATAGATGTGATATTTCCTACTAACATGTTTATATTCTTCTAATATTGTCACATGTGAGACACATGGATTCCTTGTTCTTATTTTATTGAATTTTGGTTTCTTTTAAGCCCAATTGGGTAGTCCTTTCCTTTTTCTATGGAAATCCATGTTCATTTTGATGTCCTTTATTTCATTATATTGCTAAATTCCAATTTAGTATGTACATACTAGCTTTTACTGATGTCATCTATTTTTCTCCTCTTGCTGGGGTATGCTTCCAACCCCAGGTGTAGGACATGGAGAACATGGCATGCTGAAGTTGATATAGCTTAAAGAGTTGATGCTTGGAGATGAACTTGATATGGTTTAGATTTCCCTATACTGGATCCTTATGGTGTAATATCCATGTAAACCTTATATGGGAGATGATGATGTACTTTTGTAAAATTGAATATAGTCATTACTTTTATTCCATTGCTACACTTTTGGTTGTTTTGAATACCATTATTGAGATTTGAACATTTTACACCTATTCCAACTTATCCTTTGAGTGAGTTTGGAATGGATGTTTTATTTCTCAAATTTTAGTAGGGAGTGGATTCCCACTGGGTCTCTCTTATTACAACATGGTATCACAGGCCATGGTAGTTGGAATCTAACTATCTCAATTTTGTCTCCCTAATTAGAACATTTACCTTAAATAGTTACCCTCTAAGTACCCTAGATTTGAAGGTCTAATTAGGGTCATGGTAAGTACACCTAAGAATCATAATTAGTAAATCCTAGTGTGTTAAGAAATTAGGGGCTCCTGCCCTACAATGTAGGTTGGTGCTGATATATCCCTTTGGATGTTATGATCTAACTTTAGGATGGAGATATGTTATGATGAAGAAATAGTTGATAAGGAGATCACTTTTGGATAAATTTGTGACTTGGTTTCTCGCATTGATTTTGAGCTCATGTTGTTTATGTCGTCCGACTTCTCAAAGAAAAACTTATTTTCAATTATACTACTATATGTACACAAATTTTCTCTGCTTTTCTCGATGATTTCTTGAACTAAGTCACAACAAAGAGATATGTGAAGTTCAGTGGAGAAACCCTAGATTTTGTTGTAGTGGATATCATAAACCCTAGTTTTGGTTATGTTGTGACTAGGAATATGTGGAATAACATAAAGGTGTAGTGGACCTAGCCTTTGTACCCTATGAATTTTTGGTTGATAATGTGAACCTTAGGGTTGTTATGTTAGAGACACAAGGACCTATAGCACAACCCTATGTTGATAGTACATAGATGCTTGAACAAGGAACAACATAAAAGTATTCACAACTAAAAGATTCATATGAAACCCTAATATCTTTAAGAGTTGTTTAGTTTGACTAAATTGGTAAGGGGTGGAGAGTAGTTGGCTTATGAGGTATGGGCGATTAGATTTCAAGGATGAAATCCTTTTAAGGGGTGGAGTGTTGTAACCAATTGAAACTTAGCCTCTTGACCCCAATCTTATGCCGTGGGAGGATAGAAAGTTTAATTCTTTGGCTTAGCCAAACAAGGATGACAATGAACCTAATAGTAGTTAATTGTAACCTTAATATGTTAATGAATGAACAAATCACCCTAACATATGTAGACATATAAACAATTAAGACCTAATGCTCTCATATTAATCTTTAGACCAATAAATGACACATAAGATATGCCACATGAGATAATGTTGATTAAGGTATGATTATAAGAGAGATAATATGTATAAGATAACTATGTGTTCATAATTGAGAGAAAATGTTACCTTATCAAAATAAATATAGAATTAATAAACTTAATGGGATAAAAGATAAATATATAAGGTTTCGTGCATAAAAATGATATATATATATATCCTTTTGGTTGTAATATGAAGGTATTGGACAATTAGATGAATAATAGTAATAATGATGGAATAATATTATAATTAAAATAATGACGGACAACATATATTAGTTATACATAACTAATGAAAGGAAATCTTAAAAGTAAAATCTAATGTGAAAATCACGTTCCTTGGGTCCCAATTAGCATGCGAGTCAAGTTTCACCTTACTTGCACATGACTAATTATCCTAATTTCTTTTAGAAAAAGGAATATGAGTTTTTCTCCAAAATAGCAAATAAATCATTAAAAGACTCCAAGAGGAAGTTAATCTCAAGTTTGAAATCTACATGTTAAAATTAGCCTATGTGTGAATTTTCAACAAATTTGGACAATCTTTAATGTTGTAATGTGTTAAGGAGAGACAAAGCATAAATAAATCCTAAAATATGAAATAATGTGTTAAATAATAGCAAGAGGGGCAAATAATAGCAAATCCGTGTTTCAAAAGTTTAAGGTTGCTTTTGGGTGAAGTGTCACATTAATTGGATAATTTTAGAAGTCTCTTATGCATTTAGAAAGAGAAAATATGAGTTACTTTTAAATAATTAAATAAAATATTTAGAGTCTTCAAAAGCAAAAACTAATGTCATATTTGGATTCTACATGTCCTAAATAGGCTAGGTTTCATTCATTTAATTTGGATAATGTTTGGACCCTCAATTGAAGAGAGAGAAAAGAAATAATATCATCAACACTATAGGGAAATCGAACTAGGAATATCATTCATTGATGTCACGCGCTAATGTTTCCCTATTGTGTGTTCGTTTAATTTTGTGCCCAACGTGGGTTGGATAATGATCTGACCATTGTGGAGTCATCTCCTAGCTAGAGCTAGATATGCGGCCATAGGTGAACCGTGTTTCTAATCTTATCTCGCCCATATCTCTCTCAGATCTCGATGGTTTTTGGAGATTTCTTCACCTACATTTTCCTCTCATGACTCCGCACACTAGAGTCTTAACACAACTTGTCTCATACCCTATCCAAGAAACACCCAATTTCGCCTCCTTTGCGCTCACGGCCTAGGATATGAGAAACTCGCAACCTTAAGTTTCATCTATAAGTACTTGACCCTAGAGTGTCGTCACGCCTCGTGTAACTCTCCTACACTCTCAGTTTCATCCCTCATTTTCACTTTGACCGCCACCAATCAGGTTTTTGTTTCAGACTTGCAGTGCACCTTCGTAGCACCTAGATGCACTCTAGCCTAGTTCCTTCATAGGTAAGTTTTCTTGGGTCGCCCTTTCCCCTCACGGCTAGTCATTTTGTCGAGAGTTGGAGTCTTCTAGTTTTCCCTAAATTTTGGCCACAACAGTTGCTTCTCGCTCACAACCATGGATTGGCTGAGAGATGGAGAAGAATCTGAGGGCTGGTTTCTCACTTTCACCCCCACACACAGTCAATGACAAATTGGTTTTCTCAGGGGTATTTTGGTAATCTGGCCACTTGTTTTTATTTTCCAACTTGATGATTAGGTGCCTGGATGGCGAGGGCCCAGGCCACCTGGTCAGGAATGAATGGTCCAACTCAGTAGAGTTGACCATGAATTGACTGGGTTATATCCTTTTACAAAGATTTATTTGGATTTTCTAATTAGTCAAGATTCTAAAATTCATAACTAATAATCTATAAGCAATAAAATAATATAAAATATGTTATGAACTCCAAAAAATATAACCTACAATGTGGCATGATTTTGATAACCTAATTTAGTAATAATAAAATTGTGATTTTTAGGGTTTTGAATAATTGATGAAAACCTAACTCTAATTCTACATAAATGCTTAATATGTGCCTTGGAGACCTAGGCTTGGAACTAGACTGACTTTGGACTTCTATAGACTCTAAAGTGAGGTATGTTTGCATCCCCAATTATTCTATACTAAGCAATCATCCTAAATTATCACTATTATAATAGCCCACACAATATCTCTCTTTTGAGAAATTTGATTCCATGTGGAATACTCTACTTGATTCTGATATTATGATCATCCTATTTTGTTAGACTTTCTTTTAACTTCATCTTGTACCTTTATTCTTGGTGAATCCCTAAATTTTCCCACTTTTGTGGTGGGTGTTCATATTGCACATTTATGTGATGGTAATTCTATGGATCCTTGGATCCCACATATAATTTGTTAGATGTTCTCATCCCTCATACTTTGATTTATTTTTTCTTACTCTTTTGTTATGCATCATGTGGTGACTTCTACTATAATGTTACATGTATTATTTTATGTCGATACGCAAATTCCCACAAATTTGAAAATGCAGAGGTGATAATTCCTACAATAGATATTATAGAGAATATGTGTATCATGTACTACTCCGAGCAGATGTGTAAATGTTCCTTCTCACCCCATATTTAGAGTAGATGTGTATATGTTCCTACTCACCCCATATTTATGGTAGATGTGATATTTCCTACCAACATGTTTATATTCTTCTAGTATTGTCACATGTGAAACACATGGATGCCTTGCTCTTATTTTATTGAATTCTTATTTCTTTTATGCCCGATCGGGTAGTCCTTTCCTTTTTCTATGGGAATCCATGTTTGTTTTGATATCCTTCATTTCATTATATTGCTCACTTCCAATTTAGTATGCACAAACCAACTTTTACTTATGTCATCTATTTTTCTCCTCTTGTTGGGATTTGCTTCCAACTTTAGGTGTAGGACATGGAGGACATGGCATGTTGAGGTGGACCTAGATTGAAGAGTTGATGCTTGGAGACAAAATTGATATGGTTTAGATTTCCCTCTACTAGATCCTTATGATGTAATATCCATGTAAACCCTATATGGGATATGATGATGTACTTTTGTAAAATTGAATTTAGTCATTACTTTTATTCTACTGCTACACTTTGGTTGTTTTGAATACCATGATTGAGATTTGAAAATTATACACCTATTCCACCATACCCTTTGAGTGTGTTTGGAATGGATATTTTATAACTCAAATTTTATCAGGGAGTGGATCCCCTCTGGGTCCCACTTATTACATTGGCTCTTTGGGCATACTTATCGATAGACTCCCACTAGCACTTAGAGACAATCACCCACGAATCTTATTCTTAGTGATTTAAACATGCCCATCATATTTCTTCTGTGCAACTGCTAATCCAAGGGGTTAGTTATATTTTTCCTTTAGTCAGTATATTGCATGTTTCACATCTCTTCATTGTACTACATCTCACATACATTGGAATTGTCATAGTATGTTATCTAATATTCCTTGCATAACCAGTATCTTCATTGTTGTCATAGCATTTCCATTGTGTAATTAATTGTTGGAACATCTCTCAATTTCATATATATGAACTTCTAGATCCATACAATATTCATTCTTGTGTTCATAACACCAGGACGTTCTGCTTCTATTGTAGAATTAGAATAATGATATGTAGTTCTGAACCCTTTCCAACTTGTAATCTTCTTTTAAGATTAAACACATTCTTATATTGCGATCATTCTCTATCATTTTAGAAGCTTGCATTGGTGTACCCCTTTACATCCAACTCTTCCTTATTACCATATTTCAACAACTGATCCTTAGTGTTTCTCAGTAGTTATGGATATTCTACATGGCATTCCAATGACCCTCATTGGAATCTGACCAAAACCATATTGTCATGTCCAACACATATATAATGGTATGAGTTCATTATATTGCATACATGATAGATCCAAATGTGATTTCATATGACATCTCTTCCATTCTTCACAAGAATTGGAATATTGGGTTCTTAGGAGACTAATCCCATGTATCACAGACATATTCTCTCTCAATGAATCCTTCATGCTGAACCTGTAGGGACCTTCTCTTTTAATCATCATAAATGCCAACCATTTGAGAGAATCCCTTAAATCTAAATCCTAATTAAGCAACAAAAGACTACATTGTCGACAAAGACAATAAACACAATATATGAAAAACATAAATAATTTTTCCTTTTCTTTCTTCACAATTTTCACAAACCAATGTCACATCAAGGACCTCACAATAAGATAATACATGTCTTATTCAACTCCATCAGAACCAGAATCAAATCTTATAGCTCTTTTTGTTTAGTTCAATTTACAATAGATACATGTACATAAATCAACAAACTTTGTACACTACCCATCTCAGGAAAGAGAGTGTACATTTGAAACAACCTCATGAGACTCATATAAATCCCGAGTGATTGGATATGTTCCACTCCAGCTAGGTACATGCATCATCATCAAATTAAGTATAATCAACTCAAAAGAAACTTGTGGATATTGAAAAGTCTACCAGATAGTTCTAGCATAAGTCAATTCTGGTTTATAAAGGTAATCTAATCAAGCATATAAGGAAATCACTTAAACCAATTATAACTTTAAGACATCTTTTAGAGCATGTCTATGAACAAATCAATAGATACTTCTTATTTTAGATTAACAATCATTTTGCACGAGTAACACGTCAAGATCTAAGCATTTTGAATTAATACATAACAATAACATCATCTTTGTGACATTCAACCAACCGGACCAGGAATACATCCTGAAGTCCTAAAGCTGAAGTACACATAGGACATGTCTACCCAACATTACTTATCATATAGAAAGCAATCCAAATCATATCAGAGTGGATATTTAAATCCCAATATTTGCTATACGTCCACAAGAGAGATCAGAATATGGAACAAATAATCTCTATAAGAGTGTGATTATTTTCCACTATAAGAAACATAATCAGCAAATGTTAAATCATCAACTAGCAATACAAGGAATGAATCAAACATTCAAATCATGTTCTACATGGCTTGTCATCTTTTTTTTTCATTTGCCCCGAAACTACTTGACTTGTACCTCACCAAGTAGAAGTTTCCACGCCTAATTCTCATGTCAACGACTCACTATCACTATCTTAGGGTTTAGCCAACCACCCTAAGATATCAACAACAAACCCTGGCTAGCTCATGGTTGCCTAAAGGGGCTCACATCCTTATCTCTAGCACACAAGATGGGAACCAGCAAATCAATATATCACATATCACAACATTTCACATATTTTCACATTTTACATATTTCATTTCATCTGAGTCTATTCCTCATAGACATAGACTTTCACAGCAAGGATTTAGGGATAGAGCCACTCCAGTTGACTCACTCCTAAATCCTGGTGGTCTAACCTTAAGGTCTCGATCCACACTCCTAAAATCCTTCTCATAACTCATCGATTACTACAAGGAGATTTATTTTATTTCCCCAGTGTGATCCTTAGGGGAAACTCACAGTTTTCAAGACAACTAACTAGACATTTCATCATTTCACTTGTTATTAATCTAATTTACTCATCTTAAAAGAATTAAAACATCATATATCATATGTGTGTATTCTTGCATAACTAAAATAACATGAAACATATTAGGCTTATCGAAAGACAATGACTAAAGAAAGAAGCACAACAAAGATATAGTTTGCAACACATTGATTGTTTCCATTTTCTACATTATCTCATAGCAGTCATCACCAATGGGCTTTCAGCCTAAGACATAATCTCACTGTATAGCATTTACCCCATCATGGTTTTATCATCATCAGTGGGTTTTCAGTCTGAAACATAGTCTCATTGTGCAACATTTACCTTCATGAGGGTTTTTCAAATGTAGTCAGTGCATGTTAAATTCAATCTCAACATATTTCTTATAAGTTCATTCTATATAATAGTTCTCAACAAAATATTCATAGAGACATAAGAATTATAAACAATAAAAGCATATAAATATCTTGTATCTTTCATCTTACTCGGAATAGATTTATCATACGACATATACTTATTACATCCAATTTCAAAAGATGCAAATAAATTTCATGCATAAACATATATAACACACTTAGTTCTATTCTTCTTTTATTTGACATTCTGCCATTAGGGTTAGTAATCAACACATGTTGAATATCATTTGAATTCCATCAAAATATTCCATCCTCAGGGTACAAGTAGTATATCAAACAATCACAATCCAAGAATATATTTTTGTAAATCAATTCAAATGTTTGAACCTGATCTCTTAATTGAATTCAAGTATAGTTATGTACATTCCTTAATCTCTCATTTGAGTTAGTTATTCATAACATCATTTAGCTCATCCTTTCAGGGTTATATTTATATTCTTAGATTCTTCTACTAATTCACATATTTCCCCTCATTTCATATTCATTAGTCTCAACTTCTTTCATATCATGTCCATTACATTATTGGAACCAATCATTCTTAATTCACTAGATATACAATGCTTCTCTTCTCAATGACATCCATCAAAGTCTATATTTAGTATATTTCATGCAATTTGGGTTAATCTACATGTAAATAAATTAAATATTAAAGACTTCATCATAATAACTTCATTAGTTTCACCTTTAACTTGCCATCAACATTCATACATTTTTGTTCATATCATTTCTTATATTTAGATAAGTGTACCATGTCATTGACTTCCAAGGACAATCTTATAATTAACAAATATCACTAGATCTCTTATGATACTACTCACTTTAGCTTAAAAGAATAGTTTAGGATACATCTTCTTACATCATGATCTCTAACCATTCTTCCCAATTTATTATCATGTAGATTGTATAAAAGGACCCACATCCATGTAAGGCTTTACTCATCATTCCATAAGTCATACTAAAATAGATTCATTGGGCTTAGATTCATATTAGTAAGATTCATCATCTTCAATTGAAGTATTAATACCTACACTTCATCATTTCATCACATTTACAACATTACATACAAGTTCTAGCTTTATCACTCATACTCGTCTTATCACTAACTTCTAGGGGTTTCAAGAAGTCATCTTTAGATCAAAATATCAAGAATCATATCATTCAGTAATCTCATCATGGTGCACACGAGTTCATTAGGGCTATTAACACACATGGAAACCCTAGTTTCCATTTTCACATATTTCCTTCCTCAATCATAAGTATACATTGATTAATTTACTCATTTTATTCAATCCTTCAACACAAACCCTAATCAGGGAATGTCGCCACCTCATATCAATCCTTATGTATATATCATATTTATTTTTAGTAATACTCAACAAAATATTTGTATAATTCATTCTAAATACAATTTCAATATGATTTTATACATGTCAATTCAATACATAAGCATATTGTCCATTTGGATGATTTTTAGGCAACATTCACATGAAATAGCATAGTCATCTATCTGTAGGATTATCCATGGATCCTCAATCAATATATAAGGCACTTATCAAGTTCCAATAAATGAGAAATAATTTAAATCAATAGAATTTTATTCCCTAATATTTTTCCAACTCTATACCCAATCACATACATATACAACCAAGGTTTTTGATTCTTTTAGCCGGATAGAATAAGACTTTCAACATGAATATAGAGCTCATGAGGGAGAAAAACACTCACCTAAGGTGAAAAGTACCTTAAAAACATAGGTCAAACTCTGAATTTTCATAAAATCAATCAGACTCTAGTAACTAACTCAATTTTTTCCTCCTCTCAAGTTGGAAACCCTAGAAATGGAGATTAGGAGAGAAAGAGTGAGAAAAGGGGATGATTAGATGTGATTTCAAAATCAAATCAGAGTAGGGACGGAATCTTTACTTGTGAGAGAGGATTCACCATGAATGAAAATGCAAAGAAGCCAAACTTACTTGATTTCATCATATCTCGGATAGTAAAACACTAGATCAGCAATTCCACCACTTTCTCCTCTCAAACCCTAACTCTCCCTCTCTCTCTCTCTCTAGGATTTCATTTCTCTGTATTGAATCACAAATTATGAGATAGCCTAGTATGTTAGGTTGTTCATATAGATCAATTGAGATGCTTGGGCAATTTGCACATTGGCCCCTCACTATACTTTTTCTTATTTCAACTTTGAATTTTCTGTCATCACAATGTTACTGTAAATGGTTTACTTTAGAGATCAAACTTTATCCAAAAATTATGAGATATTAAAAAGTTTTTTATTATTGAGTTGAAAATATCTTTTTAAAATTTCGGATCATTTGTTGTTACAAAAAAAATCAAATACTACACTATTATATTGCAGTCTGCAGCATGGTCGGTTGAGTTAAAAACTCGACCTACACCCCTCTATTTAGAGATCAAACATCATCAAAAAATTACTAAAAGTTAAAAGGATGTCTATAATGTGGTTTATCAACTACAGTTAAAATTTGAGATCAATTGGATATACGAATAAAAGATAAAATTCAATTACCATATTGTTATATTTCAATTTGAATACATGGTCGATTGAGTTTGTCCTGAGAAAACTTGACTGACAAACATATCATAGAAATATTAAGAAAATTCTGATATTTTTCAAGAGTTCTCACATTTGAGTTATCCAAGTCATATCCAAAGTTCCACTAAATCAGATTTTTTTATAAAATACTAAAATTTATTTAGTACACCACTATACTTATCAAATTTTGTATTCATATGTCATCAAAATCCTAATTTTGGCCAACTAGGATTTTCAATTCTTAAACCCTAATTATGTAAAGAAAAGTATGAATAAAGATTCTTATTATATTTTAAACATCAAAATTAAACTACCATCATTAATCAAGCTTTAAATAATGATCAATCTGGTTAAGCATATAATCATCCAAGTAAACCTTAATTAGATGACTAATTTGAAAATGGGTAATTACAAATTCTCCCCTCCTTATAGGATTTCATTCTGGAATCCAATATAAGATGTGGAAGGATATCATATCATCTAATCATTCATCTCTCTCGACATTAAGCTAAAAGGACTTCCATTTTATCTTTCTTTCATATGACATCTTTTTTGTTGCATTAGATGAATATTTCATCCCTTGTCATCATCATATGTCTCCTTAGAATTACAAACACTTAAATCACAAATATTAATAATACATAATTTATCAAGATGTGGTTTACATCACTTTCATATCCTTCTAAAAATTGATTGTGTAATCAAGATTATAATATTATTCGCATTCATTAGTTTCCTTCATTTAGAATATTATTTAGTGTGCATCCTTCTTAGTTCATAGTTTTTCCTTACAATTTCTGATTTCATATTCAGATTCAAACTCATAAGGATTGTTTCAATAATCCATTAGCTTTCATCTTTCTTATATGAAATTTCATGCTTGCCATAGTGTAACATACCGAATCTTAGACCCTACCCTGGAAGTTTGACCTTTTGGTCTTATCCAAACAAAGTCAAGGATAGATCTAGAAGATGTTTAGTATAACCCTAATGAGATAAAGTAGGTATAAATCACCTTAATGCAACCTAACATTCTCACATTAACCTTAGGCCAATAATAGACACATAAAATATGTCACATGATAGAAGGTTTCATAATATCCCATGCAAAATAATACTACACAATTCCTTTGGTGATAATAGGAGAAGATGAAGCATAATTGGATGAATAATGGTAATAATAATAATGAGCCACAAATAATAATTGTGACATAACTCACTAAAAGAAATCTCAAAAGTGAGATCTAAGTTAAGAATCATGTTCCTTGGGTCCCATTTGTCTTGGGAGTCAAGTTTCACATTATTCACAAAATAATAATTAATTTAATTCAATTTGGAAATAGAAGATATATGTTTTCCCCAAAATATCAAATAAAATAATAAATGACTCCAAAAGAGGAAAATAATCTTGGAATCATAATCTACATAATAAAAATAACCTTTGGGTGAATTTTCATCCAGTTTGGAAGATGTTTTATTAAAGATGAAATCAGGAGAGAGAAAGTGTGTAGAACCTTCAAAGTATTAAATAAATACTCAAACAACTCCAACATGTGAAATTGATGGCAAATTCGTATCCAACACATTAAATATGACTTTTGAGTGAAGTTTCATTAAATTTGGAGAATCATAAAGTCATTAATGCATGAGGAAAGAGAAAATAATATTTGATTTATTTAGCACATAAAAAGTTCTTAAAAAGCAAATCTAAATGCATAATCGGAATCTACATGCTTTAATTAGCATGTGTACAAAATTTCACTTAATTTGGATAATGTTTGCATCCTTAAATGAAGCAAGAGAAAAAGGAAATTAAATACAATGTCACTTTACTAAATTATATGATTTTGTCACACGCCTTGGTTTCTTATTATGTTTTTTTGGACCATCTAGGTCATTGATTTCTTGATCCAATGATTCTATCATCATCTCCTACCTCAAGTAGGAGACCGACCATAGTAGTTTTTTTAGGAATCCTTCTCCTCCTCTGTTTTCTCTCCACCGTACACCATATTTCTCGATTCTTTCAGCAACAGATTCGTGGGGATCAACCGCATCAAACCATCCCAACTTTTATGGGGTTTCCTGCCCTACTAAGGAAACAACCATTAGTGCTAGAAGTTTCCTTGTACCCTATATATGTAGAGGCCTCTCCAGCTGCCCGAACTTGTATAAAAGGATTCCAAATCGATCTTCTGGCCGAATGTTGTTCTCCTCATTATTCAATTGCTTCTGTGGTGGCTCGAGGCTAGCCCCTTACCTGGTGTGTCCTCCGGAAAGTTCCTTGCAAGCCTCAACTCTTTTTGCTGCATGTGAACCAATTGGAGCTTCGGTAAGCATCCTCGGTATCTCCCCTATGTTTTGTCCTTGCCAGTTTTCCCTATGGTCGCCCTAAACCTAGTATCCTATAACTGTCACCTTTGTGCTTTCCGGCGCTGCTCGTCTTTGTGCCTTAGAGCATCTCCATCCCAGATTTTTCTTCGTACACACTCGTTTGACCACGTTGATCCTTCTCCTAGCTTTGAACGTGGTTTATATTTTTCATTTCCCTCGCTTTGTATATTGGATAGCTTGCTCTATTTCTCACTGTTGTTCACCGAGAACTGAGTTCCCCAAAGCCTCCAGCGGCCTAGGACCTTGAGTCTTGGCTTGTTGGCTACGTCGAGTCCTTGTGGTGTCAGCCAAGAAGATTCTTTGGTGTCAGAAAGCTTGGTTTACCGTCGATTGCTCTACTTGGTGCTTCACACAGCCATGGTGCAAAGTAGGCATCGTGAGGATGAATCCCCTCTATCGAATACCTCTTTTGCCCCCTTGTTTTTTGTTATGTTTTTGTTTCCTGATCAAGGGTATAACTGTCTTTTCACGTCGATTGTTTTCCTTTTCTACACTGGGGTAACTTAGCCAGCTATCTGTGGGGTCGGCCGAGTTGGTGAGCCCTAGTTGGGCCAACTCAGTGCGCACCCACTCTCTCTATTTCTTTTCCTCTCTCAATGCAAATTGCTTGTGTGGAATCTTTTGATTGGTCACTTCTTACAAAATTCAGAATAAAGCATTAATATCTCAGAAAAATGAAATAAAATATGTTTTAAAATTGGAAAAATGAGAGCTTTCTAATGGTATTCGTTTTACTGCCAAACTCTAATGTTGAAAATATGTGATTTTAATGGATAATCTAAATAAGTAATAACTTGTAGAAGTCATAACTAAATATATATAAATCAGAAATTTATGATAAAATATGTTTTGAACTCAAAAAATATAACCTAAAACATGGTGTGGTTTTGATAACTTAATTCACTAATAATATAAAAGAGAATTTTAGGGTTTTGAATAATCAATGTAACCCTAATTTCACATACATCATAATAGGTGCTTTGGAAGCCTAGATTTTGATCTAGAAGTGGTCTTGTTTTGTTAAACTCAGTGGAGAGGTATGTTTGCATCTGCTATTATTCCTTTGATCAATTAACCTATTTTCATCTTTATTTTGGTCCTATAGACATTAGCCTACACATTATCTTGTCTTTTCAAAAATATGCTTCATGTGAAGTATCTTATTTGTTATTGATCTTATGATCATGATTTGATATTCTTTTGGTCTCTTACTTATGCTTTGTTCATTTTGGAACTCTATATGATGACATGTGATGTCTTTGGCCCACTTATGAGGTGGATGTTTATGTTGTCCATTAGTATGATGGCAACCTTTGTTTAATCTGACTATACCTTTTACTTGCCTCTCTATTAAAGATGTTATGTGAATCAGTAGCACTATAGTAGTGTAATTGCATTAGTTTTTGGGTAGTACACCCTTGTTATTATTGGGATGGAGGTGGCAGTGCCCCATACCCAGGTTTCAAGTTTGTGAGGCTTGACCCAAATTATATATATATTGGGAATTGGCAGTATGTCACTCTATCAGGTTTCAAGTTTGTCAGGCTTGGTCGCCTTTGTCTTTATATTGTTCTAGGGCTATGTTTATCTCACATGCATGCATGTTGATGATTGTGGGGTGTGTGCCCTACTTTCTTTGTATGTGCTAGTATGGGATGATTTTATTGTTTATTTATGGAAAGTATCTCTTTTATCATGTTCTGGTGATTCCTTTCCTTTTATGCCCTTGTGGGTAGTCCTTCCATTTTCTATGTGAAGCTCATTTATTTTGATGTCCTTTATTCCATACATTACTCAATTTCCTTTTTCATATGCTCATACCAGTCTTTGTTGATGTTTCCTTTTCTTCTCTCTTGCTGGGGTATGCTTCCAACCCTATGTGGAGGACTTGGTTGATATTGCATGAAGATATGGACATAGCTTAAGGACTTAAATCTTGGAGACAAAGTTGTTATGGTTTAGACTTATGTTGTATCATACATGTAAACCCTTTGTGGGAGAGTAATATATACTTTTGTAATCTTATTGAAAAGATGAATATAGTCATTATTTTCTTCCGCTGCTACACTTTGGTTGTTTTGAATACCATTAATAAGATTTGAAAATTTTACACCCACTCCATCATACCTTTTTGGGTGTGTTTGGATTGGAGGTTTTATTCTTCAAATTTTTAGTAGGGAGTGGATCCCCTCTAGGTCCCACTCCTTAAAGCATGGTATCAGAGCCCATGGTAGTCGGAATCTGACTATTTCAATTTTGTTTCCCTTATTAGAACCCTTGACTTAGATAGTCATCCTTTAGATGAGATGTTTTCCATAGAATTGCCTAAGTGTACCCTTTTGAGATAAGGTTTTAGATGATATACTATATATATTGATTATGATTTGTATCTCTTGATTCTATGAGGTTTGACTTGAGGATGCAATTAAGTTATGAGGAAGTAGTAGGTTAAGGAGACCTTGTTATGGATAAATTGTGACTTGGTTTTTTCTTTGGTTTTGAGCTCATCATTGTTTTATATCGCATGATTTTTTGAAGAAAAAAACATTTTCAATCATACTATTATGTGTACAAAATTTTATGGATTTCATCGAAGTTTTCCTAAACTAAGTCACAATAAAGTGATATGATAAATTTTGGTAGTGAAACCATAGACCTAGTACTAACCCTAGTTTTGACTTTGGAGTTACGACTAGGATTGATATAGAGGTGTAGTCGACCTACCCTATGACTGTTGGATGTTTTTGTAGGGATGTTAGGTTAGAGACATGAGGACCTAAAACTCAACCCTAGTTGGTTCTGATTCTTTAGTTGGATACATGAACAACATAAAACTCTAAAACATTTGGAACTAATTGATGTGTGGGTAACCCTAAATGTTAATTAATTTGACTTGTTAGGTTGAATCCTTTTAAGGGATGGGGAGTAATTGGTTGTTGATGTTTGGATCGATAAGATTTCGAGAACAAAATTCTTTTAAGGGGTTGAGTGTTTGGATCTTGGACCCTACCTTGGAAGTTTGACCTTTTGGTCTTAGCCAAACAAGGTTGACGATAGATCTAGAAGATGTTTAGTATAACCCTAATGAGCTAAAGCATGTATAAATCACCTTAATGTAACCTAACATTCTCACATTAATCTTAGGCTAATAATAGACACATAAAATATGTCACATGATGGAAGGTTTCAGAATATCCCATGCAAAATAATCTTACATAATTCCTTTGGTGATAATATGAGAATATGAAGCATAATTGGATGAATAATGGTAATAATAATGAGCCACAAATAATAATTGTGACATAACTCACTAAAAGAAATCTTAAAAGTAAAATCTAAGTTAAGAGTCATGTTCATTGGGTCTCAATTGTCTTGGGAGTCAAGTTTCACATTATTCACATGATAATAATTAATTTAATTCAATTTGGAAAGAGAAGATCTATGTTTTCCCCAAAATATCAAATAAAATAATAAATGACTCCAAAAGTGGAAAAGAATCTTGGATCCCTAATCTACGTAATAAAAATAGCCTTTGGGTGAAATTTCATCCAATTTGGAAGATGTTAATTAAAGATGAAATCATGAGAGAAAGTGTGTAGAACCTTCAAAGTATTAAATAAATACTCTAACAACTCGAACATGTGAAATTGATGGCAAATTCGTATCCAACACATTTAATATGACTTGTGGGTGAAGTTTCATAAAATTTGGAGAATCTTAAAGTCATTAATGCATGAGGAAAGAGAAAATAGTATTTGATTTATTTAACACATCAAATTTCTTAGAAGGTGAATCTAATTACATAATCAGAATCTAAATGCTTTAATTAGACTCCGTGCAAAATTTTACTTAATTTGGATAATGTTTGCATTGTTAAATGAAGAAAGAGAAAAAGGAAATTAAATACAATGTCACTTTACTAAATTATATGATTTTGTCACACGCCTTGGTTTCTTATTATGATTTTTGGATCATCTAGGCCATTAATTTCTTGATCCAAAAGTTCGAGCATTGTCTCCTAGCTCAAGTAGGGGATCGACCGCAACAGTTTTTTTGGGAATCCTTCTCCTCCTCTATTTTATCTCCACAATACACCGTTTTACTTGATTCTTTCAGCAACAGATTCGAGGGGATCAGCCGCATCAAATCATCCCAACTTTTATGGGTTTCCAGCTCTGTCGAGGAAATGCCCATTAGGGCTAGAAGTTTCCTTGCCACCCTATAAATGCATAGGCCTCTCCAGTCACCCAAACTTGTATAAAAGGATTCCAAATCGATCTTCTGGCCAAACGTTGTTCTCCTCCTTATTCAATTGCTTCTATGGTAGCTCAAGGCTACCCCCTTACCTAGTGTGTCCTCCGATGAGTGCCTTGCAAGCTCAAACTCTTTGCACTGCCTGTTGACTAATTGGATCTTCATTAAGTATCCTCAGTATCTCCCTTATGTTTTGGCCTTGCTACTTTTCCCTATGGTCGCCCTGAACCTCGTATCCTATAACTGTCACCTTTGTGCTCATCAGCATTGCTCGTCATTGTGCCTTACAGTGTCTTCATCCCGAATTTCTCTTCATACACGCTCTCCTGACCACGTTGATCCTTCTTATAGCTTTGGATGTGGTTTGATTAGCCATTTCCCTCATGGTGGATTTCAGGTAGCTTGCTTTGTTTCTCACTGTTGTTTGTCATGGACTGAGTTCCCCAACGCCTCCAGCGGCCTGGGACCTTGAGTCTTGGCTTGTTGGCTGCGCCGAGTCCTTGTAGTGTCAGCCATGATGATTATTTGATGTGAGAAAGCTTGGTTTACCGTTGACTGCTCTGTCTGGTGCTTCACACAGCCATGGTGTGAAGAAGACATCGTGAGGATGAATCCCCTTTATCGAATACCTCTTTTGCCCCCTTGTTTTCTGTTATGTTTTTGTTTCCCAATCAGGGGTATAACTGTCTTTTCCCGTCATTTGTTTTCCTTTTCTACACTGGGGTAACTTAGCCAACTATCTATGGGGCCATCCAAGTTGGCAAGCCCTGGTTGGGCCGACTCAATGTGCGCCCACTCTCTCTCTCTCTCTTTTCATCTCTCGATACAAATCATTTGTGTGGAATTTTTTGATTGATCACTTCTTGCAAAATTTATAATAAATCATTCATAGCTCAGAATAATGAAATAAAATATGTTTTGAAATTGGAAAAATTAGAGATTTATAATGGTATTGGTTTTGTTGCCAAAATCTAATGTTGAAAATATGTGATTTTAATTAATTAATCTAAATAATTAATAACTTGTAAAAGTCATCACTAAATATATATAAGTCAGAAAATATGATAAAATATGTTTTGAACTCGTAAAAATATAACCTAAAACATGGTGTGGTTCTGATAACCTAATTCACTAATAATAAAAATGGGAGTTTTAGGGATTTGAATAATAAATGTAATTCTAACCCTAATTTCACATACATTATAATAGGTGCTTTGGAAACCTAGATTTGGATCTAGAAGTGGTCTTGTTCTGTTAGACTATGTTGAGATGTATGTTTGCATCCCCTATTATTCCTTTGAGCAATTAACCCATTTTCATCTTTCTTTTGGTCCTATGGACATTGGCCTACAGATTATCGTCTTTTAGAAAATATGCTTCATGTGAAGTATCTTATTTGTTACTAATCTTATGATCATGATTTGATATTATTTTGGTCTCTTACTTTTGCTTTGTTCATGTTGGAACTCTATATGATGACATGTGATGTCTTTTCCCCACTTGTGAGGTGGATGTTTATGTTGTCCATTAGTATGATGCCAACCTTTGTTTAATCTGACTATACTTTTTACTTGCCTCTCTATTAAACATGCTATGTGAATCAGTAGCACTAGAGTAGTATAATTGCATTAGTTTTTAGGCATTACGCCCTTGTTACTATTGGGATTTGGTGGTGGTGCCCCATACCCGAGTTTCAATTTTGTGAGGCTTGGCCCAACTTATATATATTGGGAGTTGGCAGTATGTCACTCTATCAAGTTTCAAGTTTGTGAGGCTTGGCCGCCTTTGTCTTTATAATGTTCTAGGTCTATGTTTATCTCACATGCATGTAAGTTGATTATTGTGGGGTGCGTGCCCTACTTTCTTTGTATGTGCTAGTATGACACGATTTTATTGTTTATCTGTGGCAAGTATCTCTTTTATCATGTGTTGGTGATTCCTTTCCTTTTATGCCCTTGTGGGTAGTCCTTGTCTTTTCTATTGAAAGCTCATTTATTTTGATGTCCTTTATTCCATACACTACTCAATTTCCTTTTTAGTATGCACATACCAGTCTTTGCTAATGTTTCCTTTTCTTCTCTCTTGTTGGGGTATGCTTCCAACCCTAGATGGAGGACTTGGATGATATGGCATGAACATATGGACATAGATTAAGGAATTAAATCTTGGAGACAAAGTTGTTATGGTTCAGACGTCCCTCTATTTTAGATCCTTATGTTGTATCAAACATGTAAACACTTTGTGGGAGATTAATCTATACTTTTGTAATCTTGTTGAAAAGTTGAATATAGTCATTATTTTCTTCTGCTGTTGCACTTTGGTTGTTTTGAATACCATTAATAAGATTTGAAAATTTTACACCCACTCCATCATACCTTTTTGGGTGTGTTTGGATTGGAGGCTTATTCTTCAAATTTTTAGTAGGAAGTGGATCCCCTCTGGGTCCCACTCCTTACACATAGGTTCCATATTGAATTATAAAATCCTTTTCTCTTTCACCATGTTGTCATCGTTCTCTTTTTTCATCATGCATCTTATTATACTACCAAACTGTGTTCATATGGATACTTGGTCAGGGCATCCAAAACAAGTACAATTAGTAGTTCCATACTATCTTATCTCAATAACCAAATAATTGACCAGAGTATCTAGATACTGAGTTTAGTCAGTATGTACATCATTCATGTTATATTCAACAACCACATTACATTTAGTCTAAATCATATTGTCCATGTAGACTCATCTAACCTAGGATTTGATACCATGTTGTCAGGACCTTCTCTTTTAATTAGCATAAATACCAACCATTTGAGAGAGTCCCTTAAATCTAAATCTTGATTAAGCAACAAAACACGACATTGTCAACAAAGACGATAAACACAACATATGAAAAACATATATAAATTTTCCTATTTTATTTCTTCACAATTTTTACAAACTAGTGTCACATCAAGGACCTCACAATAAGATAGTACAAATCTTATTCAAAAACTGAAATCAAATCGTATAGCTCTTTCTATGCAATTCAACTTACAATAGATACATGTACCTAGATCAACAAAAATTGTATACTACCCATCCCGGGAAAGAGACTCTACATGGACATCTTGATCTATCTAGATTATGATATTTATATCTTCTTTGTCATGACTCTCCTCTAGATAACATTAAACCAATGACATTTAAAACGAACTCATGAAACTCATATAGATACCAATGTGTGGATGCCTCCCACTCATGCTAGTACATGCATCAACATCAGATTAAGTATAATGAACTCAAAAGAAACTTGGAGATGTTGATAAGTCTACCAAATAGTTCTAGCATAAGTCAATTCTGGTTTACAAAGCTAATCTAATGAAGCATATAAGGAAATCACTAAACCAATTATAACTTTAAAAATCTTTTAGAGCATGTCTATGAACAAATCAATAGATACTTCTTAGTTTAGATTAACAATCCTTCTACATGAGTAACACATCAAGATCTAAGCATTTTGAATTAATACATAACAATAACATCATCTTTGTGACATTCCACAAATCGGACAACGAACTCATCCTGCAGTCCTGAAGTTGAAGTACACATAGGACATGTCTACCAATCAATACTTGTCAAATAGCAAGCAATAAAAATCGTATCATAGTGGATATTTAAATCCCAATATTTGTTACACGTCCACAAAAGAGATCAGAATATGGAACAGATAATCTCTATAACAACATGATTACTTTCCACTACAACAAACATAATCAACAAATGATAAATTATTAGCTTGCAGTACAATGAATGAATCAAACATTCAAATCATGTTCTACATGGCTTGTCATCTTTTATTCATTTGTCCTAAAACTACTTGTATTGTACCTCACCAAGAAGAAGTCACCACGCCTGATTCTCATGTCAACGACTCACCATCGATATCTTAGGGTTTAGCCGGCCACCCTAAGATATCAACAACAGATCCCAGCTACCTCAGGGTTTCCTAAAGAGGCTCACGTCCTCATCTCAGGTACACGAGATTGGAACAAAAAAAAAGTATATCAAATATCACAACATTTCACATTTTTCAAATTTCACATATTTCAATTCATCAGAGTCTATTCCTCGTGGACATAGACTTTCACAACAAGGATTTAAGGCTAGAGACACTCCAGATGACTCATTCCTAAATCCTAGTGGTGTAACCTTTAAGGTTTCAATCCATACTCCAGAAATCCTTCTCATAAATCATTGGTTACTACAAGGAGATTCGTTTTGTTTCCCGAGTATGGTCCTCAAGGGAAACTCATGGTGTTCAAGACACCTAACTATATGTTTCATCATTTCACTTGTTATAATCTCTTTTACTCATCTTAAAAGAATTCAAAACATCATATATCATATGTGTGTATTCTCAAGTAACTAGAATAATATGAAACAGATTAGGCTTATCGAAAAGACAATGATTAAAGCAAGAAGCACAACAAATCTATAGTTTGCAACACATATGATTCTTTCAATTTCCTACATTATCTCATAGCAGACATCACCAGTGGGCTTTCATCCTGAGACATAATCTCACTATCTAGCATTTACTCAGACAGGGTTTTATCATCATCAATGGGCTTTCATCCTAAGACATGGTCTCATTGTGCAACATTTACACTCATCATATTTTCTCAAATGTAGTTAGTGCATGTTAAATTCACTCTCAACATATTTCTTATCAGTTCATTTAGTATCATAGTTCTCAATAAAATATTCACAGAGACATAAGAAGTAGAAACAATAAAAGCACATAAATATCTTGTATTTTTCATCTTACTCAAAATAGATTTATCATATGACAAATACTTATTCCATCAAATTTCAAAAGATTCAAACAAATTTCATGCATAAACATACATAACACACTTAATTCTCTTCTTCTCTTTTTTTTTGACATTCTGCCATTAGGGCTACTAATCAACACATGTTGAATATCATTTGAAGTCCATGAAAATAGTCCATTCTCGAAGTACAAGTACTGTATCAAACAATCACAATCCAAGAACACATTCTTGTAAATCAATTCAAATGTTTGAACCTCATCTCTTAATTGAATTCAACTACAATTATGTACATTCCTTAATCTCTCATTTGAGTTCGTTATTCATTATCATAATTGAGCTCATCTTTTTTGGCGTTATATTTAGGTTCTTAGATTCTTCTACTAATTCACATGTTTTTCCCTCATTTCATATTCATTAGTCTCAACTTCTGTCATATCATGTTCATTACACTATTGTAACCAATCATTATTACTTCACTTGATATATAATGCTTCTTCTTATCATTGAGATCCATCAAAGTCTAGATTTAGTATATTTCATTCAATTTGGGCTAAGACACATGTAAATAAATAAAAGATCAAAGACTTCATCATAATAACCATTAGTTTCACCTTCAACTTTCCATCACCATTCTATACATTTTTATTCATATTGTTTCTTATATTTAGATAAGTGTACCATGTCATAGACTTAAAAAGTCATTCTTATAATTAACAAAGATCACTAGGTCTCTTATGATATTACTCACTTTAGCTTAAAAGAATAGTTTAGGATACATCTTCTTACATCATGATCTCTAATAATTCTTCCCAATTCATTATCATGTAGCTTGTATAAAAGGACCCACATCCATGTGATGGTTTACTCATCATTTCATAAGTCAAACTAAAATAGATTCATTGGGCTTAGATCATATTAGTAAGATTCATCATCTTCAATTGAAGTATTAATACCTACACTTCATCATTTCATCACATTTACAACATTACATACTAGTTCTAGCTTTATCACTCATACTCGTCTTATCACTAAACTTATAGGGTTTTCAAGAAAGTCATCCTTAAATCAACACATCATAAAAATTATATCATTTTGTAATCTCATCATGGTGCATAAGGGTTCATTAGGGTTATTCACGCACATGGAAACCCTAGTTTCCATTTTCACGTATTTCATTCATCAATCATAAGTATATATTGATTAATTGACTGATTTTGTTTAAGCCTTCAACACAAACCCTAATCAGGGAATGTCGCCACCTCATACTGATCCTTATTTATATATCATATTCAATTTCAGTCAGACTCAACAAGACATTTGTATAATTCATTATAATATAATTCCAATATGATTTTATACATGCAATTCAATTCATGAGCATATCGACCATTGGGTTGATTTTAGGCAATATTCACACAAAATAGCATAGTCATCTATCCATAGTATTCTCCATGGATCCTCAATAAATATATCAGGAACTAAGAAAGTTCCAATAAATGAGAAATAAAATCAGTAGAATTTGATTCATGAATATCTTTCCAAATCTATACCCAATCACATATAGATACAAGCAAGGTTTTGGATTATTTTATCCTGATAGAATTAGGCTTCCAACATGAATACAAAACTTAAGAAGGATAAAAACACTAAACTAAGGTGATAAACACCTTAAAAACGTAGGTCAAACTCTGAATTTTCATAAAACTAAACAAACTCTAGCAACTGAATCCATTTCTTCCTCCTCTCAAGTCAGAAACCCTAGAAATGGAGACTAGGAGAGAAAGAATGATAAAAGGGGATGATTTAATGTGATTTCAAATCAAATAAGAGGAGGGACATAATCTTGACATGTGAGAGAAGAATTACCATGAAAGGCTATGTAAAGAAGCTGAACTTATTTGATTTCATCATATATATCAGATAGCAAAACCCTAGATCAACATTTCCACCACTTTCTCTTATCAAACCCTAACTCTCCCTCTCTGTCTCTCTAGGATTTGGTTTCTATGGATTGAATCACGAATTATGAGATCTCCTAGTGTGTTAGGTTGATCATATAGATCAATTGAGGTGCTTGGGTTTGCACACTGGCCCAACCATTATACTTTTTTCTTATTTCAACTGAATTTTCTCTCATTACAATGTTAATGTAAATCGTTAACTTTAGAGATCAAACTTCCTCCAAAAATTATTAGAAATTAACACGTTGTTTATCATTGATTTTAATATATCCATCTAAATAACAAATCATTTAGAGTTACCAATAAATGAATAAAAATCAAAAACTACATTGTTATATTGCAGTCTACAGCATGGTCAGTTGAGTTACAAACTCAACTGACACCCCTCTCTATAGGGATCAAACATCATCCAAAAAATACTAAAATTTAAAAGGATGTATAATAGGTTTTATTAACTACAGTAAAATTTGAGATATATTGTATGTACTAATAAAAATATAGAATTCAATTAGTATACTGTTATATTTCAATTTGAATACATGGTCAATTGAGTTTGTCCTGGGCAAACTTGACTGACAAATAGATCATAGAAATTTTCAAAAAAAATATTTTTTTAAGAGTGCTCACATTTGAGTTATACAAATCATGTCCTAATTTCAACTAAATCATATTTGTATATAAAATACTAAAAAACATTTAGTGCACCACTAAACTTATCAAATTATGTATTCATATGCCATCAAAACCCAAATTTTGGTCGACTAGGGTTTTCAATTGTTAAACCCTAATTATGTAAAGAAAACTATAAATAAAGCTTCTTATTAGATTTAAAACATAAAAATAAACTACCATCATTAATCAATATTTAAACAATGATCAATCTGGTTAAGCATACATTCATCCAAGTAAATTGTAATTAGATGACTAATTTTAAAATAGGTAGTTACAAAACCCTTTCAACATCTTTCCAATATATGTGCTCATACTTAGGTTTAGAAACTTTCCAGAACCTTCTCTATTGATCTCAATTCCTATCACATAGGATGTTTCACCCAATCCTTCATAATGAAGGTGATTTCCAATCCAGGTTTCAATACTTAGTATTGAGATGTTATTCCTCATCAATATGTGGAATATTTATTTGCTCCCACTAAATCTTTTGTAATCACAGATCTCATATTTTATCTTGACATAAGTCAAACTCTTTGACTATCTTGTCAATCAAAGATTCCATATCTGAGATGCTTATTTCAACCTCTAGATTGAACATTGTAGCTTATAGAATTTATTTGCATTAATGGAGTCATAAAAACCTTCATGTTGTGTCACATACACATCCTCTCCATTTTTCCTTTTAAGGAATCTGGTTATAATCTCCATATGCCAAATCTCATTTTCTTATTAAGCTACAATAGTGAGCAAGTCAATTGGTGAAGGATTTCATCATGTTCAACACTTTGAACTGGTTTGAAAACCTTTGCAACCAATTTGTCCTTTTATGTCATCCATGTTGGTCTTCCTTACGAAAACCCAACTGCACCTCATGATTTTTTTCCCCTTTAGGTGGTACTATCAAGGTCATACCATGGTAGTATTCCTGATTTCTATTCTGGATACAATGGCCTCAAGCCATTTCTCAGACTCTGGTCCCTCAATAGTCCTTATTTGATTGTTGGAGCATCATCAAATGACCAACTCGTAACTTATATGACATATGGGATTCTCAATCCTTTAGTCTCATACATGTTCTACTAGAACTACAATTTTTGTGTTATATAAGGGAACTTTGAGATTCCGCAACAGTTTGTGATTCTCCCTGTCCTTATTGTACCTTGTAGTTGACCTCAAACTTTTCGAGTTCTACTATACTCCCACTGATTCTCTTGGAACTCAATTATCCTAGCAATACACACTTTTATTACTGGATTGAGATAAGTAGTGTTCAACAATCTTATATTTATATGATTTTTTGGATAAATCTTTTCAAGAAAATCTTTTCTTGTATAAGATTCAATCCTTATAAAGGATGCATCAGGACATTCCCGTATCATATCTCATATGACGTCTTTTAGACCATTTCAGGTGTTACTTTGTTTTAGTGTTAAGCATGTATCTATGAGGAAATTAGAAGATTAGATTAAATGATAATCACATCATGACTCATCATGATATGACTCCTTTCTGATGCATCATCATGTTTCAGGTGGAGTTTGTTGTGATACACCGTCACAGTTTCTCCAGAAGGTCCTCAAACTATTGATGTAAAGTATTTCAATATTTGATCATATCAAAATTTCTTAATAATTATCAAAGTTATACTTCATTTATAATCTTTTTGAACACTTAAAGATATTAATGTTTGTATTTCACCAAATACAAACCCCATGTCTATTGAGATCATTAGTAAATATAATGAATTACAAATAACTACCTCTAGCATTTCTTCTGAAGGTCTTTGTACATCACCATGCACAAGTCCTATTAGAATTCTTATTCTCCAACTACACTTAGTGAGAGGTGGTTTGTCATGTTATTCATATACAATACTTGTATGTCTCTTACTGGTTCAATAACCAAAAGAGTCTAGATAAACATCAACATGTATTCTAGAAGTGTATTTCTCATATATGTGATCTAGATGACAATGTTATAGATTGTTTGAGTTATCAATTTTAATCCTTTAGGTATTTACGTTAGATCCTTCAAATAAAGATCATAAGACATCTAGGGTATTTCCATACAAGATCACATTTTGAAATAGAACTATAACCACTCTTTATTTATGGTCATCCTTATCCATATAAGATTCATAAAGTAAAATGTTTCTATTATTGACATAAATGAAATATCACTTTGTCTAACTCTATTGCATGCCCAACGGGTTAAGATAAATTCTAAATGTAGACGGAGGTTGCAACAACTCTTACTACATATAATCCATCCTTGCCCTTTTATAAGGACTTACTTCTTATCAGATCTTGCATATCAAATATATGTCCAATCTACAGCCGATATCACATACCCAGGATGAGGAAGTAATTAAATATATATTTTATTACGTATATACCTAAAGTATAGGTTTCTATCCCCTCCTTATTATTCTTTATTTCCTCTAGGTAGAGAGGGCATTTCATTTCTAGTGTCCAGGTTGGTGACAGTTGACTCCCTTATTCACTCCTCCCTTTGCTTTGAGCGTTAAAGACTAGAGCTTTTGGCTAGCTTTAGAACTCTTCTTAGCTTTGTCTTTTCCCTTAGAATTTCTGTTTGGTTTGTTGATCATCATCACAAACTTTGGCTTATCTTTCTTCATTTGTGCCTCACCTGTTCTCAACATGCCAAGTAACTCTGTCAATGTCTTGTCAAAGTCATACATGTTGTAGTTCATGATAAACTAACTGTATGACTCTGGCAGAGACTGTAGAATCACATTAGTGGCCAACTCTTGACCCAAAGGAAATCTCAGTATAGAAAGGTTCTCCACATACCCAATGAGATTTAGAACATGAGGACCTACTGAATCTCCTTTTGTCATGTTACATTTGAATAACGCCTTAGAGACATCAATCCTCCCCTGTCTTGCCTGACCTTTGAACATATTCTTAAGATATGTGACCATCTCAATAACATACATGTTTTCATGTTATCTTTGCAAATCATAGTTCATGGAGCACAACATTATGCACTTGACAACAAAAACACCTTCAATATGCTTCTTGTAAGCATATCTATTAAACTTAGGTGTAGTGGGAAGAGATTCATTTAGCTCTGGTGTCTCCACGAGATAGAGCTTGCGCTCCTACATGAGAACAATTCTCAGCATCCTGAACCAGTCATAGAAGTTATTCCCATTTAACTTATCCTTCTCAAGGAATGATTGTAGAGAACATGTGTTATTGTGCATTGCCATTTAATTCTACAAGAGAAACTTGCAATTTTGTCAAAAACTCAATTTTGATTTGATTTGATTTGTTTTTTTAATAAAATTTGATGATATTTAGTTAGGACAAAATTAACTATTGTATCATTATTTTTTCAAATTGATAAACCTCAATTATCAATTCAGAAGATTGCAGCACACAAACTTCTAATGGGCCAAGATCCAAAATAATTCAATTATTACCTGGCCAACGCCAACGTGCATAAACAATCATTAAGATAGACAACATTTTCCAATTGCATATTATGTAATTCTTGGATAGATGGTATGTACAACTCCTTGCCATAATCATCTACATGCCTCTAGGTGCTTAATCTCATTAAGGACACCAAATTAAGCCCGACTGAAAAAGGCAACATGATATAATATGCACCCTACTTTGGCAGAATCTACATATCTACCACCATACTTCCACGATATGGACGACACACCATGATTTGGCATAACTTACATGTGATCGATCAAGCTTTTCATGTGTGTTGCTAATAGAAAGCATCTCAGACTTAATATGTTTGATTGAGGGATATATCTATATATATGTATATATATGTATGTATGTATGTATATATATATGTATATATATGTATATATAGAGTCAGGCTAGAATACACTCGAGTGTACATATCACGTTGTACACCCCAATGGTGTTTTCCTATCTAGACCATATTTTTCTAAAATCTAATCTATTGATCTTCATGGTTATAATAATAATAGGTCACATATAAAATTTGAACTCATTTGGATGATTGTAAGTCACTCATCCAAGGACAACAAAATTGACACATAAAACTAATTTGAAATACATGATTTTTGCCTCCTTTAGATGCACGAAATATAAGTGTCCAAATGAGCTAAAATTTATTATATAGCATGTTCTTATGATAATTAAGAAGATCAATGGTCTATTTTTTTCAAAAATTTACTACATCTTCAAAAATGACTGAGGTGTACGGTGCCTCCAGTACACTCGAGTGTACACTAGCCTGACTCTCTCTCTCTCTCTCTCTATATATATATATATATATATATATATAATCCAATCACCACATATATATAGTATGTATCATATACATGCTATATCCCACAAGGTAAACATGCAATATAAAATATTAGCGATGGTTATGGCCATGCTACTAAAATTACTTGGAGCCATGAAGAATTACTACCACCTAGGTCAATATCTCAAGCAAGAACCCATCATTGGTGTAGATCTCTGTTTGCCAATCTGGGTTGATCGGTTCAACCCTTGAACTGGTCAGCTCATCTCTTGGACGGTCGGTTGGTTGTGTGAAATGATCAGCTGACCTCCTATCTGACCATTGTTTGGACACCTCAAAATGATCAGTTGGGTTCACCAATCAGTCAGTTCGGCTCCTCCTACAAGATGCCCTCTTCAGTCCTCCAGTCGGTCGGCTCATCTCATGAAGTGGTCAACTCACCTGATGCTGATCGTCATCTTTGTATTGCAAGAAAAGAAACTATCTTATTGCTATTAAACTTATTATATGGTAATGAGAAACCTTGACTTACATTCAAGGGGATCAAAGATAGAAAAGAATAATACTTTTACATTGGGAATAAGAAGGTAGAGGATCAATATGCAAACTACGCTATAACAAGAACAAATAAACCATTTGACCCTACACAACTATTTGGGTTATTGGCCATAACCATGCTACACATCCACCATAAAAACTAATTCTAGGGTAACATGTGTGAATTGTGTGTGTGTGTGTTTATATATATATCTACATATACATATAAATATATATATATATATATATATATATATATATATATAAGTTTGGGAGTGTATGCGGTCTTTAATCGGATATGCATATTAATAAGTTTAAGTATTCACATTATATGCAAGAAATAAATGATGAAAACCAAAAATCTGATCATATCGATTATCCCAAAACATAGTAAATTAATGTGGCTCTGATACCACTCCTGGGAAATATGACGGTAGAGTAGGAAGAAGAAACAAATTTTATAATCCATATTCCTCATAGACCAATGGGTTGCACCAACAACTATGTAATCAGAAGGATGGTATAGAGGATATACCTAGTCCTGGAGCAAGTCCAATGACAATCTCCTTGTTGTGGTGTGCATTCTTTCTTCAAGTCGCACTCGAACACTGTCTGCATCGGCCTCCTGGTTGATCACAGATAGTCAGTTGACGTTGTCCTCCTAGCAGGAAAAGCTCCATGCCTCTTGAGTAGTCCACACGAACAACTGCAAACTCTTGTCATTCTAGTGGAACGAATAAGAAGGACTTATCCCTTCACATTAGTGTACTAGTCACCAACTTGCTCTCCACAATTATTCTCCCTTGCTATATCTCCCTTTAGCAGGTAAGACTTTCTTGGGTTCTCTCAGTTACCACAACCAAAAAAGACAAACAATTGTCAGAGGCAATTGAGTTGTGTCTACAAAGCCCACATTATCCCTATATTTATAGGAGGGTTAGGGTCAGGGTTCACATTCTGAGTGGGAGCAGAAGGGACCAGAATTTCATGAATTTTCACAACCTTCCAGTGGCAAAACAATCGGTTCACAAATGAACCAGTTGGTTGGCACACGAGCTGATCGGTTCACCCAGTGAACCACTCTTTTCATCATGTTTTCCAATCGCAATTGTATTGACAACTAGTATCCAATTTAAAGCACAACATGATGTCAACACTGTAACATCCCTGACCTGGGTTATAAACTAACCCTAGATGTTTTGCCTAAATATGTAATTAAATACTTGTGATTATTCCCTGGCATGTAATTAAGTTCCCCAGGAACATACAATTTCAAATTTTGTCCTTTTTAAACCAAGTTGTAGTATTGTTTTGTAATGCAGGGACCTATGTGCAAATTACCCAGTTAGAGGGGTTAACTTGAAAAATTTCATAGGTTAAGATGTTCCTATGATAGTGAGATATCATATGAGTAAATATGATAAGGTATGATGGATTTCCTAAGCTTGGGCATCAAGATGCAGCTTGTGGAACAATCCTTGTGCTTAAAACCCTAATTTTGGAGTAAAATGAAATTTACCCAAAATGTGGGGTGCAACTTGTAAAATACACCTTCTAGAATATCTTTTATGACTCTTGACATTATTTAGAGTAGGAATGATGAAAGGGGCGCGTCAATGAATAATCAGATAAGAGGAATGATCTTTGTGGTAAAATTCACCTAATATGAGTAAGGAGACCCTTCATATAGGTACCTTAGTTGTATGTTAGTTTTCTTTACCCTTAAATCTTGAGTTTTGATGGGATTTTCTTAAGTTATGATGGTTTGGATGTGCCTTAGCAAGAAGGAGGGACTTAGATGAGAAATCTATAAACTAGAGATCCTTATGGTGAAAACTAACCTAATCTATATTAGCCTTTTCCTTTGCAAACCAAGTAAATGTACCCTTTCTCTTCTTCATTTCTCATCTTGCTCAACCGACCAAGGCAGAGCTCTGGAGCTCAAAGAGATGACCAACTTGTTCTAAGGTGAGAAAAGACCATCTTCTAGCTCGGATTCATGGAGGAAATCCTTGTATAAGGTTGGTTTTATGGTTAACTTACTTAGGTTTCTTGTTCTAGCTGACCATCTCCATCTTTTCTTTGGAAAATCACCTTTGGCCAACCTGTGGAGCTCAAGACGCCATTAAAGGCTTGAATCTTGGAAGCTTGGAGCTCTAGGAACAACGTTTGAGGCGGGTTTTATAACTCTAAACTTCTTGCTTTATTATGCATAACTATGTTCTTGCAAATTATGCTTAGTTCTTCTTCTTCCCCATTCTTCCTTGCACTCTTGCAAGCAAATATGTGGAGTAACCGACCTGAACAGAGGTTGAATATGATGGGCGTGAATTCCTAGGCAACTTTATCAAACGACCTTGGACCCTTTTGGTCCAAACGGTTGCAAACCATTTGAAATCAAACGGTCTCAAACTGTTTGATCTCATGCGGTCTTGCAAGACCGTTTGGAATCAAACGGTCTCAAGACCATTTGATAGGGTTGACCAAGGGACGACCGTTTAAGGGTCTGATGGTAACATGTTGAATTTAATATCTACAAAGAATCAAAGCTTAATTCCAAACCAATCACAAGTTGAAGGCACTTCAACCCCCTAAACCCTAATCGGGTTGATTTGCTGATTTCAAGGATAGATCTTGGTGAGTTTTGGGTTGAAGGACCCAAACGGTATCAAGACCGTTTGGTAACAACCCAAGACCGTTTGGAGGTCTAGGGTTAAGGTAATTTGATGGTTTGAGGGTCCAATCACAATAAGTTGATGAATGGATAAAAATGCTGATTTTAGACCTAATTAGGGTTCAACCCTTATCCAATCGACTTAGAATTTTATGAAACTTTGGGCAAACGGTCTCAAGACCGTTTGGAGGATGTCCAAACGATCTCAAGACCGTTTGGGCCAAGTTTGGGCCCAATTGGAGGTCAATTGATGGGTTCAACCTCAATTTGATTCACATTGTTGAACATTGATGATTATCCGATTGAAAACCCTAATTGAGTTGGACTCAACCCTAATTGGCTTTCAATTGAGGGTTAATTTGGTGTCCAATTGATTAAGGTTAATCCTAATTGACTCAATTTACAAGTGGTTCATAAGAATTTGGCCAATTGGAGGCTTTAACATAGATAACCATAATCGATTATAACCTTGAAGTCACTTTTGAGGTCCAAACGGTTTGAGCCCATTTGGACCAAATGGTCTCAAGACCGTTTGGGCTCAAACGATCTCAAGGTCGTTTGGATGAATCGATCTCAAGATCGTTTAAGATCAAATGGTTTCAAGTTGCATAGCTTCAAACGGTTTGGAGGTCAACTATCCCAAACGGTCAACACACCCATGCGGTCTTGGTGACCCATGCGGTCTTGATGGTCCATGCGGTCTTGAAGGTCAAACTATCCCAAACGGTCAACGCCCCCAAACGATCTCAAGACCGTTTGGAGGTTGAAGGTTGAAACCGTTTGGAGACTTTTAGGGCTGATTATGCTTAATCGTTTGAAGGTGTAATTGGACCAATGGTGGTCTAATCTAAACCTTAATGGTACCCTATGACATTAAGGGACTAAGTGATTAATGAATTGACCTATGATGGTGATCAATGGTGTATTTTACCATTATGCCCTTGAAGGGTTCAATCAAGTGATACCTTGTTTTAATCAAACCCTAATGACATGTTAGTGGTGTTTTGGCTTATGTTAATCAGTGAGGACTTGTCCCAACCTAATCTAGAGTGATGTAATCACATCTATTAGTAAGAGGAGAGAGAAAGTACCATTTATGGTTGCAATTCAAGTAAAATACCTTCAATGTACATGAATGTGCATGATTAGGGTATGATCCACCTATGTGAGATCATGGAAGCCCTAATTGTGATAATTGATGAATCTTAATCTAATCTGACGGCATCAATGGTGATATTTCTCATACATGATGATGATATGAGTTCAATTCACAATAAAATGAATAGTAAACCCTAATTCTAGGGTGATAATATGTAATGTGAATAGTGAACCCTAATTGATGAGAAATCAGGAAACCTAACTCTTGTAAGAGTAAGAAGGTACAACTCTTGGTATGAATTGTTTACTGTTATCAGTTGAATTAACCATGCAAGTTCTTATATGAGGATGATCATATCCAAGTATGGATTATGACACCATATTTATTGAAAGCATGTTTTTAGCTTTATGAATAATGAAATAACATTGTTGCCTGGTAAGTGGCATCACATGAGATGATAGGCTGTAAGAGCCATGAATATCATCAAGGACATGCTAATTAGATGACTTATGATGAAATGAATAAGAAATGATGATTGATGTGAGTTAGACCTGTTACATTTAGTATTCTACTTTCATAGCTGCTATGCTAATGATTAATGATTGAGAACATGTATGATGTTAAAAGAATACTGAAATGTACCTAACTAATCAAGTATAATCATACCATGTAGAGCCCTGATCATAGATCCATCATTGTCAGAAGTTATATGATGGTGAAACAGGTTTTCCTAAGGGAATTCCTGGATCACATACTTTTGAGTATGTGGGGGAATATGGATGTGTAAATCCTTACATCCTAGTGTAGGAATTGATGTAGATGTATCTTAATCCATCAACCCTTCACTATATGTTTATGCTGTAATACAATTCTCTCGAGGAAATCCTTATACCGCATCGATGAGAGAAAACAAGAAATCTTTCGATGACGAAGAGAGTACAGAATGCCACTGTGACTCTAATAGCAAAGTACCAGATTACCCTGGTGAGCTATAGTAGTAGAGGCACAAGATGTTCTGCATGTTTATCCTCACTCTGACTGAGGAAGATGAGGTCATAAGAATCCGACTCTTTTGATGACCTAGGTATGATACTGATGCGACCTAACAGTGATCGGTTGGGGTATGAGCGGTATACCTCATCTCCGCAGGGCATAATGATGTTTGTAAAACATAATCAACCGCGTAGTATATCTGCTTAGGTTGAACTACGAGATACATGAATGATGTTACACTGCATAGTACATATGTTGATCATATTTCTTAAATATTGATGTTCTACTTAATGTCAATCTGCTGTTGATTGCCTTGAAAGCTTTTATTGCTTATATTGTTCTTTGATTGCAATTATAAAGCTTCTAGTTGAGAGTTATAACTCTCACTGGGACAATTATTTAAAATTGTCTCACTCCGTAGATTTCAACTTTTTAGGTGGTCGTCGAGGACGAAGGAATCAGCCTACAGGTGATCAATACCAACAGCACCAGCACCAGGAGCAGTAGTGAATCTCAGGTGGAGATACTGACTGCTGTGTTGTAGTTAGATAGTCCTATGTCGTCTCTGTACTCTCAGGTCCTTGGAGTTAGTGGTCTGAGATTTTGGTTTTGACTCTTGAGATTTTGTATCATGTTGTGTATAATTACTCAAGAAGTAATTTGACAGAGATGTAAATAGTTTATTTCCTTTCTATGAAAGAAGTTTTATGATTTCAAGATCTTGTTTCAAAAAGTTTTAAATTTTCGGTGATTTTTGTATTTCGCTGCTAATGGAATGCTTCCACTGAGTTTATATCGTAGTTTTGGAGATCGGAGCCCACAAGCACAAAGTCTTGAATCAATCAAATTAATCTACTAACTGCTCGATTCACAACTTGAGCCGATCGGTCCATGAACCTGAGTCAGTCAGTTCACTTCCTAAACCGGTCGGTTCACTGTCCAGAATTGCCAAAGTTGATTCAATTGACCTGACACACTAAAATGGTTTGTTCACTTTTCTAGTCAATCAATACTCAACCAATGTTGTTCAAATTAAATACCTAACTCTTTAGGAATAAAGTTTAAACCATATTCATGAATGAACTCCTATTCCAAGTGTATCATATGTGTGTGACCCTATAGGTTCCAAGTTACATTAGCATTGAATGTCCATAACTCATTTATGACATAACAAGTAAAGAGTAGTGTATGCTCACACATCATTTCTACCCAAGTAATCATAAAGTTGGAGAACAACTTCAACCTACAAACTGTGATAGATGTTATAATGAATGTATAATTCCTTTGTCTCTGATATCTGGATTGAACTCGAGGCATGGAATCGTCATCTTTTCAATGTTCAATTGACATTTCTTGAACTAGAGAATACTGTCTGAGATATATGTGAAGTCAATATCATATATTGATTCACATGTGTGTGCATTCTTTTCTCAGTCTCGCTTATCAAGTGGCTAGGATATCAAAATCCTGTAGGAGGGATAAATCTTGTCTACATAACTCACAATCATCCCCATGTGTCAAAGTTTATCCGATCATCACCTTTATGTCAAGCCTTATTCAAGGTTATGGTAGATGATATCAAAGTATACTGAACGACGTGTGATGAGTGTAGTGATTTCAGGTCTAAGAAGCACAATCACCACCTTCACTATGAGATATGATTATGACCACCAATTATGGTTTCCATGTGTCACTCTCAAGGAGGATCTATCCAATATACTATTCTATTAATAAGTATCTATGTGTTTGGTTTGATAACACATATCATGACTGATGAGATTCTGTCATCAACCAAAAAACACTCTAGTCTTATGTCATTGTTGTCTATCAGCCTTCCACAATTAACAACATCCGACTAGGGGCATATCAAGAATGTATATACTTTTAACATCTGTATGATCTCATTGTTCAGGTCACACACCTGAAGACATATGTCATTGAGTAATGTCATTCTTTAAACATTCATTATGTTTCCTCATTATCACATAATTGAGACAAACAGAATAAATTATAAGATTTCCTTTATTATTAGTCAAATCTTTTACATAATATGTCATCACAATCATCACATGATTGGTTCTCTGAGCATACTTACCAACAGTAATTACACCCAATCAAATAAACATGTTAGAAAGAATTGGGTAGGTATAGCTTCATGAACCCATTTCAAACCCTAGTAAATGGACCATTATTCAAAATAAATAACATACACTTAGATAAATCTACAATACCCAAAATATCATAGTGGATTAGATTTACTACTCCCTAGTTTCTAGAAACCATTCTGGTCTAATTGAAATCAAAGTCATTATCCAATAATGATAAAATGTGGTCCATATAATATTTCAATTCCCATTCTTATCAAATTCTATAGTAGTTAATAATCTATATCTTCTCAAATTTGTGGCTTTTAACTTAACTTTATGTGGGAAAAGGATTAAGAGGAGAGAAAATTTTATTTGCTCCTCCTTATTCCACCCTTTCTCTCTCTTTCCTTAATTAATTTAATTTCAAGTGGCAAATGATAAAAAAAGAGGAGAAAATTTCATTCCGTCTTCCGTCTGCGCTCCTTCGTCCCTCTTTTCTCTATTAGTTCAATTCCAAGTGGGAAAAGGATTAAGAAAACGAGAAATTCTTTGTTCCCTCTTCCTTGTCCTCTCCTTCCTCTCTCTCTCTTCAGTTAATTCAATTTCAAGTGGGAAAATATTACGAAAATGAGAAGAAATTGTATTCCCTCTTCCTTCCCCTCTCATTCATATATCTTTCTTTAATTAATTCAATACTAAGTGAGAAAAAGATTAGGAAAAGAAGAGGGAATTCCACTCCTTCCTCCTTTTCCTTTTCTTTATTTTTTTTATCCCAAATTCTATTCCTCATTTTTGTATTACTCTAAGGAAAAAGGTTATGTATGATGCATGGAAACAAATAAGATCATAAAAAAGACAAAAAAATGAAGGAAAAGTTGTCTATAAACAATAGCTAGCTAGGTGTATCAATATCTAGCTTAACAAAAATCTATAAGGTCAAACTATTACTATCTCTATCCTAAAGATAATATCTTCTTTCTCTTTCCAGACATGTTTCTTCTCTCTCCTTTAAGATCTTATAACCATTGGATGGAGGTTGGAATTGTTGACTCAAGGTCAATTTAGTCAACTTTGACTCAAGGTATAAATTGACTAAACCCTTGTTTTGATGATGACTAACCATTCCATTTCTTTGTGTCTAATGTTTCTACTTGAGTGATTTCAGATTAGGTATAGACACACTCCAAATGTCCTAACTTGCACATCTCAACTTGGAGAAAAGACAAGTCAAAGTCAATATAAGTGCACATTTTTAAAAAATGATGTGAATCCATTAGAATAATATTTTAAATTACTTGTAATGATTATTGGACTTGTAATTAATCTTAGAAAAATCAGGAGTACTTAAATCAAATATTTAAGCACTCAAAAGCCATTTTCCAAATTTCACATCAGGCTGCTCATCGGTCAAGTTGCAAACTCGACCGGTCCTTATTGGATTTTGAAAATGACTTTTGATCGGTCGAGTTTCCATTTCCCATAACTTAACTGATCCCTCTACAGACCAAAATTGATTTATGTGAATCAGTCAAGTTTCCACTAGGACAAACTTGACTGATAGCTTAAATTGGTCTTGTCGCATAGTGGGATCGATTGAGTTATCTTTATTGAAACTCAACTGATAGCATTGTATGGAAAAGTGTAGAAAAGTGTTTCTAGATGATGTGAAGTTGCAACAATCGAAAATATATTCATTGTAATCCCCAAAATGGCTAGTATTCATCCTTAAGTGTTTGCAAAGGCATCTAGACATCCCCAACTATTAATAGGACCCCTTAGGCTTCATTCCAAGGTTGAGCACTCAAAGCCAAGCATTATGAAGGTCCCCTTTCTATAGTTGAGTGATCCTACAACCTCCTCTCTCTCTTAGCTTAATCACTTACTACATCCATTAGAGTGAGTAGGTAATCTATAAGAGAGATAGTCCTACATGTATATCTTGTGAGGCTCTCACTTCCACCACCTTCCAATCTCTCATTTCAACCATGAAGATGAAGGTTCTCTCTCTTGGCTAAGAGAGGTGAAGAAGAACAAGGGAATGAGTCCCTTGGTGAAGAACAAGGCTGAAGACTTGGAGAAAGAGTGGGCAAGCCCTTGGTGAAGGCAAAAGACTCATTACTCAAGTGGGTAAGTCCTTGGTGAAAGCTTCTCTAAGTGAAGGTGAAGTCAAAGGCTGAAGATCCAAGAAGAGTGGCTAATTCCTAGAAGGCTGAAGACTTGTACAAGAGTGGGTAAGTCCTTGGATAAGGCCGAAGACTCATTGTAAAGTGGGTAAGTCCTTGGTAAGGTTGAATAATCTTTGTATCAGATAGGTAAGTCCTTTGATGGGTCATGTGTTGTAACTCTTATAACTGAATATATAGAGGAAGACACACCTAGAAATCCTAGAGGTTGACCTGTCTAGGTAGTGGACTGACATACTCCTAGTTTGGAGTATGGAACCACTCTACATAGCTTGTCACTTAGTGCTTGTTCAATCTCTCTCTCCCTTGCTATGTATGTTTTAGTTGCACTCAAATTTCCTATTTAGCAACCTTATCATGTGATATATCTTGAAGGTCTAATGAATTTTGTTTAAGTGCATTCAGCTATTCACCCCCCTAGAGCATCCAATCACCCACCCTAGGATCCAACATGAATGAAAACCTTTTTATTATGAGATCCCAACCACCATAGAATATCTCGCGGTGGATATCTATCTCAAGTAATTAGGATGAGATGTGGGAAAATGAGGAGAGGGATCATTAAATAATAATTCAAGATGAACAAGATCTATTCTTTTGAGGCATTTGATCAAGAGAAAGAGAAAAAAAACAACTAGACCTACATCATAAAGAATCTAGTTAAGAAATTTGTAAGTAGGTAATGATTAGATTAACAAGCCAATGTTTAATTCAATGGATCATAAAAATTATTATAAGATAAGTAGCTTGAACAAGTGGATAGTTAATCAAATAGAGAAGTTCAAGAATGAAAATAAAATTGAAATATGTTGATGTCATTTGAGGAGTATTAGGGATGATATAATCATAATTCACCATTTACGCTACTTCAATAATGATTTTTCTCTATATTTTCCTTTTACATTTTCTTTAAACAAAACCCAAAAATATGCCTTTTGTGAATTCAATGTTTTCAAAATGTAGTATAATTTTTCAATGAAATGAAGGTGCCTCACACTTTTATAATCATAGTAGAATTGCTAATCTCATTCTTTTGGCCATATACTTTGTAACATACCAGAACTAGAACCCTACCTTAGTAGTTTGATCCCTTTTGACTTAGCCAAACAAGGATAAGCTAATACAAGTTACTAAGCCAATAATGAAATCTAAAATGTGCCACAAGAAGTGTAACATAACAAATCATGCTTAATAATCATATATGACACATATGGAGATAATAAGAATATAATGGTCCATATGACCTATCTCATAAAAAGAAGTTCTAAAATTAAAATCTAAGTTTAAAATCGTGTTTCTTGGGTCCTAGTTGTCATGGGAGTCAAGTTTCACATTATTCACACAATAATCTGCTCTCTCCACCGTTTTTTGCAAACACCTATACCTCGCCCTCCATTGTTTAAAATCTGCTCTCTCCACCATTTTTTGCAAACACCTGTACCCTACCCCTCCTTCCCGCGCAGCTGCCCAAAAATAGTCCTCGACCTTCCTTCTCTTCTCCTCTGCCCTCAATTGTGCCTGACATCCACCAAACTTCTGCAACCTAGTTCATCTTCTTCCTCCTGCTCCGGTGAACAATACTCTATGTTGGGCACGCCTTCAGTCAATTGATTGTGTTTGCATGACCTTCGGACACCCATGAAGCTGTTGGTGGTCTCGTTCTCGCCTCGTGTGTTGTTGTTTGCTCTCCCCAACTCCGGGAGTTGTCACCACCGACAACTTGTGGTCTAGTGGTCTCCAGTGATGCCCTGACCTTGGTAAGTACTCACTTAGCTTCAATTTTACCTTGTGGTGCTTTACACATTGTTGTTTGGTCATTTTTTATTTGTCTTTTCCATTTTTGGTTTTTGGCTATTAAGCTCTATGGCTTGGTGTTTCGTCTCTGTTTGTCGTTGTGGCTTCATCCTACCTAGCCGGTTGACCTCGCAAACTCCTCTTGATGTTGGGTGGGGGAATAGCTTGTATCTTCTTCTCCCTCACTGCAAGCTTCAGGCGCTAGCCATGGAGTGCGGGTGTCAGATTTGGGGGAGGAATCCCCTCATTGCTTTGATCTTCTTACCCTTCTGTTTTCTCATTTTGTTGTGTTTTTCCTTTGAGGGTATTTTCATAATCTCACTTGTCTTCTTTTCTTCTCTTACGTCTAGCCTTGCTGACATGGATGAGTGGTTGGCTGAGTTGGCCAGCCCTGATAGGGCCAACTCAGAGCCGCGACCCTCTCCCTCTCTCTCTTCCCTGTTTCAAATGCTTTTGCTTATTTGCAATTTCCTGATTGGTCGAGATTTAAAAATTCATAACTAATTAATTAATGAGAAAAATATGGAAAAATACTCGTTGGAATTAGAAAAATAAGATCAAACTAATGGTATAGGTCTTGATGATTAAATCCAGTGATTAATAACATGTGTTTCAATGGATATAATTAAATATGAATTAACTTGTAAAAATCATAACTAAATTTTTATAAGTCAAAAAAATAAAATATGTTTTGAACTCCTATAAGTTAAAATATATAATGGTTTCCATAATCTAATTCACATAATGATAAAAAGATATTTTTTAAGGTTTGGATAATGTACATGAAATTGACATAAAACCTACATATGTGTTTAATAGGTTCCTTGGAATCTTGGGCTTGGACCTATATTGTGCTTTGATTTTTGGACTCTGAAGTTGAGGTATGTTTACATCCCCAATTTTTCTTTTGAGTAATTCACCTATATTTTCTTTCTTTTGGTCCTATGGACATTAGCCGATACACAATGTCTTTTCTTTTGGAAATCATGGTTCATGTGAACTACCTTATTTGATATTGATCTTGTGATCATGGATACTCTTTTGGATTGTTTTCATATGCTTTGTACATGATGGAACTCTATATGATGACATATGATGTCTTTTGCCCACTTATGAGGTTGATGTATATGTTGGTCACTTTTGTGGTGACTAGCTTGTATAATCCGACTATAATTTCTACTTACCTCTAAATTTTACATGCTATGTGATTCATTAGCATTAGAGTAGTGTAAATTATATTAGTTTTGGGACAGTAATCCCCTATTGATTATTAAGGAGGGTGGCAGTATACCATTCTCTATATCCGAGTGTGGCAGTAATCCATACTCAACTTTATATATTGGGAGATTGGCAGTATTTCTTTCTCTATCAGGTTTCAAGTTTATACTTGGCCGCCTTCGTATTTATATTGTTCTAGGGCTATGCTTATCTCACATTCATACATGTTATTTATGATGATTGTGGGGTGTGTGCCCTACCTTCTTATGTGCCAGTATTTCACAATCTTTATTGTTTCATTTATGGCAAGTATCTTCTTTTATGATGGTGGTATTTCTTATCTTTTATGCCCTCTTCTGGGGTAGTCCTTACCTCTTGCATGGGAAGCATGTATATTTGATGTCCTTATTACTTATATTGCTCAAAGTTTTCGTTAATATGCACATACCAGCTTTTTGTTGATGTTTTCTTTTTTTTCTCTTCTTTTGTGGAGTATGCTTCCAACCCCATGTTTGATTAAGGAGAGGTGAACTTTGACAACAACATTGCAGTTGAGCTTTTGGGAGACTTGAAGAGGTGGTTAGATGACCCTTGGCTTGAGCTTTGGATTATATGTTTAGTTTTCCTTTTTGGACACCTGTGTGTGGTGAAATAATGTATAACGTTAACAAGATTTGTAAATTGTTAGATAATGATCTTTTCTGCTACTACTCGTTGTATTCATACATGTTGAATGAATTGGTCTCCATCCCTTTGGCAAAAAAAAATTATGTGGTGTTTGGTTCAAGGGATGTTGCCTTTTTAATTCTAGTAGGGAGTGGTTCCCCTCTGGGATCCCACTCCTTGCATACTCTGTGTTTTATCTATCCTAGGTGGAGTCAATTTTTGGTCTTTTACATTTTTTATCAATTAAGCGAGCATCTACAATTTTGCATTTTTTTGCAAAAAGCACAGTTGCAACTCTAAATCACTATCTTTTTATATTTTTCTGTGAATTTTAAAGCAATCCTCAATATTAAATTTTTGTAGAACAAATATTGTTTAAAATGGGCCAATTGATGATGTAAGGGGACTTATCTCAGTCTGTGCTTGAGATGGAAAGTCATATTTCATTGCATGTGAATAGAGAATTTAGTGGGGGTGGAATCTCTCCCATTAGGGATTGATGATGTATTGGATTATATCGTCCAATTGGAATTTGGACGTTCGTTGATGGGGATGGTATGGTATGTATGGTACTAGTGATTTTTACTTAGAGAGATTTTTACAAAATATGATAGTGTTTCTCTCTCTCAGAGAGCAAAGATATTTTCAATATTTGTTTTTAATATTTTTTGATCTATTAGGTTGTGTTTGGTACGTGGCAGGACTGGAAATAGGTAGGATAGTATAGGGTAAAGACTTACCCTTACCCTTACCCATGTTAAAGATGCGAGTAACAGGTAGGGTAATTACCCTTTCTTGTAAAAGCTTTACCCTACCCTTACCCACACCTTTTTACACACATGGTTTATGGGTAGGATAACAAGTACAATATCTTCAACAACAAATTCATATGATATTTCCTATAATAAACACAAGACACTCTAAAAACTAACTTTTGATAGTAACAATTATACTTTTGATTATATACGAGGAACTATAGTAATATTTAACCCAATATTTTTCTTAAACAAGGGGTAACCTTTTTAATATATTATTTTTTATATATGAATCCATTTTTATCTCTAATATGTGCCTATAAAATGTGTTACATGCTATCCATTGTTTACTAAAATTTTGGAAATCAGAATGGTATTATATCAAGAAATTTGTGGTGTTGCTTGTTGGACTTTTAATAGTCATCTATACATATATTAGAATATGAAATTATAAATTAAAATTATACTAATGGGAAAATGGGTAAAGTGGGTAGGGTAAAACTTCTTCCTTACCCTATCCTCATTAGATGCGGGTAATGCATGTAATGAGGATAGGGTAAGGAAGAAGTTTTACCCTACCCACTTTACCCATTTTCCCATTAGTATAATTTTAATTTATAATTTCATATTAAGGATAAACATGTGGTGGTAAAAAATATGTTTACCCTTTCCCTTCTCTACATGGTATGGGTGGTAGGTAAATGGGTAATATCCTATTCATTTACAGCCCTAGTACGTGGTGAAGAAATAGATAGAGAAGGTTGGGATGAGAAAGAGATAGGAAAAGAGCAGGGGTGAAGAAGGGGAAATTGTTAAAAAAATTTAGTAACAAGTGCATGGTAAAGGAATACATATAGATAAATATTTAAAAATATTTTTTACATGACATGGATTAGTGAGAAATTAATATTTTAATATAAAATGCCTTATATAAGTATAAAGTATTTATTTAAATTGCAGACAAACTCATGATAATATTTTTTGAATAAACAACAAATGCTTTTTTGAAGGGAGAAAAAGATTGGAGAGTATTTCCCTTGGAGAATCCCAATCTTTAGGATCCAAAATATTCTTAATAGAAAAAAATAATGATCTTGAGTTTATTCATTGTAAACTTCCTTGTATAAATATGTCATGACTTACCAGCTGGGTAGAAATTTATTTACCAAGAAACTTTTTCTTTAAGAAAAAAGGTTTGATAGGTATTGACCTAGAAACATATTACAAGTTAAATATCTTCATTGAGGTTTTTCTTAAAAGATAAAAAGATAACGTATAAATATTTATACAAAATTATATCACTAACTAATTGTGTAGAATATTTTTTCCAAAAAAATAATTTTTGTTAATTATATTTTTTTTTGCAAAAAAATTATTCACATAACTACGACAATAAATTGGGTTCCAAGTCCTTTTTAGACGACAAATCTTATAGATTTAAAAACAAGTAAGATGCAGAAGTCGGTAGCATAAGGGTTCTATTTGTGATGCGTGGAAGGCATCGTAGAAGAGAGGTCACGTTATTAGCAAGTACTTCAAAAGTATAAAATATAAAAGACAAAAATAATAGTGATTTACCAAACGAGCTGCTCTATATTTTTTTACCTTTTGTGCAACAACATCACCAACTACCTGACCTACTTTAAAGTCATTTAAAAGAATACCTGATAAAGAAGAGACTCTAGTGAGGTCAACATAGGTATATTTTCCATCTTTTCAATCAAATAACAAGATATCAACATGATATAAAAAGTAGATAGTAGGTCATGTCCCAAGAAATACCACTAGAACCTCTTTTAGACTTTTAACTATGCTTAAAAGACAAGGTCAAAAAGAGTATCACGAATGAAATCATGTCAAAAACTTACATCTAGATTTTTGTGCGACAATAACAATATGATCAGTTGATCATCAAAGGCATCAATGTTTGCAGTGTTGCAAAATTGGGTAACATTCATTACTTGGGTATAACGGAATCATGAGTGGTAGCAAAATATAGCTCGATACTCGATAGGTGAGAAGGATAAATGAAGACCATCAATGAGAATGACAAATATAAAGTGGTCGACTCAGAGAGCAGCAATGTTAGCTAGATGTTGCTGAGAGAGACCAATAGTAGTGAATTTTTAGACAATAATATCGTAGTAAGTATATGTCAAAATAGAATGGATTTTTTGAGTGATAGAAGGTGTATGTGATAACTGAGACTAGCAAAAAGAATCAATTTTAGATGTAAAGTTTTTCATGGAAGAGAAAAAAGTTTTTAAAGGTATTCACTTAGGAGGAATCAATTTTGAATGGAAACAAAAATTTAGGTAAAAGATAAAATTTTGACTGAAAATAATTAGTCATAAAGAAATATAATAAGAAACACTAAATTTGTTTGGAGTGAAGCTCTTTATTGGGAAGGAATGACATCCATAAAGGAAAATAAATTCTTGGAAAACTTTAATTGAAGTGAAATATATTTTAGATGAAGTTTTAGTTGAGAAATGTTAGCTTAAAAAAATAAGATGTTAGCTAGAACTGAATTCCTTTAGAAGGAAATAAGATAAAAAATAGTATTTTTTTGTGAAAAGCAAAATTATTGACAAAGAAATCTTAGAGATAAATATGTTTATTTTGTGAAAGAAAATATTAAATTCTCTTTTGCGCATAAAGAACTTTTTCCTGATGATTCACCATCCTTTTTTCTGTCGGGACAAAAACAATCCAAATTTCACTTTTTTTTCTCCACCATTTCCACTCCATGTGGTTCATCATGTACCAAACACAACTTCTTAAGATTTCTATCATTGCGTAGTATAAATTCTAAAGAAAAGGAAAAACATACATCACCTTTTATTACCATTATACCTTCTAGCCAATATAAATACTTTGTGTGTGAAAAGATACAAAAATACACGCAATAGTACTAAAAAATACATATAGCAATGAACGATAACGTAATTATCTGTAAGAAAGTTTAAGAGACTAGACAAGCCATTAAACCCGTGATTTCCGATTCAAAATACATATAGAAAGTTTCAAGACTCGTCCGTATACTACGGCATATGTTGTGTATCTTATTTCCGATTCAAAATAGACGACATTCACTGATTCAACAGAACAAAAACACCCAAATATTATGCCGGGTCAGATTTGCTACTCCCTAGTTTCTAGTTACCGTTCGTGATATTATTTTAATCACATCAAACTCCAACAGTGCATCACAGGAGTTTGAGTCTTTGAGATATCAAGGACTTGCTAAACCTGGGGAGTACGAAAAAATTAGGCAGGGAATATATGATATATATCCCAAGTCTTCTTTTCCCGACTATTTCTTGTAACCAAAGCAAGTGATCCGAGTCGACGCCGTCTGCACCGGCGACTCCATCTATCTCCTGCCGCGGCGGCGATTCTACAGTATTCTGCTGCTGTTCCTGCGAACTTGATCGGCTCCTCAGGTATCATCTAGTCGACTTGCTCTTTTTCCGTATGTAGTCCGATCCAACTGTCGTGGGATCCTTGTCTGCTGAGTTCGTACCGGGCTATTGAGTTTCCCTGATACGGCAGAAAGTGTTCTGCCCGACCTTTTTGTTTCTCTACAGTTAATCTCTTCGTTCTAGCGCGTCTCGTGGTGTTTTGTAGCGATTAACGAGATGCCTCTGATATCATGGGCTAGAGATTTTTGTGGGTATGGCAGGCGAAGTAGCGGGGAATATGCACTCTCTTTCTTCTAATTCAATGTAACTCAAAATTTCCAATGATCTCACGAGTTTGAGAACACATAACTCTCTTTCTATCGCAATCTTAGGCGAGACTAGACAAATAGTTTATCCTCAACCTAACAGTGTAATGCACCCAAAATCTGAATTACATGTTATTGTCCAGCTAGTCTCAGGCCGCCAATTCCAACTTCTATGAAACGAGAGATTTGCTCTGCTAACACACATTTTCTAGAAGATCGATTCTACCCTGAAACAAGCAATTTAGAAGAAAAAAAAACAGCCGCCATATTCTTTCAAATCCGTAAGGTCACCTGTGTCTTTGACATCTTAGTAGAAGACAAATCGCATATCCCGGACCTCATCATCTAATTCGGTCTTCCGTACATGTACGTGAACCTCAATAACCCAAATAGAACAATTCCCTAACTTCACAATTGCAAGAGATTCTAATGGGCATACCGATGAAGCACTACTAGTCAAGGCTTTAATTGTCTGTCTGATGAAGGGCGATTCAGAATGCTAGCGTCGAACTAACATGAAGGATGGACTCTTGTAAATAATAACAAAAGTTCAGCTTTTCTAAAACGAAGCACCACATCTACTCCTTTGGGTGTGATCAACGGCTTCTCAACAAGTATCTTCTGGGTTTGGTGTGATTTTTTTTTTTTGTAAACAACGACCGCAAAACATAAAGCAACACGTGTTAACATAAAAATGCAATTACGACAATTAACACACAATATATAATAGGGCAAGTCAACAGAGGATTACGACAAAAGCTAATAGGATCAGAAACTTACTTGAATGAGCTGTCAGTGAGGACTTGCCTTCGGAAAACAGTAACCCACTGTACAAGTTGCCTACAATTTCCCCCTGTTTTGTCTGAGACACATATTGTAGTCTTGGACGAACTTCAACCATGGCTCAGTTCTCAAGTTCAAATTGAGGAACTAGGAAAGAAACCATAGAAGAGATAATGTTGCAATGAGAGAGATTCGTTTGAATATAAGCTTCTAGCACACATCCAATATGATTATCAAGTGTTTTTCTCTATTCATTGTGACTACATATCTATACACTCAACTTGAATCACTCTTCTTTTGCTCACACAAGACCTTTTTGGAAAGGAAGCGACAATGAACTAATGTGTTTGACTAGTGAACATATCTAGAGTCACACTTGATTGTATACATACGATCATATACACATATCTGACCTTCCTATGTACAATCATGCACATGACATGACATATCTGACCATGTATTTCATCAAATATCATATGAATAAACACATCTCCGACCATTTATAAGTCATACTTACAACCGCTACGTATTATAAAAGTATCAAACTTATTTGGTCAAATACAAGGCATATCCAGTTGGATGCAAGTCTCACTTAAATGGATACAATCTCAATTAGATAAAAAATATATTATATTATTTTTTAGTACAAGAAGATACCCGAGACATAATTTTTGAGACATGAGATCTGAGCCCTCTGTAGCCCAAGCCCAGTGATGCATGCACATGCGCACATTTGTGATCTTCATACTCCTATTATCCTTGTGAGTATAAGACTACTTGCCTTCCCATGTAAAAGGCTAGCACCAACTCAGAGGTGGGCAATGTGGGACAAAAAATTTCATTTGCCACAGTACACAAACAACACTACATTTCTCTGCTATTGTACTTAACGCATAACTTGGATATAACAACTTTTCTCAGCATTTTGGTGATATGTTTGCCAACAGAAGTAAATTAGAATACATCAAACCAATTTAAGAAGTTTAAGTGAAGTCTAACATGATAATGCAAGTGCAGCCAATGGTGAAATCCAACATATGAATTATTCTTGCAAGAAAAAGCTGTTTAATTAATAAGGAAAAGCTCTTTCTTATTGCAGTTTTGACCCAACTAGATGCAAGTTAGTTATAGCTCTACTCACTTAGATAAAGTATACCTTTCACCGGTCAATAAAATGGTCGAAGTATTCTCTTTGTACAATTTAAATTGTTTAATGCAATTAGGATGTGTGCTACTTGTTTTTTATTTATAACCACTGCAATATGTGATGCGCTGCAATTAAGGAATGAGGTTTTCTATGAAATTGTCGAAATTTTGAGAAAAATTTCTATTTCGCTAGCATCTGCTATGAAATCATGCGACTGTATCGCTGTTTCGAAATTAGCGAATTCTTTTGCCGAAATTTTGAAACTTTACTAGGATATAGTAAAGTTTACTTATCTCCCACATGAAGGACGCCCACCTATTTCCATATATAATTTTATTGCATAAAACGATGCATATAGGTGTAGACCTCATGCCTATGAAATTTAATGACTTAATTCATTCATTTTGGCATTGAAACGGGCATTATTGCATTTATCGAAATTTCTTTTAAGATTTCAATAAATTTCAGTTTCCCTGCAGTCGAAATGACATCGAAATCGGATACCTTATTCCTGGGCTGCAATATGTGATGCACGCAAAGATGATATTAGATTTTGTAGCTTAGTTTTTACCTTGTTTTTGTTTTGTGTTTTAAAGATATTAATATTGGTTGCTCCATGTGACAGGTAAACTGTCAATGGGTGGAAGTGCCATGGATGATGATTGGGAACTTGAATTGCCTGCTAAGGTTTTAAGTACTGTGGTCTTGGTTGGTCGAACTGGTAATGGAAAAAGTGCTACGGGAAATAGCATTCTTGGTAGGAAGGCCTTTGTTTCACGGGCAAGCTCATCAGGTATAACAAGTACATGCGAACTCCAAAGGACAACCTTAAGTGATGGCCGAATAGTTAATGTCATTGATACTCCTGGTAAGTGGATTTTTTTTCTTCTATATTCATTTACAGTTTAATCCGTAATATTTGTTGCTAGGAAGAAATATCTTTTATGTATATATGATTTCTCTGTTTAGAGTTGGTCATATTGTTAATCTGAAGTATCAGCAATGAGTTAAGTTAAATACTATCAGTTCATACCATGGTTTGTGTTTTATCCATTTTCTTCTAGACGGACTAATTTAAAGCATTTTACTTTGTTTTTATACATTTTCTTTGCAAGGAATTAATTCCTTCTCTGTTTTTTCATTATTGCCTTCCTGATCAGCACTTTGACATTAGAATATTTAGAATGTCTGGTAACTTATAATGTTTCTTCCTCTGTGGGAGACCAGCATTGCTTTGCTATTTTCCAATAATTAGAGTATGACATATTTTTAGTAAAGAGTAATTTTTTGAAAACAAGATCCCTCTTTTCGAAATTGCATTGAGTTGCTCTTTATCATCTATAATTCTATTATATTATCAGAGCAGATTCTAGTTGTTATCAATCTTATGTCTCTAATCAGTGAGAGAAGTATAACTTGACAAAATATAGGCTAACCACGTTCACAATTGAAATACACTAATTTTAAGATACTCTCTTTTATTATTGTAGTTATGAATGCATTATTTTTACTAAATGAATAAGACAAAATCAACCTTCCATCACAAATATCTTTGATAATATATGTGGATTAAAATATTTACTTGAGTTGCTTTATATCATTTCATTAAGTTATTTAATTAGTAATTCATTTCAAAACATATATTAAATGTGATAGTCCAAGCTTAGGTGATACTCAGAGATTTACCTTGAGAAGTTATAGTCTTCCAGCAAATGCCATTAATAATTTATTATTTCTAAGAGGTTATATTATGAACTCTACTTATGATAATGGAAATATAACATTTTGCTGTTCTATTGTATGAGCTGTAGTTAGTATTTTGGTTTACCTATCAGTTCATCCTGCACTTAGTTTGAGGATGTTGAATTGGTCCCCCCTCCTAACTTAGTTTTAGGATGTTGAATTGGTTCCCACCCCACCCTCCCCAAATATGCAAATTTCATAGTATTTCATTAGCTCGTCATGCCTCACTCTGGGTCAGAAGTGGTATTTATTTGTCAATTGGGGGTTAATGTCGAGCATGACAACCTCGAAACTGAATGTTTTACCCGCTTATGCACTTCTTTTACTTTATGTCACCATTGACCACTGTCCTGTACTCTGCAATCACTCCCAAACAGTAGTGAAACACAGGTTCATCATCATCATTCATTGGCGACCCTCTTCTGTTTTTTTAGCATTTAAGTTAGAGGAACTGGATTAAGTGGAACGGTCGTCAATAGTGTGTCCAACTGCAGTAGTCAAGTCAAATAGATCATAGTCAATGCTCCATTTTTTTTTGCTAAACATTACATGCAATTCAATGCTACCGGGTTATACATAAATTGAAATTCAAAATTTTACATTTTTCTCTCAAACTTAACTAATCCATCAGAAAAGATTTGTTATGATCACTTCATCAAGCATGGCAAGTACTCCAATAAGATGCACACGCTAGAAACTCATGATTGATAAAAATCTTGTGGGGCATAACTTGGGAAGCACAGACACGGGCACGAACATGGACATGGGACATGGTGATTTCAGAAAATATAGGACATGGACACGGCAATTTTTTTAATATTTTTTAAATTTAAACTAATTATATATATATATATATATATTCATAAAAATGCAAAATAAGAGCTTTGCTTGACAATCAAACTTCATTTCAGATAAATAAATAAAATGAAACCAATTGACAATTGTATAACCACACCATTAAAACATTGAAGTAGAATATCCAAAGGGGCCATTTCATTTTAAAACAAGTTACAAGAAAGACAGCTTCACTTCCATTCATATTTCATTTATAATACCCAAAGATAACACTATGGAGGCTACACTTTGTCATGTATTGCAAAATGCAGTCATCTTCACAAAAAGTTACAAGACAACTATTTGTCTATGTCTAAGAATTAATTCTATCCACTTTCTGCCAAAAAAACCCAAAGACAAACCAACCGACATCCACCAAAACACCCAAAAAGGAACCACATATATTTAGCATTCTAATTTCTTCAAAGTTCAAACTTCAGTTACTTCATTTTCCCCATCACCATCAAGAAACACAATAAACTCAATATCAAGTTCATCAAGTGATAGATCTGCTACTTCCAAAAGACCTCCACCATCAAGAGGATCAAATGTGTCACCACTTATATCCCACATTTTGCTCTTCCCATGTGAATATGCTTTAGATTCATTGACAAGAGACAGAGGTTAGTGTGTACAAATACCAAATATTCATCACGTTTTGACACAAGTTTGTTCCTCTTCATTGAATTGATAAAAAGAATAAGTGCTCCAGTTTCTTTCACGACAACAAGAAGAGCAAGGTTGCCCCGACAATTTAGTAGCCAATTGTTGTAGATTTGGTGCACTACCTCCATGCACTAGCCACCACATGCGTGGCTCCATGTGAGCTCTGTCAACAATAGAGTCATGCTCCCCAATTCATCCATGAAAGTTGAGAATCTTGCAAACTGCATATTTTCCACCCGATGCTCTTCAGAATTGGGGAAGTATCTTTTCAGGCACTTGTTCCTTCCATTCAAAATCTCGGTATCCTTATGAGGAGCTTTTCTAGTAGGATTTTCACTAAGCCATTCAGAGCTATAGTACCTATAGAAAAAAATGTTTTACATCATTACATGCTTATATAATATTTTACATAAAAATCAAATAATAAATTAATTTCACTAGTTTCCTATGATTCAGTGAATGTGCCATGCAATGAAGAGGAGTGTTGCTTTTATTCAATCGATCAACTAAAATATCATGAACCACAACATAAAAGCCAGATTCGTTATAAAATTGTTTCTTCTCATTCCTATATATGGTTGCAATCACTTTTTCAATCATTGAATCCCACATATCATACACCAAATGCAAAGTGGGTTTGTCAGTGTCAACAATCCTCAATATCTCATATATTGGCTCAGTGAAAGCAAGAATGTAATCAACTTTGTCCCATTATAAACCATCCAAAATCTTTTCTTTGACAGATTGAGCTTTTTGCACATCATCTTCTCTAAACAAAGCCCATTTATCACTTACCACAATATTTGCGAGACCAACCTTTATTTGCCTCATTCTTTTAAGCATCAGCAACAACCAACAACTTCAGATTCACAAATTCATTAAAAATGGCAAGCTCATGGAATGATTCATGATGAAATTGCGTACAAAATTAGCATCAACAACATTTGTAATCCATGTGCATCAGAATTCTTTGCAACACAAATATTTTTCAAAGCAAGATTAAGAGTATGAACCAGACAAGGTGTCCAAAAGATACGAGGATAATCATGTTCAACAAGTAGTCCAGCTGCTCTACAAACTGGGGCATTATCAGTAATCACTTGAACTACATTGATCTCCCCAACCTCTTGAATATTTTGCTTGATTAAATTTGCAATGTTTGTCCTTATATTCTCCCTCACAATTCACCGCATTCAAAAACATGGGACCACGTTCAGAAACAGCCATAAAGTTAAGTAAGGTCTTCTTTGGGCATCTGTCCACCCATCATTCACAAGGCTCAACCCATGCTCCTTCCATTTAACTTTGGTGGGTTCCAATTGCCTTTCAATATTTGCATTTTCTTTTTGCAACAAGGTGGTCCTAAGCAAATTATAGCCAGGAGGAGTTTAGCCATAAATGGCATTATTCACAACATAAGTGAAAGCACTAGCATAATAAGGATTTCTAGCTAGATGAAAAGGTAAGCCCGCGGAATATAAAAGCTTAGGTATCTCACTATGCAAGTGCTCTCTTTTTCCAAGATTAAATGTCTTTTCTAATGCAAAATCACCTTCTGTCCTTCTCTTCTTTGCTAAGACATTTTCAAAAAAAGTGGAATCAATGTGGGAAGAAGATGATGGCAAAGGAACCTTAATGGGCGTCACGCTTTTCAGCCTCATTAACCACAATTTGCATTTCACTAGCATCTGCAGCAGTCACTTTAGGGCAAACTTTAATTCCAAGATATGGAATCCTAAGCAAATGAGCCTTTACCCTAGTATAAGAAGACCCCTTTGTAGTTTGTGTGGCAGTAGTTGCAACAGAATCCATTATTGCCACTCTTCGATGCTTTTTCTAAGATAGTATTAGTAACATATTTCCATGGAGGTGCATGATCATCAAAATCAGATTCAGTAGGGGGACTCATTTCTTAAAAGAAAAGAGCTAAAAATTAGATTAAGAAAGAACGGTAAAGATTAAACGATGAGAGTTAAAAATTTGATTCTAGAAGAGAGATTGGAAGATTAAATAATAGAGGTCGAAGCATGAAAGATGAAATTGCAATTAAATTTCAAGAATTCAAGAAGGTGCATGAATATGATGAGACTCACATGAAATGATATACAAAGCCCCAAAAACTTAAATAATGTGAATTTTGGAGTCTAAAAGAGAGAATGATTGGGAATCTTATAAACAGTAAGCACTCTTTGCAGCTGCAGTAACCTAGTCCAGGAATGAACACCACAAAGTCACTTCTAAATGATGCACAAAGTTATTGAATTTCGGAATAGGAATTCACTTCCAATGATGCACTAAGTTGCTAAATTTCAGAATAGGAATTCACTTCTAATATGGAAGAAGCTGCTGAATTTCAGAATAGGAATTTACTTCTAATATGCACGAAATTACTGAATTTCGGAATAGGAGTTCACTTGTAACATGCACAAAGTTACTGAATTTCAGAATAGACATACATTGAGCCTATAAGTCAGTAGTCAGTATGCTCAGTAATTGCTCTTGTAGTCTTGTACTAATAGCAAAGTAATATTCAGGCCAATTTTGTAAGGAACTTAGATAGATACACACCAACAACTAATTGAAATGCACAAATTGACATTCATGAAAGTGATAAACAACGACACACTTATAGAACTAGGCAACTAACGGATAAAGGCTAATACTTGTTACCTCAGTTGATTAGTTCTCCAGAAAAGAGGAAGGCCTCAAGCCTATCAATAGAAGAAAGAGCCGAGAGATTGAAGGAAATGAGAATAGGAAGACGTTGCTGCTACTTTAAGCTTAGATGTGTGATAATAATAGCATTAGGAAGAACGCAGCTGCTGTCCCAAGTCCTATAACAATTGCTGTCCTGATATAGATGAGGGAAGAATAGATGAGGGAAGAAGAGAACGAAAAGTATAAGCAGCCAATCCAATAGCGTTCTTAGATGTGTCATCAAATAGAAATAGAGAAGAAGATCATGCTGCCTACCTGTGCATATGGTAGCAGCTTGAGAAGGACGCTGCAACACTGAGAAAGGACGGCTTCCACAATAGAAGAAGTCTGAGGAAGACGGATGAGAAGATAAGGCCGCCGGACTTGCTGAATACGGGAGCAGATGGCCGAGGAAGGCTGGGCGCCACTCTAAGCCTTAGTCTCTGAAGGCGGCTTTTAGTTGCTGCTGGCCGGCAATTGCTTCTAGTGGCCGCTGATGTGTCGTGATGGTCGGAGGTGGCTGCTGATGGGCGGCAATGGCCGAAGATGACCGGAGATGGCCGCTGATCGCCGGCAGCAAGTGCAGATGGCTGCTGGTGTTCGCCCGCGGTTTGGAAGAACCGAACTCTAGGGAGAGCGTGCCTGCGTTTGTCGGGGTTGGGGTTTTTCGGTTTGTCGCGGCCGGGGTTTAGACTTGCTGGGTAGACACGTAATTAGAATTGGTTGATAGACAATGCAAGTTTTTCGTGGGCTGTAAATGGGCCTCCGTGTCTGGGCCGTATCCACCTAAAAAAATGCTGGACACGGCCAGTGTTGTCAGGGCGGGCGCCTAGGCGAACCTAGGCGGGCTGGGCGGGCCATGTGTCCTGAAATTTTAGGCGCCCAGGAATCCATTAAAAAACTAGGCTGCCAGGCGGGCTAGGCGGCCAAGGCGGGCTAGGCGAGCCGCCAAGGCGTTGGCCCAATGCGTCGGCCCAATTAAAGGCCCATTAATTGGTTGAATTTAATTAAAGCACAAAATGGAATCCTATTTTAATTAATTGATTGAATTTAATTGGTCATCTATTGCCCCTGAAAAAGGGGAAGATGCTACAACCGAACAACTTGCAACTTATTCCTGTAAGAGAAAGGCTGTACATGCTTCTACAAGCACACCAATACAGGCAAAGGCACAAAAAAAGGAGAATGTCTTGGCAAAAGCAGAGAAAGGAAAGAGCAAAACAGTAGTTGATCATCAAGATGATGAGGAAGTTGAAGAAGAAGATAATCAAACAGATGTGTCATATCATTATGATGAAGATGAAGACAAAGATGAATCCGATGATATAGCTAACACTTAAGAAATGATCTTGAATTTCATTATTGATTATTGTTAGCTAAGGCTGTCTTATTACATTAGTTATATACCTATAGACAATTAGACATGTGGTTATAAATTACTAATCTGATTTGTGCTTTCATATTTTATTGATGTATCAAGTTCAACTTCTATTCTCCACCAATTTTGGACATCTTTTCAGTTCTATCTATTTTCTGGTTTATTACTGGCAATGCATAATAGATTTCTGGATATAGGGCTGTCCTGTCTGTACTCTGTTCTTGTGTAGTTTACAGTTTAATACAGTTTAATGTATTACTCAATTTAGGATTTATATATCTACAAGACAGCAGATTTTTCCATCTGTTCAAAACGCCTAGAAACGCCTAGGCAGGCACCTAGGCTTACTAGGCGTTACTGTAGAAAAATTGAGCGCTTAGCCGCCTTAACAACCTTGGACACGGTTAGAGAAGGGTCCAATACATATTTAGGCATGCCCACGGGGTACGGGTGTCCAATACGTGTTGGACACGGGTACGACACCTGCTTTGAAGTGTCTGTGCTTCCTTGGGCATAACCAATCTTGAATTGCTGGATTAATGCTCCCAAGTGTTGCACCTTTGGGTAGATTGATTAATTGTACTCCTGCTTGTGGCTGGAAGAGGGAACAACATGGTTGGATCGCTATATGAAACTTGTTCTGCCCTTGAGCATTCACTCCCATAGAGATTGACGGAGGCGGTTGTGGGACATGTTTAGCGTCCTCCATTTATGCTTGGACTTTATAAATGAAGATTCTTCCTTCTTGGGCTAAGGGTCCTTCTTGGGCTAAGGGTGGCAGAGATGGGAAAGGGCCTTGCTCCATTTGAAGTGATGCAAAAGTCTGCTTCACGTTTAGGACAAAGGCCAATAAGCTTGGGCCCTCAGCTGCAGGTGGTTTTATGGCCCCTGCTTCAAATCTCTATGAGGCCTCAGACATTAATAATCTAGTTGTCCCTTATTCTTTTAAGAGTACTTATGCCAGCACTGAGGTGGCATCACCAGTGCACTGAGTTGGAAAATATGTTGGTTGGCCATTCAACAGTTAAAGGTGGTTGTGGCAGCTGCTTCAATAGGCTTTACAACAAGGATTCAAAATTCTGATCTCAACACCATTTTGCATCCAAGCAAGTGAAGGTTTTGATGATAATTTCATGAAATCCCGGCCTTGTTGTAATTGTGGAAAGACAATGCAAATTATGGAAATTCGGCAAGAAATTTGTAAGATATTGTTAATTTACACTAACATATATTCAACCAATAATATGCGTAATGTAACTGTTTATGATAGGGGTGACAATGATTCAAACCATTGCCTGAAACCTCAAACGTCTGTTCCCTGTAGGTTGACATATTAACAGTCTGTAGGTTGTGGGCTCATAATAGTCATTGAAAACTAATTGCACTTATATGATGTATTGTTAAGTCTAACAAAAACATAATTTATCACGACTGCTTTGAATTAAGGAAATTGGGAAAACAAATAAATGTTGCTATATTATTATATATCTTCTAGATAACAGTATATGTTATTGTAGGCGAACCGTGCTGGACCAAAATTGTCAATTGAAAAAATTATTAAATTGCTGTTCAGTATGTTGACATAGATTTTCGTAGATTTAATGCATACCATTATAGCTATAACATATTAACATGCTTAGTTTTTATAGTATGGAGCGTTGTTTTCTAAAGGTAGAGGTAGAATGAAGGCAGAATGCACCTAAGTTTGGGGATTTACATAAGTTTGCAATTTTCTCGGATATTGTGCAAATCAAGCATTTTACAACTGCAGCAGAGTGCAATAGACCCGCATAAATCTACATCTATTGACTAAATTTTGTTTTGATCCGAAAGCGTGTTACCTACTAAATGCCCAATTTGATCTTTTCCCCATTTTGTCCCAGTTTCATAATTGGTTTTATATTGAACTAATATTTTCTAGATCTCAGCACAGCCGCCTACAATAAAATGCATTGCTAAAACAATGGTCCACATTCTGAAAACTGTGTGAACCCCCCAAACTAGGCACTCTGCCTTGGATTTACCACTACCTTGTTGAAATCTCAAGTTTGTATAGAATGTATTGGAGAAGGTACTTAGTATGTTAATCTTAAAGTTTCAAGTATGTATACCTAAGATAGCATAACCATACTCTAGTAGCTCTATGACCCACATGTCAAATTTATCGAGTGCTGGACACATCCGCATATTAATATAATTTATTGTCAATTTTTCATCCAAATTGATGATAAATTCTATTGAAAATCTGGTGTAGAGATAGACCATACATTACTATGTAGCACCTCCTGTGAAAATTAAAAACTTCAACCATTTGGTTGAAATTTTGACCAGGCTTTTGTGTTTAGGACGTAAGACGTAGTAGAATTCGTCGTCTGGTAGGGAAGCTCTCTGGTGTGGTGTTTATAGGCCCCACCTTTGCCATGTGTACTTGTGCGTTTGGGGCTATCAGTTCATTCTGGTCTCGCAGCATTGCAGAAAAAATGATTTCGGGCAATCTTGTGTATTTTCCGCATTGGATCTTCTATTAGAAAAGAGTATGCTAATAATACCATGAACAGTTTGCTAACTAACTCAACAACATTGATTCTTTGCATCTCAGGTTTATTTGATTTCTCTGCCGGGTCTGAATTCATTGGTAAAGAAATAGTCAAATGCATTGATCTGGCAAAAGATGGAATACATGCAGTTCTCGTAGTCCTTTCAGTTAGAAGTCGTTTCTCAAGAGAAGAAGAAGCTGCATTGCAAAGTTTACGTACCTTCTTCGGGGAGAGGATTGTTGACTACATGGTGGTTGTTTTTACTGGAGGCGACGAACTCGAAGAAAATGAAGAGACGTTGGATGATTACCTGGGCCGCGAATGTCCGGAACCTTTGAAGGTCAGCTATGGTTTCAAACACCTCTTATCTGCCAATCTGGAATATTGTTATAGTTCTAAATCCCTACCATACTGCATTTCTCTGTAACAAAATTTGGGTGTTCCGTATGATACTTTTCATTGGGCTTTGCTGTTGTTGTTAGGTGATGATTTTCTTACAAGAATTTACTATACCGTTGATCTTTGCAGAAAATCCTTGAAGCATGTAACAACAGGATGGTGCTTTTTGACAATAAGTCAAAGACCGGAGTTAAAAGGCTCCAGCAGGTCAATCAATTATTTGCCATCGTGGACCAGATTGTAGTCAGCAAAAATGGGACGCCATACTCTGATGATATATTTGCTGAGCTGAAGGTAATCATAATCTTCTTGGTTCACACTTTCCTGAACCATTTTTACTGCTCGGACCATGTTTTTGTAGTGCTGTTTTTTTAGTTAATTCATTTGTTTGTTGTTTGTTTAACAGGAAGGAGCTTTAAGGCTTCAAGGCACAAAGAAAGTGGTCGAGTCCTTGGATAAAGACTATTCAAAACAGGAGATAGTTGCACTGAAGGAAATGATGCATAAGACACATGATGACCAGCTTAAACGAATAACTGAAATGGTATGTCAAGTATCATCTTGTTCCTTTTGGCTTTGGACCCAATGCATTCTTGTTTCTGGTGACAGTAATCTGGCGAGGCAGTATGTTTCTTCCCAATGCATTGCCTGCCCCGTGGGTCTTTTTTGTTATGTCATTCGCAAGTGGATATGCGGAATGTCGTAGTATAAGTTTTTTATCACACAAATACGCGTCTTACGCTATTGGGTTTAACACTTCCTTTTTTAAGAATAAATTGAACAATAATCTAATAGATCAGATTTTATCTTGTAAATGTCTTTCTCTCTACACGTCCTAAGTTGCTAGCTGTTATTTGCAACTGAAGTTTTGAGTTAGTCCTCTAATTCCTGCCCGATATTTTATTAGGTTGGATAATATGTTTTGGTCGCTGTGTGCACAGGTTGAGATGAAGCTGAGAGAGACGACTGTGAGACTTGAGAAGCAATTGGCAGAGGAGCAGGCCGCCCGGATGGAAGCAGAGAAGGCTGCTCAGCAGGCGCACCTGAAGTCCAATGAGGAGATCTGCAAGCTTCGGGAGAGCCTGGAGCGGGCTCGTAAGGAGACAGAGGAGCTGCGCAAGCAGGCTGAGAGTGGTAAATGCTCCATCCTTTGATGGATGATATACCGTGGCCTGGTTACACAGTTACGTCACATGCTACCGTGACGCATGTTCATGTGAGTAGTGCTGGACTATCCGCTCTTAGAAGAGGGGTTTGTTCCCATGTGCATATTAGTACTAAGCAGGAGGATCTGTTCATTAATGGGTCATGAACTATTGAACCTGGGTGTTTCTTATTTATTATTATTTGTGCATATAACTCTGGCTGAATCAGATATTGATTTCCTGAATTGATACCTAATTTCGTTTTAGTAAAATCAGAACGATATGACAACGTCCACCCTAGTTTTGATGTATGCCAAACAGCATCACTGATCTAAAAGGTTTCTTTTATATACCAACGACTGTACTATTTTTCTTTTCCTTGAAGGGAGACGAAACACCATCTCGCCAAGGAAATTAAGCCTAGTTTGGCTGAAATTCACAAATTCCGGTAGTTTGGTAGAGCTCAAAGGTGACAGGGGAGCTAGCCGCCTATAGGATAACAGTCTCTTGTGTCAGCTAGCGGGAAAGAAAGGTAAAACAGGAGAGCAAACTGGCAATTGACAGTACCAAACTTTTTGGAGCGATTGGAGCAGCACCTAGTTTCTGTTATGAAATCATGGTGCTGTAGTTATTAGTTTTGTATTTCATGTGATGAGCTGTTAATTGATACAAGAAATACCAGAATTTGGAAAGAGCTCACCGTTTGGGTATAGTAATTCAAGACGGTATTGTATTTCTCTAAAGTATTCTGACTACGGTTTTTATATTGAAATCGTTTGGATACAAGCATGACTTTATCAAATCCGGTAGTCTGACTGCAGTAGTTCCTTCATGTATATTTAGCGGCCCTTTTAAAAGACGCCAAAATCGGCGTGCTTTTAAATCCCGAGTTCCGCTCCCGACTCCCCAATAGCTCCGCTTCTCCCGATCAGTCCGCTTCTCCCGATCAGTCACTTCTCTACCGCCCTCGATTGGCTTTTCCGGCGACTATCTCCTCCTATGTTTTCCTTCCTCCGTGGTCAGCCCTCCTCCCTTACCTGCATTTCTCCCGATTTCTTTTTTCTCTACGGCGGCGGCTGCCCTGTAGCGCCTTCATTTGAGCTCTGTGATGCAGAGAGCGAGGAGCAGGCCGTCCTCCTCATCCGGTGACGCCTGACGACGTGAATCTAGAGCATGTAGGGGTGCACGATCACAGCCATGATGGCTCGACTGGCCGCCGCGGCCGACACAGCGGTGGCATGTTGGGTGCGACAGAAGCATGATGAGATCGGCTGGATCTGCCAAATCGACGCCAGCGTTAGATGACCGCCCGACGGGGACGCCCATGATCCTGCTGCGGCGACACGAAGGCGAGCATGATAACGTCGAGGCTGGTCTCATCTCCAGCACCGATGCAGGGACTGCTGGCCAGGCCGTGGGCGTGCTACTGCCCTGCAGGCATCTGTTCCTCTGGGTCGCTGTCGCTGCTGTCATGCCCACTTTGCTCCTACGCCAAACGATGCCATTAAAACGAACATGCTTTATTAATTTGGCACTTCAACTCCCGATTTTAATGACTACTGCAGAAGTTTAAAATGGGTCACCCAAACGGCCCCTTAAGGGATCTCGGATCATTGTTTTCGCATCAGGAGACGGTTTCACAGAAACTGTGGATCGCCCCACTCAAATCTTCTAGCTCCAACCGAGTCTCGACCAGCAACAGGAGTTGATAAAGGGCCTCTGACTGAAGTCAAAAAAAGAAAAGAATGTAATAAAGGTCATGCATTACAAAGTGGAAAAGACAAGAAAAAAAAACAGAAGAGATGGATATAAGGTATATTGTGTTTCACGGCAGACATTTTTACGGGCATGCTACTCGTGGACCCATAATTTGTTTTGATAAAACGTTATTGCATATTTATGTAGATCTGCATCAGTGAATGCAAACACATTCATAGGTGTAGAGTCACAACGGGCACTAAGAAAAGATGAAACACCGAAAGTGTCCTAAGTTTGTCAAAATGCAGGGGTGAGTTCCCTGCTACACATCCCACAAACACCGGGGTAGACACCCAGTTTGAATCCGATATCAGATTAACGTAGTTTGAGATAAGTAGGAGTGGGATCCCCTTAGTATAACCCACAACTAAAATAGGACATGCAAAGTATCTCAAAATAGAACCGCTAGGGAGTCAAACAACCAGAAGGGGCTTCAACCAACCAACAACATCAAGGGACTATTGGGTTGTCTTGTAAGGAGACTAATCTAGCATCAATCTCAAAGTTAATAAGGCCCATCGCAGTCGATCCATCAACGTCAACTGGAATGGAGAAGGCCAATGGTGCACCCTTAATCTTGACAGTAATTTTGTTTTTCTGATAACTATTCTCATCAAAATAGTGCTGATTTTTCTCCAGTCAGATATACAAAAAGATATAAGCCCCTTGAGAGCATGAGTTATTACAGGAATCAACATTAAGACATGGCTTTTTATTGAACAAAATATTGGGAGTGCAATAAAACTATATTATTGAGGAGTGTTAAGAAAGAAATGCGACCCGATTTGTTTTGTGAAAGGGTAATCTAAAAAAAATATGATTGTTCTTCTCAGACGAGCCTACAAAATAGTCAAATGGAAGGACCAAATCAACCTCTATTTTGCCACAACTTGCCCACCTTGATTTGGTTATGTCCTATCAACCAAAAGAGAAGGAGAATGTGTACTTTAGAAGGGCATTTGATTCTTTAAAAATATTTTCCTTGATTTGGTTATTGTCATGTATGCATACTAAAATTGTAGCCGTTCTTAACTTTGTATTTATATCCACTACTACAGAAACAACATTCAGTGTCGCTTATCTGAGCGTCGGTTACTAAGATAATCCGATGCATATATTAGTCAACGTCGGATATTTAGGAAAACCGACGTCTATCGTCGAAGACCAACCAGACACGGGTACCACTTTCTATTCAGCGTCGGCTGGATATAACAAACCGACGCCTAAAATCGCCCGCGAAATCCAAATTTTGAGCGAAAAAAATTTGCGTCACATACAACGTCGATGTTTTTAGTAATCCCCGACGCCTATACTAGAAGGATATTTCCACGAAAAGTTCTGCTTTCGGTGTCGGTCAATCCTTTGATAACCGACGCGGATAATATTTCCCGCCAAATAAGATTGTCTAATTTGGACGTCAGTTTTTTCCTATCAACCGACACTTATCTGAATCGGCGTCGGTTAGCTACAGAACAACCGACACAGTTTGCTAAGGCGTCGGTTTTTTGTAATGACCGACGCCGATTGTTTACTAATTAGCACCCGCGAAGCAGACTCTTCTCCTTTCTCTGTTTCACTGCAATCTAGCGTCGATCCATTTTAGGTCTGGCGATTCCGGTGAGCAAGCACCTGCCGCCGCCGCTGCTCCTTCCTCCTGCTTGGCGATTCCGGTGAGCAAGCACCCACTGCCGCCGCCGCTCCTTCCCCCTGTTTGCTTTGGTGATTCTGGTGCCGACACTGTCTCCTGGTCGGCCCCGACACGCCTCCTGGTCGCCCGACCGCTCACCGTCGCCGGCGCTCTGCTCTCTCCTCGCCGGCGCTCTGCTCCTGGTCGCCCACTCACCTGGTACCCTTCTTCTTCCTCTTCCTGCTTAGACAATAGGGTTTCTCTGGCTTGCTCCTTGCTCCTGCTCTTGGCCCCCTACCCCTCTTCCCGCTTTTTCTTGCTCTTCTCATTTTTAATTGAGTTGTACATGCATCAAAATCGTTCTTACTTCATATAAGCTCTGTATGTATGTACTACTGCACCCATTTACATCTTTATGTATGAACTGCTTTATGTATGACCTGCTGCACCTACATTACATATTTATCATTTGCACATACATTGATGCTCTACTATGAACTCAACCACTAATATTTACTGATACATTATACTTGTACCTATACATACATTCATACCTTAGTTTTTCTTGTATTGTTATGCGTTCAACTAATGTATTATCTATGTAGATGTACTTTGTAGTTTGCAATACATATAACAGTATAATGTACATATCATGTACTGCCTACTACTAATGTTATGTGTTCAACTAATATATTATCTATGCATATTCTATACTATGTTTCAGAAATTAATTGATCATCTACTGCTGCCCGTCGCCTGCTCACTTGCTTGCCTGCCTACTCGCCTACCCTCCGTCTCGCCCTCTCTCCCTGCTGACGCTCAAATAGAGGTAATTGATCTAGCTTGCTTACATTCCTTGTAATGCCATCTTTTATGTGCTATGACCCACTAGTCACCTTTAGAGTATTAAAATGATGCAACTTGTACACTTGTTAAATTTGAATTTATAAATCCTATGAAATGATATCACCCCACAAAATCAGTAGTCACTATTATGTCTTGTACACTCTAGAATCAAGATCTAATACTCTTATGGCCATTCTAGTGGATTATTATGACCTATGATGACCTAACATGAAACCATGCTCTTAATGATATGATTTTGTTGGCCTAGAAACCCGTCTAAGATTTACTCATTAGGAGTAAATCTTGGATAGTTCCCGATTTGGGACTGTTCTTGAACACCTAATCTCACTTAGGATGTAAGTGTATAATGTGTATTGGGTTTTTGAGAAAATTTCGGCAGCATTTCCCCGTTTGTTCTCTAAGTACATATGTACTTAGAGAACAACAGGAAAATGTTGTCGAAATTTTCTCGAAAACCCAATACACATTATACACTTACTAGTTAGATTAGGTGTTCAAGGATGGGATAGGTGGTACACATTTATTATATATAAGAATGACATCACATGTATTTGTTAACTGTAGACCCAAATCTTATCCTAATATATACTTATTTTCTCTTTGATCATAGAATGGATAGACCATGGATGTCCATTTGCAATCGCTGCACCCCAGAGTTTATATCTGGTCTTGATCAGTTTATTAGATTTGCCGAGGAACATAGGAAAGAACCTGGAGATAGGTTGTACTTTCCATGTAGGCATTGCAGTAACAACTTGAAAGTCAGCACTGGTGACAAAATTAAAAGTCATGTCATGTGCAACGGGATTGTACAAGGCTATACAGAATGGCACTGGCATGGAGAGATTTCAAACTCGAAATCAGTGGATGTCGATAGCAGTGCTTGGGTGGAAGAAGAAATTACCTCCGATGACGTAGATGTGAACGAACCAGTTCCAGTAGACATCGTTGATGCGATGCTGGATAGTTGTAGGGTAGAGCACATCGATCCACCTCCTATCTTTACAAAAATTGTGCATGATGCTGAGATACCGTTATACACATGCTGTGCTAAGTTTACGAAGCTTAGCACTGTGTTGAGATTGTATAAGTTGAAAGCTAACAATAGATGGAGTGATAAAAGCTTCACTTCATTGTTGACTTTGTTGAAAGAAATGCTTCCTGAAGGAAATGAGCTGCCAATCTCAACATACCAGGTAAAGAAATTATTGTGCCCAATGGGAATGGAGGCCAAGAAGATACACGCATACCCAAATGATTGTGTATTATTTCAAAAGGACTATGTGGATTTAAAAGATTGTTCAAAATGTGGTGCGTCACGGTATAAATTGACGACTTCGGGGGAGTCCAAAACTGGTTCTCCTGCCAAGGTGATGTGGTATCTACCTATAATATCACAGTTTCAACGCTTGTTTGCAAATCCGAAAAATGTGAAGAATTTGAGGTGGCATGCAGATGTTAAGAAAAATAATGATGGGATCCTACGACATGCGTCTGATTTCCCACAGTGGAAGAAGATTAATCTATTGTACCCCAAATTTGGTGAAGAAGATAGGAATCTAAGACTTGGGCTTTGTACAGATGGGATGAATCCGTACGAGACATTGAGCAGCCAACATAGCACTTGTCCAGTCATGCTTGTTATATACAATCTTCCTCCCTGGCTGTGTATGAAAAATAAGTACGTTATGCTGTCGTTGTTGATATCGGGCCCTAAACAACCCGGAAATGATATCGATGTTTATTTTGAACCTCTGATTGATGACTTAAAGAAACTTTGGGCTGAAGGTGTGATGACCTATGATGCTTCAAGAAGAGAGACATTTCGTTTGCATGCTATGTTATTTTGCACTATTAATGACTTTCCAGCATACAGGAATTTGTCTGGATATAGTGTCAAAGGACCTAAAGCGTGTCCTATATGTGAAGAAAACACTGATTCAATAAGACTAAAACATGGCGGCAAGACTGTATATCTTGGTCATCGAAGGTTTCTTTCAAAATTCCATCTGTATCGTAGGAAGCGCAAAGCATTCAATGGATGGAATGATGAACAGAGTGCACCTAAACCTATACCAGGGGATGTTGTTTATGAAAGAGTAAAAGACATTGTCAATGAATTTGGTAAAAAATCACAATGTAGTATGGCCACACGGAGTGACAATTCTTCATTCAAGAAGAAGTCAATATTTTGGGATCTTCCTTATTGGAGTTCTTTGACAGTTAGACATTGTATTGATGTAATGCACATTGAGAAAAATGTCTGTGATAGCATCATTGGTACTCTGTTAAATATACCAGGTAAGACTAAAGATGGGATAAAATCCAGACTGGACCTACGTGAAATGGGAATAAGGTCAGAATTAACAGAATTATGTGAAATGGGTAATAAAAGAACATACTTACCTCCTGCTTGTTACACGTTGTCTAGAAAGGAGAAGAAAGCTTTTTGTGAATGCTCGGTAAATGTTAAGGTGCCATAGGGTTACTCATCTAACATCCATAGATTGGTATCAATGAAAGATCTGAAGTTGATAGGTCTTAAATCTCATGATTGTCACACTCTAATGCAACAAATATTATCCATGGAAATTCAATCTATATTGCCGAAGCATGTAAGGTTTGCAATTACCAGACTTTGTTTCTTTTTCAACAGTCTATGCAGTAAAGTTATTGACCCTGATACTCTCGATAATTTACAAAGAGAAGTGGTTGTTACCCTATGTCAGCTTGAGATGTATTTCCCTCCTTCGTTCTTTGATATCATGGTACATCTTGTTGTCCACTTGACTAGGGAAGTGAAAATGTTGGGACTAGTTTTCTTGCATTGGATGTATCCCTTTGAACGATACATGAGCGTTTTTAAAGGTGATGTTCGAAACTGTTATCGGCCTGAAGGGAGTATTATTGAAGGTTATGTGGCGAGAGAGGTTATGGATTTTTGCAATGACTTTCTGAGTGGTAATAACACTCCTGTTAATGATAAGAATATTGAGGAGGGAAAAGGAATTTTGGGATCACGGGTGAAAATAACCAACCATGAGCAGTTGGAACAAGGTCACTTGTACATTTTACACAACATGGACGAAGTGAGTGTTTATATCGAGGAACATACCATTTTCATCAAGAGAAAACATCCTCGAGCAAGTTCAATGTGGCTTGCTAGAGAGCATAACAATACTTTTACTAAGTGGTTTGAAGATAAAGTCTTAAATCAACTATCTCAAACACCAAATGATATTACAGAAACTATCAAATGCCTCGCCTTTAAACCAAAACCGAATATTATGTCTTATGAAGGGTTTGAAATTAATGGGTTCACATATTACACAAAGCGCCAAGATGATAAGAGTGTCGTCCAAAATAGTGGGGTCACTCTTCAAGCGTCGACTATGTATTTTGCAAGTGCAAAGGATAAGAGTCCACGTGAAGCTAAAATGTCATATTACAGTGTCATTGAAGACATATGGGAATTTGACTACATAGATTTCAGAATTCCGCTCTTTAAATGTAATTGGGTTGATAACACCAAAGGAGTTATAGTGGATGAATTGGGTTTCACTTTAGTGAACTTTGAAAAGATTGGCGAGAAGGGTGAACCATTCATATTGGCATCACAGGCAAAACAAATATTCTATATCGATGATCCTGCAAATGATAAATGGTCGGTTTTTCTTCATGGTAAAAGACAGTTCATTGAAGATCCTATAGATGAAGAAGAGTACTATGATAAATATGATGACTCCAGTCCATTCTCAGTTGGGTTTCCAACTCCACAAAATATTGAAGCTAATGATGACTTATATGTGCGCGGAGATCACAATGAAGGATTGTTAATCGATAAAAGACCACAATTTTAGAGGCATGCATGTTTATATTTTTTATTGAAGCTAAATGTTTGCTTTTTTAATATCAATATCATTTTCTGATTTGATGTTTCATTATCTTCTAGTTAATACAAATGCTAAACGTTGTGGGAGGGTGGACCAATCTCACCCGAGATTACATACGCGGTGCTGAGAATAGGTTCTTGATTGATTCCAATTCTAGACATTGATCAGTATTTCACTAACTCTACACTAATAATTTTTGTTTGTATTCTCTTTGAAAAATAAATATAGGAAGAAGGAAGCCACACAACAATGGAACTACTTGGACCCCAAAGACTGGGAGGAGTTTGTTACCCAAAGAAAAATAGATGAATTCAAGGTATTAAGCGCCACTCCCAATTTAATTAATATACATTTTTATATATTCACCTATTCAAGATTAACCTTTATTGTTACTAACCAAATCAATGTGCTAACTAACTAGGCTATCAGGGATGCTCAACGACAACTACATGTTACGACCACACAATGGGTCCAAGAGGATATGCAGGCGTTCACCAAAGACTACAGGCTATGCAGGACGGCCATGACATAGCTATGCAAGATATGTAGGCGTTTGCCAAAGGTTATATAGATATATAGGCAGCAAGCCATGAAACAGCAAAAGAAGCCACAATGAAGAGAAGCAGGATACAGATACAATACATAAAGTGCAGCACGCACAGGTGCTTCAGATTCATATAACAACACTAGCTTAGTACATATATAGTGGGACTAAGGTGACGATCCCACCTGCTAAAACAGGTTACCGACAACTGGGAGGTCGTGATTTAGCAACCGTATACATTAGCAGGAGGACAAATAGATTCCACCGTTTGTGGTGAAATCTGTTTGTCCTCCTGCTAATGCATACGGTTGCTGAATCACGACCTCCCAGTTGTTGGTAACCTGTTTTAGCAGGTGAGATCGTCACCTTAGTCCCACTATATATGTACTAAGATAGTGTTGTATGTAAATTCAGCGCTGTTGTTGTTATGCACTATATATGTGTTAGTCTGTCATGTTGTTATATGAATCTGAAGCACTTGTGCGTGCTGCACTTTATGTATTTTGTAAATGAATATAGATGTATTTTGTTATATGAATCTGAATGTTTATACATATCTGAATGTTTATAGATGTATTTAAATGTTTCTACATGTGTGAATGTGAGAATTGAAATGATGTCTGAATGTATCAATGTATCTACTTGTGTGAAAAGTATATTTTTTTTTGATTTTGCAGGTTTGTGGCCTGTTTGTAGGCTGATATCAATGGATGTCGTAAACCTGCAGTTCAGAAAACTGAACTGCAGGTTCTCATCCTGCTGACCGCAGGCCTACAAACTGATAAGAAAAAAAAATTAAATCATAGGCGTCGGTTATTTATAGAACACTGTCATCAAAGGCCTACAACGTCGGTTATTGGATAAAAACCACCGCCTAATATGACAAACAACCCGACCGTGCAGGAAAGCATGGCCGTGGTGGAAATGGCATCACTTATTTGTATAAAACCGATGCCTGTAGTACTAAACACGACCGTGCAGGAAAGCACGGCCGTGGCGTATGGGAATATGGCGTCGATGTTTTAGGTGAAAACCGACGCAGATAGTGTCCTAGATGGCACCCTTTTTTGTGGCGCAAACCCTATAGGCGTCGCTTGAAAACCGTCACTAAAAGGGGTTAAACAACTGACGCCAAAGGCGTGTTCTGTAGTAGTGATCCCCAAGGCCAGAGTGTGAGGTTGATTTTGTAATCGACATAAGCAACTGATCGTGTATTGAATATGTAAGTTGTGCATTGAAATGTTGTTGTTTGGTGAGCATAACATTTTTGAAAGCATTATTTGGGTTGATATGTCCAATGTTAGTTGGCATGACTATCTTCAAGTGGAATTGGGATAAATGCCCTAAATGAGATCAAGGGCCATACCAACATTTCATATTTGACCAACTGAAGGCCAAGGTGGTGATGGTGTCCATCACTAGGTGTTGGCCTTTGTTCAAATAACTATAGAAGTGAGAACACTTGCTTATATTTGTAATTTGATTTCAAAGGTATTCATATTGTGATAGTTCTTCCTTATGTAATCAAGTCACGTGCAATCATTATTTCCAATAATAGAGGTTATATCCTTATTGAACATACAATGAAAGCAAAACCTGAGGTTTTTTTAATAGGAAATCAATGTCCGACCTCCCTAGTGTACAAAGATGGAAAGGAATGTTGGCTTTTTGGATATGCCACAAACATATTTTGATGATGCAAATATTTTTCAAATTGTATTACTAACATGTATTTTAAATGTTTCAGGTGATCAATGAACTTAGTCAAGAACCAATTACAAAAATCCTGCATATTTGTATGATTAGATGCTTGCAAATCAAGATTGTACCATGAATATAATTGTACTTGTGTGTTTTTGTACAACTTGATAGACATGATGTAAGGACAAGTGATGATCTTCTAAAATAGGGGTGTAAACGGTGCGGGTACAGTGTGGGTCTGGCCATATCCATACCCATACCCATCTAATTTAGTGGGTCCGGTTCTGATTCTAGACCCACATAACACATAACCTAGACTCACACCATACCCGTATCCGCAATAATAGAGGGTATGCGGTGCAGGTATGTGGGTAAGCGATTCTATAAAACATCATATTGTTTATGTAAGAAAAATAACTATGTTCAATATATTTTAATACAACAAGGTATTGTATTATATAGTATATTAACATGCAATAGTTGTATTATATAATGCTATATTTAATACATTAACATTAATTGTGTTAATTGTTTACATATTTGTAGTCATCATCATAGCATTTAACTTATGTAGAAAGTAATGTAAATTAGTAAATATTTTGATTTTAAGTTTACATGTGATGTTTATTATTGTAACTATAATAGTTAATTCTGAATTATATGACTACTCTCAACCTTATTGTGGTTAGAGTAGGATATAATCTCAAGAATTATATTAGCTAGACTAGTAAAATATGATATATATAACATATTATTTAAGTAGTTACTTATGTATAGCGGGTTCACGAGTCTAGTGGGTCTGTGTCCAAGCATACCCATTATTAGACCCACTTATATGCAGGTCCAAGGGTATACGAGTCCAAGGTTATACAAGTATAAAAGATTAGACCCGTGACAGATTTCTTAAGGGTTCGGATTTGCGGGTCCGTGGGTCTACCCGTACCCATTTACAACTGTATTCTAAAATCCACCTAAAACCCTAACCCACACTCATAAGAAGCCTCTAGGGTTGATAGGTTTCATTAGACATTGGATAGGTTTTCACACATTTGCACATTCACATAATCTACTTCGGTCTAGAAACTTGTCAATCGAAACAAGTTTGGTCAAACTTTTTGTCGACTGAGTATAACTGTTTAACCAATTGACCAAGTAGTTAGAATGACACTTAGCCGTTAGAGAAGTTTGACACTTAGATCAAACTTGGTCAAAATATTTCTCGACCGAGGAAGTGTCCGGTCGAATAATTTCTCGACCCAAAAAATTTATGGAATAAAAAATAATAACGATCAAATTATCCGTTGCTAGTTAGTCAATTTTGACCAAATGGCTAATTAACCTCTAAAAACACTCTAGACTCTCCCTAAAGCTGCCCTAACACTTGTAAAAATTTTCTATAAATTGGAGTGGTCCTGGACTTAGAAACAAGAAATTGAACATCAATTAAGATCATATACACATCCTTGAGCATAGTACATACTTGCCATCATTCTCAAGAGCTTAGGTCCAATACTCAAAGTTGCCACCATTCTATCCTAAGACCTTATCTCAGATATAGTATTCTCTCCACCTAATATTACATTGCATAAACCTTTTTGGAGTGGATCGTCATCACTTGTCCATAAGATTGATTGTATATCTTGTGAGCTTATTTTGTTTCGCTATTTCTCCATTCTATTTATTCTTTGTTGTATTATTCTTGGGCTACTTCTTATAGTGAAGGTTGTCCATGAACCTACAAGAAGAAGGATTCTTCTCTTGGTGCTCTTCCATTGATCGTCAAAGAAGAGGTGAAGTAGCGGTGCTCTTTCATGTTCGTCAAAGAAGATGTGAAAAGGGTGACTTCTACGGCCCATCAAAGAAGGTGTAGTTTCTCCTTGAGCTGAAAATGAGGGTTAATCTTACGCCACAAAAGACACTAGTCAATTTTGTGTATTGTGTATCGGTATATAAAAGGAATAAAATACATAATTTAGAAATCTTGGTTGGAAACAATCAGGTAGTGGACTGACGTCTTTTGACGGAACCACTCTAAATCTCTGTGTCCTTTTGTGGTTGCTAGTTTCTCTAAAATTTATGTGAATTAAGTATTTTAATTTACTTAAAATTAACCAAAAGATCTATTCACCCCCTCTATATATATTCATTTGGTATTAGAGAAGATCTTCAAGGATCCTTAACATGTCTTGAAGCATGGGGGAGAATGTGACTAGACACCTCAACTGGGAAGGAGCTTATGTGAGAAGGCCACTGGTGTTCGATGGATCAAACTACACTTACTAGAAAAGAAGGATGCAATTCTACTTTAAAGGAATTAGCTTTGAACTATGGAAGATGATAGCTCGTCCACATGCACTTCCAACAATGGAGTTAGAAATGTGGAATCCTGATACAGTAAAACAAGACACACTCAATTCAAAGACAGTAAGCATTCTCTATTCTTCTTTATTTGTTAATGAATTCAATTTCATATCCTCATGTGAAACAACTTATGAAATTTGACATAAATTAGCTGTAACACATGAAGGAACTACTCAAGTTAAAAATACTAAAATTAATACGCTAAAACATAAATTTGAATTATTTCTTATGCAACCTAACGAGAACATTGCAGAAATGTATGCTAGATTTTGTAACATTGTTAATAGCCTAAGTGTGTTGGGGAAGAACATAAGCAAGGAAGATCAAGTATCCAAGATACTTAGATCACTGCCTCCCAGATACAAGTCAAAAGTCATCGTTATTGAGGAAGCCAATGATTTTACAACACTGAAGATGGAGTAGCTCATCGGGAACTTGGAGACACATGAAATCACCCTAGTGGAGGAAGAAAAGGTGGAAGATGAACAAAAAAAAGAGAGAAGGAAGAATATTGCTTTCAAATCCACCACCAAAGCATCATCGAGAAATATCATCCAAGAAAGCAGTGACACAAGTGATGGAGATGATGAAGGCATCTTGATTGTAGATGGTAATAAATATAAGAGATCTCAATCTAACAAAATTCATAGTGTACCCTCTTCTTGTTCTAGGTTCTTTGAATGAGGAAAGAAAGGCCGCCTGGTTTTTGAATGCCCCAAACCCAAGAATGGCAAAAAGTCCTCATTCAAGAAGAAAGACAAAGCCTACTTTTATGGATGGGATCAATCAAGTGACGATGGCAAAAACAACAAAGAAGAAGAGACATGATGTCTCATGGCTGTAACAGAAGAAGAAGAAACTAATGAGGTAAGTATTTTTTATTTATCTAAAGAATAATTAGTTAGTAGTCTTGAAGAACTTCATGCTAAATATATAGATTGCAAAAGAGAAAAGAAGAAACTTGCTAAATTTGTTGATGAACTTTATGTTAATCTAGATAACCTTAATTCTAAAAATGACACTCCACAAACCTTAGATATTGTGTTAAAAGAATCTATTGAGAGTTATGAGGCCAAAATACTTGATCTTGAAAACTACAATCTTCTCTCTTAAGAAAAGATTGACTTGCTTGCTAAACTTAATGATTATCAAACTCAAACTTTTTATGCACACATTCATATTATGATGCCTTGATAAAAGAGAGAGATATATCTTACTTTCTAATCTCACTCAAGTAAATCTGGATATAACTAAAAAGCTTGCTGAAAATATTGAATTACAAAATTAATGCAAGGAAACAAAAGACTTGATAAAATCTTAGATAATACCTCTAAAAAAATAGGAAGGAGATGTTTAGGATACATTCCAAAGAACAAATCCTCACATATGCCTAAAATAAAAAATACATATGCTTCCAATACTAGAACTACATTTGTACCTAAGACTAAAGTTGTAAATTTTCAAAATGTTGAAAAGGGAAATGAAATATCTTTTATCTCATGTCATTATTATCAACGTCCTAAACATTATTTTTTTTCATGTGAATATCAGAAGAAAGGAGCCCCATACATGGTTTGGGTTCTAAAATCCCCAACTTAAAATGAAAAAGGAAACTTGTTGAGATTTGAACTATGCTTAATTTGATATAATTATGTCTTATCTCAACTTAATTTGTTGTAAATGTGCATACCTTTTATTTATAAACATACTTTTCTTCACAATCACATTGAAAATTAATTCATAAAATCCCCTACATTAAGAACAACTCAGAGTAATTAAAAAATTAATATATATATATATATCCTTTTAAATAAGACTATTTTGATTTTTTTTGTTACTCATTGTTTCAAACAGTTCAAATTTATATTAATTATATTTTGAAGTACATCTAATTATCATATAAAAAAATTTCACCATTTAAATCATTGATTACTTTAAATCCACTTTCTTTAAAAATGAAATAGAACTTTTTTGGTTGAGAAAATGTTCGACCGAAAATGTGCTCGGTCGAGAATTATTTTGACCGACTAACCCCTCAGTCCAAGTTTTGAATTTGAATTCAGTGAGAATCTGGTACACAAAAAGTTTGGGCGAAAACTCCCCGGTCGAGAAAAATTTCGACCAAATTTTCCTGACTGGCGCTCCCCTTAACTGAACTAGCCATTTTTTACCGTTGGAGCACTCGGTCGAGAAAATTCTTGATCGGGGATGTGTCAAGAGCTTATAAAAGCAGCCCAACTCGGCCATTCTTCACACACCTCTTCTAGCTTTCTTCTCCAAACCTTCTTGGGTGATTTTTCTCTACTTCCATTCATCTTTGAGAGTTGCACTGCACATCCAATCTTCTTACTACTCATTTCTCTTCCACTTTTGAACATTTATTTTTCTTCCACCATGGATTCAAATGTCATCATCTTCACGCGGTGGGAGCAAGAAGAAGCTCTTTAGAAAGAAGCAAGCTGATCAATCGGTGACGATCAACGACATTGCCTTCATCAACTCTGTCGCCGCCAACAAGTTCCTCACCTTGTCTTCAAGGCACCTCTTCTTCAACAACCGGTGGATGTATAATCGTTCTCATGGCTGATTCAACTTGTTCCCCTTTTGAAGGTGCAATATCTTTAAGAATTTCTTATCCCAAGTTATTGTTTTTGGTCATCTCAAGTTGTTCATGAGTTCTTTGCTAATCTCACTTGCATAGACAAAAATGATTTCTCCTTCTCTTCCATGGTAAATGACAATAACTTTACCTTTGATGAGGATTCTATATTCACCTTGCTAGACATCAACCAAACTGATTTTACATGCCATATTGATGTCACCCCCAAAAATCCTCTAACTCAATTTTCAAAATTTTTACAAGAAGAAATTTCCCTAACTTCTATTAAAAGATATATTCTCCTCCCTTGGTTCCACTCATCACGAGACAAGATGAACTTTCTAGCCTCTTCTCTCACTCAAGAAGCTCGAATCATCAATCTCATTATTTTTTCAAATATTTGTCCTCAGCCCAGCAAAACCGAAATTCTTCAATTTTGCTTGTACCTCATTTATGCTATTCTCAATAAAATTCCCATTAATATTGTGAATCTTCTCTTTCATGAAATGATTGAATATAAAGGATCACCACCCTTTTCTTATTTCATATGACATCTCATTCACAATCCATTGGTGAACCTCTCTTTGAATTAGGCTACTCTCAGGACCGTCTTCCCCACAAAATTAATCTTCAAACTATTGGAAAGATGGGAATTGACTTTGGTCATAAACAATCTAGAAATGTAGAAGAGGATCCACCAGAACCTAATCCTCAACCTCCTCCACCTTCCTATTGCACTCATGAGAATGACTTTGCATATTTCAAAGGTGTTGCCTATCAACTTGGAAAACACATGGATCATCAACTCCATGCAATGACATATCTCAATGAATGCATGCAAGACTTAACACCAAATGTACTGAATAAACATCCTTAAGGAACATCCCTCCATATAACCCAAACCTCAACTATTTACATCCACCAACACCACCATTTGACCTTCCTGACAAATAATTCTCTAAATCCCAACTTCAAGATATTGTTGTCCACTTCAACTTCTCTTGAGCTCCTACTTTTCTAAAAGTCTATGCTTTGGTGACCACAAATGCTTTAACTTGGGAAACTATTGTGCAATACTATGGATATTCTTCTTTTAGAGGACATGAACCTGATGTGGATTTCATTCTTGATCTTGTTAAGATTTGTAAATCTTTCTTTAGATCCATGTCACTTTTTATCTATTCTATTTCCAAGCATTGTACTCTTGTTGAGATTATCATGAATGAATGGCATTTATGTTTTCTTAAAGTCCATTCTTCCCATGGCTATATTTAACATTTTTAGAGGGAGCATGATATCAAGGAGGAGAAGTAATTTAGAAACTTCTCTTAATCTTAACATGGATTTAAATGTGCTATCACTCCAACTAATTTTATGTAGCAACCTTTAAGAATCTCAGTCGAATAACTCTTGGACCGGGTAGTAGCTCAGCCGAAGTTAATCCCGATCAAAGTAACATCAACAACAAAATTTATTTGAATCTTTCAATACTTATTTTACATATTCAAATCTTACTGATCTATTAGTTTATATGTCTGACATAAATGTCTTATCATGAAAATTGAGGATAAAAGAGGATAAATTATTCCAAGAAAAAAATCTTTTCATTTGTGCTAAATAGAATTCATTTGAAATTTGGTTTTCAGACTCAAAATTTTGCCCGGTCTTTAGTTGCTACATCTGACATAAATGATTTATGATGAAGGATCAAATTTTAAATGTTTTTTTGTAAATCTTTTTGTTATGTTTGAGCTCTATTTACTTGGTATAAAACTAAGGGAAAGATTAAAGTGGCTTTGTATATAATTTGCATTTTTTTCTCATAATTGATTCTCTATATTAATGTAGGCTTAACAACCTTTGACATTTGGTTTAGAGATTCTTTTAGACCTGTTATTATGGTTCTTAATGGCTTCTCCTTTACCAATATGGGCTTAACATCCCTTATATTTGATGTTGAGATACTTTGTTGACCTCATTGTATGCTTAATGGATTCTCGAATCATTTTTTGGCTTAACATCCCTTGAAAATAATTAAGTCAATTTCAATTTTTGACTTTTGATTTTCATGGCTTCTTTATATCATGATGGACTTAACATTCCTTACAATTAGTTTAGAGTATCTTTTTAATATTTGTGCTTTATGGGATTTTTTTATCATGAAGGACTTAACATTCCTTTCATTGGTAATTAGACAATCTTATTGATGTTCCTTGGTCAAATATGTCTTTTTGGCTATGTCGTAATGTGATTAAAGACTATTATTGTTTTTCATGTTTTCCCATCAATAAATATTCATTTTATATTATATACAGTACATTGGGTATTAGTTTTCCCTCACTGGATGACTATCTTATTGAGGGGGAGTGTCTCCTTGAAGGGGAGCACTGGTAAGTATTAACCCTTTTTGAATTCGACAAAAAGGGGAGAATAACCCATGAGATAAATTGGCTATCAACAGAGCAACTCAAAGGTAAGAAATTCTATTGGCTACTTTCAATTTATCTTATGGAAATATTTGTCATCATAAAAAAGGGGGAGATTGTTGGCTTTATGGATTTGCCACACACTCATATTTTGATGATGCAAATATTTCCCAAATTGTATTACTAACATGTGTAATAAGTGTTTCATGTGATCAAGGAACTTAGTCAAGAACCAATTATAGAGATCATGAGATTTTTATGATTGGATGCTTGCCAATGAAGATTGTACCTTGAATATAATTATACTTGTGTGCTTTTATACAACTTGATAGACATGATGTAAGGACAAGTGATGATCTTCTAAAACCCACCTAAAACCCTAACCCACACTCATAAGAAGCATCTAAGGTTGATAGGTTTGATTAGATAAAACATTGGATAGGTTTCTCACACATTGCAAATTCACATAATCTACTTTGGTCCAGAAACTTGTCAACCAAAATAGGTTCGGTCAAACTTTTTGTCAATCAAGTATAAACCATTAACCACTTGACCAAGTAGTTAGAACGACATTTATCCATTAGAACAGTTTGACACTTAGACCATATTCAAGTCGAAATATTTCTCGATCGAGGAAGTGTCCGATCAAATAATTTCTCAACCAAAAATGTTCTAGAACCAAAAAATAATAACATGATCAAATTATCCTTTGCTAGTTAGTCAATTTCAGCCGAATGGCTAATTGACATCTAAGAACACTATAGACTCTCCCTAAAGTTGTCCTAACCACTTGTAAATATTTCCTATAAATGGGAGTGGTCCTAGGACACTTAGAGACATGAAATTGAACAACAGTTGAGATCATGTACACATCCTTGAGCATAGTACATACTTGCCATCATTATCAAGAGATTAGGTCCAGTACTTCAAGTTTCCATCATTCTATCCTAATCCCTTAGCTCAGATATAGTATCCTCTCCACCTAATAGTACATTGCATAAACCTTTTTGGAATGGATCATCATCACTTGTACATTAGAGATTGATTGTATATCTTACGAGATTATTTTGTTTCTCTCTTTCTTTATTATATTTCTTCTTTGTTCTATTATTCTTGGGCTACTTCTTAGAGTGACGATAGTCCAAAAATCTATGAGAAGAAAGAGTTTTCTCAACATGATGCTCTTCTGCTGGATGTACAAGAAGAGGTGAAGCAACTATGCTCTTTCATGTTCATCAAAGAAGAGGTGAAAAGGGTGACCTTGTTGGGAAATACGGGCACATAGTATAGCAGCAGAAATCAAAATTTTCTTCTCTATCTATATTCTCATAACAGCAAGATCACATCAACTACTATGAAATAGGAAGGATGGTTTAGCAATTTATACTTGGTCATGGAGCAAGTCCAACGACAACAACTCACTTCAATGCAACTGTCAACTAGTTGATCTTGGACGGTGGTTGTGCAGCTCCTGGTCTTCACCATGAACAACAAACACAAATAGCTTCTGCAATGACTCTTGTCATCTCGCCACGAACTACATGCTTACTTTACTCTCCTGATAGCAGCCAAAGGACTCCTGCCTCTAGAGTAGTCCACAAAGACCAACTAGAACTCATGTCATCCAACTAGAATAGACAGGAAAGGGTTGTCCCTCCCATTGGTGTACTAGTCACCAACTTGCTCTCCCACAACAATTATCCTCAGTTGTTATCTCCCATATCTATCCCTCCCTTGTCTGGTAGGACTTGCTTGGCCTCTCTCGGCTATCACAACCAAAGAGGACAACAATTGTTAGAGCAACTGATTCTCAGTTGTTGATGTTGTGCTTATGTCTTGGGAAGCCCCTAATACCCCTTTATTTATAAGTGGGGTTTGGGCCAGGGTTCTGAGTCTGTTTGTGATTTGTATGGGAGTGGAAGGGACTGGAAAATCTTGAATTTGTACAACTTGCAAACACAAAAATGGATGTCTGTCACACCCAAACGGTCCTGTGGTGCATGAGACAGTCATCTCATACTACGAGACGGTAGTATGACAGTTTCCCAATCACATACAAAATTAACAATTTGATTCTAATTAATATTACATATTAATTCCTTGCACCATAAGTAATGTACAATCAAACAAGTTCAGAAAACTTCTAGAATGTTTGTTCAGCACAACCAAGCCATCTCACCCATATGAGATGCCCGTCTTGCTCACCCAAATTCTTGTTTAGTGAGTCGAGTCTAACTGATCGGTTCCCGGTCAGTCCTTAGAGAAGAACTTAGCCGATTCAATATCTCATCAGCCTGATATCCCAAACAACCGTCTCAACTCTTGAGCTGGTTGTATGGTACCCAAAATGGTTGCCTCACCCTGTGAGATGGTCATCTGGTGGTACAAACATTATACTTAGCTGATTTGTTGTGTGAATTGAGTACCTAAATACTTTAGTAAACAATCCAATCATCATTCAAGATTAAAATCCTCTTCTAGATGAGTTCCTTTGTGTGTGACCCTATAGGTCCCTGTCACATTGGCAGTGAATGTCCATAACTAACTTATGACATCTTAAGCAGAGAGTGGTGCCTAGTCACACATCAGTACTACCCAAGTGAATGGAAATTTAGAGAACAACTTCAACCTACAATCTATATAAGGTGTAGTAGTAATTGTATAATTCATTTATCATTGATATCCAAGATGAACTCAAGGCATGGAATATTCATCCTCTCAATTTTCAATCCATGTTGCTTGAACCAAGAGCAAAGTGTCTGAGATAATGTGACCTCAATATCATATATTGATTCACAGGTGCATGCACATGCATTTCTCATTCTTGCTTATCAAGTGGCTAGGATATCATACTCCAGTAGGAGGGGAAAATCCCATATCTATCACTCACAGTTTATCCCCATGTGTCAAAGTCATCCAATAATCACCTTTTGTAACAACTCATGTTTTAAGACTGCATTTGATGATGTAAAAGCATACCCAATGACATGCGACAAGTGCAGTGATTTCAGGTCTAGGAATCACAATCACCACCTTCACTATGAGAGATGGCTATGACCACCAATAATGGTTTCCATGTGTCATTCTCAAGGTGGGTCTGTCTGATACATTGTTCTCTAACATGTATTTGTGTGCTTGGTTTGATATTACTATATCATGACTAGTGAGATTCTGTCATCAACCAACCCACACTCCAGTCTTACATGTTACTGATGTCTATCTACCTTCCATAGTAACAACTGACTAGGGACATGATGAGAATAAGTATATGTACTCTTAATATCCGTATGATCTCATTTCCCCAAGGCTAATACTTGAATACATACGTCATTTAGTAATATTATTCCATATACATTCATAATATTTACTCATTATCTCATAACTAAGTGAACTAGAATGAATTGGAAGCTTGCCTTTATAAGTATTAATCAAATCCTTTATGGTATATGCAATGTCAATCATCACATGATTGTCTCTATGGGTATGCCTTACCAATAGACTCCCACTTGAACTTAGAGTCAATCACCCATGAATCTTATTCTTAGTGATCCAAACATGTCCACCATGTTTTTGCTGTGCAAGTGCTAACACGGTGGGTTTAGAAACATTTTTCTATTAGTCAATTTATTGCATGTTTCCTTATATCTTTGTTGTACGATTTCTCATCTGAGACGGAACTATCGTAATATGGTATCTAATATTCCTTTTCCTGACAAGTAGCTCCATTATTGTCACAGAATCGCTATCGAGTCATCAACAGTTGGAACATCTATAAGTTCATCATATGAACTTCTAGATCCATATAGTATCACTCTATGTTCATAACACAAGTATACTCAGATTCTATTGTAGAGTAGAATTAATGGCTATTAGTTCGAATCCTTTCCAACTAAAAAAATTTCTTCTTTTAAAACAAATTTTATTGTGATCATATTGTCATAATGGAAGCTTGCATCAATGTAACCCTATACATCCAACTCTTCCTTTTATTGCTATCTTTTTCGATTAGCTATTTATTCTAAGATACTTCTTAAGTACTAATGGATGACATTCCAATAACCCTTATTGGATTTTGTTATCATCTTGTCATGTCCAATGCATACACGATTTTATGGGGGTAAGTACACTTACAACATTCATGATAGGTCCATCATATGACATCTAATTCATGATATTTCCATTCTTCACAAGAATTAGAATATAAGGTTCATGAGAGACTAATCTGGATTCTCTCTCATGAATCCTTTAGTGTTGAAATCCTTCAACACATTGCTATTGTATGTGCTCAAACTTCCATTGTGAAACATTCAAGAACTATCACATAGGTCTTGATCCTTATCTCATAAGATGTTTCATCTTATCCTTCATTGTTGAAGATGTTTTCATGCCAATTCTCAATATTCACAATATTAAGATGTTATTCCTCATCATGTGTGGAATATTCATATATGCTCCCACTAGATCTTTTGTAATCATATATTTCATCTTTTTATCTTGATTCAAGTCAAAATCTTTGACTATCTTGTCAAATTAAAAGATCTTATCTCTGAGATGCTTGTTTCAATCCCAGATTGAACCTTGCAGTTTATAGATTTTATTTGCATTCTTGAAGTTATGAAATCTTTTAGGTTGTGTCATGTACACACCCTCTGATGTATGCCTTTAAGGAATCTGGTTCTTATCTTCATATGCTAAATCTCATAGTGCATTATAACTACAACAACAAGCATGACACTTGATAAATGAATTTCTATCATGTCCAACAACTTGAACTTAATTTGAAATTAGTATTCAACCAATCTGTCCTTTAATGTTATCCATGTAAGTCTTTGCCACAAGACCCTATGGCACCCTTTAGGTATTACCCCTTAGGTGGCTCTATCAAGGCCCTACCTTGTTAGCTTACATGGATCCCAAAATGCTCAAAAATAACTTCTATCTTACCAGTTGGCTCATCCTATTATGACTAACCCATCTGAATTGTTGGATTCACAATCCTCCAATCTCATGTGTGTTCTACTAGAACTTTTTTTAATCTATGTTAGATGATGAACCTAAGACTCCACAACATCTTGTGATTCTCATAGTTCTGATTGTAACCTTTTGTTGACCTCAAACATTTTGAGATTTTACTTTTACTCCCACTGATTCTTTAGGAATTTGGTTATCCTATCAAAAAAACAAATTTTGTTATTGGATTGGGATTAATAGCATCATTCAACAATGTAGGTTTCAATCCTTTAGACATATTGGGACATTACCAAATCATATCATATATGATGTCTTACAAACACCATTCATATGGTACATTATTTAGTGATGGGTATATATTTATGAGGATACAAGAAGACTACATTGATTGATAATTATATCATGACTCATCATTGTATAATTCCTTCAGTTGATACATCATCATGTTTAGATGAATTTGACTTGTGATGCATTATCACAGTTCTTTCTTAAAGGTTCTCAAGATATTGATGCAAAGTATTTCAACTTCTGATCTCATCAAAGTTTCTTAATACTGGAATTAATAGCTTGTGGATAAACCCTTTCAAGAAACTACTTTCTCAATGTAGGTTTCAATCCTTTAGACATATTGGGACATTCCCAAATCATATCATATATGATTTCTTACAAACCATTCATATGGTACATTATTTAGTGATAGGTGAGGATATAATAAGACTAGATTGATTGATAATTATATCACAACTCATCATGGTATAATTCCTTTAGTCTGACACATCATCATGTTCAGATGGATTTGACCTATGATACATTATCATAGTTCTTTCTTGAAGGTTCTCAAGATATTGATGCAAAGTATTTCAACATATGATCTCATCAAATTTTCTTAATACTTTCATCAAAGTCATACTACATTTATAATATTCTTGAACATTTCAAGATATTTATGTTTCTATTTCACAAGTACATATAATCATATTACCAATAAATGAAACAAGGTATGAGTAATTATCTATAGCAGTCATTCCATAAGATCTTCATGCATCACATGTATGAGGTATAATTGAAGACTTATCCTCCCACTACATCTAGTGAATGATGTCATGTCACATTGTGGGTGAATAAGGCTTTGCATGTTTCCTTAGGTTCAATAACCAAGGGAATCTAGATTAACATCAATACATATTCTAGACATGCATTTCTTATATGTATGCCCAAGATGACTATTTCTAATGATAATCTTGAGTTATCAACTATAAATCTTTGGTATTTAATGTTATAAACATTCATCTTAAAATCTTTCATACAAAGACCATTTAGATGCTTGGGCATTGCCATGCAAGATCATATCTTTGAAATAGAAACACTAAAGTGTTTATATTTGCTGACATATTGAAATAACAGTTCTACTAACTCTATTTCATGCTCGTTGGGCTAAGATAAATTTAAATGTAGACTAAAATTTCCACAACACTTGCTCCACCTTGTCCATCTTTCTCCTTCCATGAAGGCCTTTACTTCTTGTCAGGTCCTGTACATCAAGTATGTTAGATCTCTATTTGGTATCACATACCAAGCTAAAGAAGTAATCAAATTTATCTAATGATGTTTATACCTAAAGTGGAGGCCGAAATGCCTTCCTTCTTCTTCTTTAGTTCCTCTAATCAGAGTGGGTAATTTCTTTTCCGAATTCCAAGCTGGTGGCAATCACCTATTATTTTCTTCACACCTCCCTTTGCTTTGAGATCTGAAGACTTTGGCTTCTAGCTAGCTTTAGAACTCTTCTTAGCTTTGCCTTTGCTTTTAAACTTCCCCTTTGTTTTGCTAATCATCATCACATACTTGGGCTTGTCTTTCTTAATTTGTGTCTCATTTGTTCTCAACATGCCCAACAACTCTATCAACAACTTGGCAAAGTCGTTCATGTTGTAGTTCATGACAAACTGACTATATGACTCTGGCAGTTACTATAGAATCATGTTAGTGGCTAACTCGTGACTCAAGGGGAATCCCTATCTATCTAGGTTCTCCACATACCCAATAAGCTTGAGTACGTGAGGACGTATTAGATCTCCTTCTACCATGCTACATATGAACAACACCTTGGAGACCTCATATCTCTCTTGTCTTACCTTATTTTTGTACAGTCCTGGAGACATTTGACCATCTCATTCACATCCATATTCTCATTCTTCTTCAACAACTCATCTTTCATGGAGTATAGCATCAAACACTTGACATCTTCAGTGTGCTTCTTGTAACCATCCGTGTTAGCCCTTGGTGCATTTTGAGGTGGTTCCTCTGGTTCTGGCATTTCCAAGACATAGAGCTTGCACTCCTGTGTGAGAATGATTCTCAACTTCCAGAACCGGTCATTGAAGTTGTTCCCAGTTAGTTTTTTCTTCTCAAAGACCGATCATAAAGACAAGTGATTATTGTTTGTTTCCATTTGTCTCTATAAAATAATTTGCAATTTTTTTTTCAAAAACTTATTTTGATTTGATTTGATTAGAATTTGGGCGATAATAATTAGGTTTTTAATTCATTATTGTTCTCATTATTTTGTTCAAATTGACAACCCTCAAGTATCAATTTGGAAAATTACAACGAATCAATTTTCTAATGAGAAAGATCCAAGATAATTTAACTATGGCCTGACCAATGCCGTAAAACACAGTTAATCATTAAGCATTAAGGTAGGCAAAATTTTCCAATTGAATCATATACAATTCTTAATAGATAATATGCACAACCCCTTGCCATAATTATCTACATGCTTCTGGGCTCAGACTCTCTAAGAATCACCAGTTAAGCCTAACCCAATAGCCAATATGATATTAATACACCTCATAGAGGAGGAACCTACATTATTACCATCACACTTCTACGAGGTAGATGGAGCACCCCTGTTTGGCATAATCTACGCTTAGTCAAACAAGCTTTACATGTGTATTGCTATTGGAAATCATCTTAGACTTAATATGTTTGATTGAGGAATTATATATATATATATATATATATATATATATATTGTATCCAATCACCACATGTATAGTACATATCATATACATGCTATATCCCACAATGTAAACATGTAATATAAAATAAAAAGTGATGGTTATAGCCATGTCTACTTAGAATTCCTTAGTGCCACAAGGAATTACTACCACCTAGGTCAATCATCACATCACATGTATGAACATGTTGTTGGTGTATATATGTGTTTTCCAATCTGGATAGATTGGTCCAACCCTTGAACCGGTCATCTCGCCTCTTGGCCGGTCGATTGGTCATCACAAATGGTTATCTGTCATTTGGCTCCATAGTTCTGTCCTCCATGATCCTCTAGATGATTGGCTCGTCTCACGAACTAGTAATCTTATTCGGTGATGATCATTTTCCTCATTGTTGCAAGAAAAGAAAACTATGCTATTGCTATTAAACTATTACATTGTAAAGAGAAACCTTGAGTTACATTTGAGGGGAGAAAAGGTAGGAAAGGATTAACTTTACATTGAAAAGAGGGAGATAGAGGTTCGGTACATAGATCAAGATAAATAGGAATAAAACCAAACCATCCAACCACACACATAATTTGGGTATTGGCCAAAACTAGGGTTACACATCCACCATCAAAACTGCTTTTAGGGCGACGAGCGTAAATTTCATATATATATATATTAGTTTGAGATTATGTGGTCTTTGATTGGATACACAAATGAGAAAAATTAAATATTTGCATCATATGAAATAAATAAATGATTAAATCAAAATCCAATCATACTGATTATTCTAAATTATAATAAATTGATGTGGCTCTGATGCCACTATTGGGAAATACAGACATAGAGTATAGCAACGGAAACAAAAAAATTATCTATCTATATTCCCATAATAGCGAGATCATGTCAACTACTATGAAATACGAAGGATGGTTTAGCAAGTTATACCTGGTTCTAGAGCAAGTCTAACGACAACAACTCGCTTCCATGCAAATGTCAACTAGTTGATCTTGGACAGTGACTGTGCAACTCCTAGTCTTCACCATAGACGACAAATACAAACAACTTCTGCAGTGACTCATGTGGTCTTGCCATGAACCGCAAGCTGAATTTGCTCTTTTAGCAGTATCCAAATGACTCATGCCTCTAGAATAGTCCACACAGACCAACTAGAACTTCTGTCATTCCATTCTAATAGATAGGAAGGATTTGTCCCTCCCGTTGGTGTACTAATCACCAACTTGCTCTCAAAAACTATCCTCGGTTGTTTTCTCCCGTAGCTATCCATCCCTTGTTGGGTAGGAATTTCTTGGACTCTCTCAGTTACCACAACCAGATAGGACAACAATTGTAAGAGCAATTGATTCTTAGTTGTTGATGTTATGCTTATTTTGGGAAGCCCCCAGTACCCCTCTATTTATAGTCGGGGTTTGGGTAGGGTTCCCAGTATGTACGAGACTTTTGTGGGAGTGAAAGGGACCGGAAGATCTTGAATTTTCACAACCTCCAAACACAAAAATGACCGTCTGGCACACCCAGACGGTCGTATGGTGCACTGAACAGTCGTTTCATACTGTGAGATGGTTGTGTGGCAGTTTCCCAATCATATATGAAATTAGCAATTTGATTCCAAGTAATATTACATATTAATTCCTTGCACCACATGCAATGTGCAATCGAACAAGTTCGGGAAACTTAAAGAACGTTTGTTCGGCCCAACCGAGTCATCTCACCTAGGTGACATGCCCGTATGGTGATTTTGAGTCAAACCGATCGGTTCAACCAGTAGGTTCATAGAGCATAACTTAGCCAATTTGATCCCTCATCAACCTAATGTCCTAAATGGTTGTCTCAACTCTTGAGTCGGTTGTATGGTATCCCAAACGGTCACTCACCCTATGATATGGTCGTATGACAGTACATACATAATAATTAGCTAATTTGTTGTGTGAATTGAGCACCTAAACACTTTCTTAATCAATCCAATCATTATTCAAGATTAAAATCCTCTTCTACATTAGTTCCTTTGTGTGTGACCCTATAAGTCCCATATTACGTTAGCAATGAATATCCATAACTAACTTATGACATCACAAGAAGAGAGTGGTGCCTAGTCGCACATCAGTGCTACTTAGGTGAATGGAAAGTTGGACAATAACTTCAACGTACAATCTGCGTAAGGTGTTGTAGTGAATGTATATTTACTTTGTCACTGATATCCAAGTTGAACCAGATGCATGAAATCATCATCCTATCAACGTTCAATCCATGTTTCTTGAACCAAGAGCAGATTGTCTGAGATAATGTGGCCTCAATATCATATATTGATTCACATGTGCATGCACATGCATTTTTTAGTCTCACTTATCAAGTGGCCAAGATATCATACTTTGGTAGGAGGGGAAAATCCCATATCTATCACTCACATTCTATCCCCATGTGTGAAAGTCACCCAATCATCACCTTTATAACAACCCATGTTTCAGGACTGTGTTTGATGATGTCAAAGCGTACTTAACAACATGTGATGAATGTAGTGATTTTAGGTCTAAGAACGACTATTACCACATTCAGTATGAGAGATGACTATGACCACCAATAATGGTTTCCATGTGTCATTATCCGATACACTATTCTCTAACATGTATCTATGTGCTTGGTTTGATATTGCCATATCATGACTAATGAGATTTTATCATCAACCAACCCACACTCTAGTCTTACATGTTACTGGTGTCTATCTACCTTCCACAATAACAACTGACAAGGTACATGATGAGAATAAGTATTTGTACTCTTAATATCTGTATGATCATATTTTCCCAAGGCTAATACTCGAAGACATACGTCATTGAGTCATATTATTCTCTAGACATTCATAATATTTCCTCATTATCTCATAACTGAGTGAAACTAAATGAATTGGAAGCTTGCATATCAATAAAATCCTTTATGGTATATGCCATGTCAATTATCACATGATTGTCTCTATGGGCATACCTTATCAATAGATCTTTCATAGCCCATCAAAGAAGGTGTATTTTCTTCTTGAGCTGAAAAGGAGGGTTAGTCTTGTGCTACAAAAGACATCGGTAAATTTTGTGTGTTGTGTATCAGTATATAAAAGAAATAAAATACATGATTTAGAAAGTTGGAAACAACCAGGTAGTAGACTGACATATTTTTATGGAACCACTCTAAATCTTTGTGTCCTCTTGTGGTTTCTTACTTCTCTAAAATTTCTATGAGCTAAGTATTTTAATTTTTATTAAAATTAACCAAAACCTCTATTCATCCCCCTATAGATCTTTTCAAGTAAGTGGTAATAGAGGAAAATGATGAGGAGTAGTTGACAGTGGGTGGTTTCTAAAGGTCGATGGATATGACCCCAAGATTAGTGTATGTTCTAAAAGGGTGGAAACTCACGTCTAAGCTTGGATCTTGCTTGTTGGAGTTTGTACAAAGTTTTTGGCATGCGTAGTATGATGTGCATCTATTTATATCTCACCATAATTGTCAATATGAAGATAAGATAGTTTGATAGGAAGCGAGTTAGACTCATTTTAATGCTACACAAAGTGACCATGGGATAAGTGCAAATAATACAAAGTCATAACATAAATGACACATGATTTGATCTAGAAATGAGGAAGAATAAGCTCTCCAAATCTCTACTCAAAGCTTGCACTGGTGACCATCTTGAGGTTCAAGATGATGGCTCCCCTCCTAACATTCTGACTGTTGGATCCCCAATTGACAACTCATAGCTCTTGAAAATCACATAGTGCCTTGGAACTCCAAATGACTTGAAATTTGGATTGTAGGTTTATTATACCTCTTAATATTTTACAAAAACCATGCACTATATTAAAAATACCACTACCAAGTTTTATTCATTATTATATTTATCTCTAAAATAAAACATATGGAGATCTAGGTAGCATTTTCTAATGATCTGAAGCTACACATTCATAAATAATTTCATGTTATCATGGTGTGAGAACTGTCCAAGTTGTTAAGGCAACAATAAATTTATTTCTAAAATATATGGTAAGAAATACTTTAAATAGATTTCAAAGAAATAACTTATAGAATACAACAAATGAGTTTTTTTATATGGAAATTGTAACATATTGAATTCTGGTACATAATTTAATTTTGAGCTATTATACATGATCCTCTCAAATTGAATTTCTTTTTTGCCAAGTTTCCATTTATACTTGAACTTAATTGACTTATCCTAAAATTTGAGCACTAATGTGCAATTTTCCTCATTTTGTTTTATTCATCCCAATTGGGATCCCAAATTGAAGAATTAAATGTTGTTACGAACTTTTGGCTTTGGAATCACATAAAGGTGATATTTTGATTATTACATAATTACATTTGTATTAATTCAGATTTATTAGACACCTAAAGACCATAAATATTTGAGTTGGTATTTTTAGAAGTATATTAATACAAACTGAAGGCGTAATTAAAATTCCATGTCAAAATCATTTATAACTTAAGAGTTATAAAATTATGAAGTAAATGAGATTAGATGTATTAAATTCCATTTAATTTCACGGTCAATTCCAACATTGACCTTCCCTAACCTTCTAGCAATCCTATACTTTTAAGTCTGAGACCACCATTACAATAGGGCAAGTACAAGACTTCTCATCCCCTCATGGTAGTCATTTCCTCCAAAGATAGGTTGTTGCCAACTCATCTCTAGACCATTTCTGCCAAATCATCTCCAGATCCCATACCTTAACCCTTGTCGAGTTTCACCATCAACCCCACATCTACAAAATGGAAAATTGTAGTCATCGAATGTAGTTACTCCAAAAACGCAAAACATCCATGGCCCAACATTGAGGCCACCACATCATTTGGTTACCCTGGACACTCCTCATCGAGAGAGGATTCTCCCCTCTCTCAAAATATAGCGATCTCAACCCTACCCTTATATGGGCATCACAAACTCACAATTGGGTGACCTACTGACCAGCTCAGACCCTGACTCCCCTCCCTTTGCCTTTTTAGGCCAATGAAATAGATTGGAAAGTCTCCCACCTTATTACCATCCTCGATGCCAATAGAACTTTTGAATCGACAACATCTTCTCTTCGCGACCATCTACAGGCTAACAATATCCTTGCACATATTCATCATCTTCAAAACTCCTCCATTCTTGTCAACGCTCTCCATAAACATGTCCGATCAAGCAAACAAACCTGTAAAATCCTGAGGTACCCTTCGCCGACCTGTCCTCTCACCCCCCACACTCTACTCCATGAAATTTTCTTGGCAATGACCTACAACCCAAACTATTATGCCACCCAACCTATGGAATTAGTGCCACCAACCTCATAAACCTAGTGCCATGTGAGGATGAAGACCCCTACTAACAACCTACAACAACTCAGAGCCCCGCATCCGAGTGCAAGAAGTGCCATTGCGCCATAAAGAACCCATGCTAAGCATTTATCTAGAGTCTTGTGCCTTTATAGCCTTAATATGCCCAAAATAACTCTAGATTCTTATCTTTATGTAATTTATGTTTTTCCAAAGATAGAGTTGCTCAACTAGCAAATTTTGGGACTTGTAGGAACCAAACTCGAGAAGACATCAAATCTCTAGTTTTTTGCCCGATGAACCTAGTCAAGTTCATCACCTAATTTTTACAACAGTCAACATCATCGACCGCTGAACCTATTCAAGGTCAGTGACTATTGATCCTCATTTGCATCATCGACTACTGAAACCCCAGTGATCATTGAAACTAAAGGTCCGATGTTTACCAAAGAAACATAATCACTGAGACAGAAGACTTGAACCCAATCAAGTTGGCCTCGACCCATTTGGGTTTACCATTGCATGTCATGAATATAATCTTAGCGACTACTGAAAAGTCAGTAATCTTCCAGCATCAGCAATTGCCAAGCAATAAGCAACCGCTGAAATATCAGTGACTTCCAAATACTGAAACATCAGTGACTGCTGTCACACAACACCACCAACGACCACTGGGCATCAACCCGATCGGGTTCACTTGAACCCAGTTAGGTTCACCTACCACTGGGCATCAACCTGATCGAGTTCACTGACAAGAAGTTAGCAATCATTGGAACTTCATATCAATAGCGAATACTAAGAAGCCAACAACCACTTTCTGCATACACTCCACCTATCCATATAAATACACACCCCTTGGTACCTAGAAAAGGGTTCATTAGGTTCATTATTATTTCATTTCCTAGTTCCAACGACCATCTATTCCCAAAGCTCTGTGGGACAGCTCTAAGGGTGAGAGCGTTGAAGAGAACACCCAACATCCATCCCTCTAGTTTTCTTCCATCCACCACCATCATTCACTCACTTCCATCCATTCCCATCCACCTTCCACCTCTATACATCCACCAAAGTTGTTGTTTGGGGGGGGAATCAAGGAGAAAGGAGGCCAATGAGTCTAGAAGATTAAGGATGATGAATCAAGGAAAAGATCATGCCCTTTCGGAGGCTAAGGAGAAAGGCCACCTCTCCTCTATGGGCTAAATATCTTCTTCTACCTCTTTCTTCTACTTCTCTCCTTTGTTTTTGTACAAATGATGTTCTTTCATCTTTGTTTGGTGCCAACTACACTTGTTAATGGCTAATTGAGCTCCTTCTTGGCTATGTACCCCAATTTAGGCATGTAAATGTACTTTAACCTTTAGTGTGTAGTTTTATTCCAGATATAGTACGTTTTTTTGTTCTATCTTCTCTTTTTAGTTTTGATTGTTGATTTGGTTGATATCTTTCTTGCTTGAACTTCTATTTGTACCAAGATCGAGAGATTAGTTGTAAAAATGGATGGGAGAAGGTAGTTTGGATCAGAATATGAGAAGCGGACATCAAAGGGAGGGCCAATGTAGAACACCTATTGGAGAGATTTGACTTGATCCTTAAACTCAGTCAAGTTCATCTCACCCCGCCCAGGTTCGCAGTCAATGTTATGCACAAATCCTCTATTGTTCCTAACATCCCTAAATATTCTTGACCTTAGAGGGTATTCAGAATATTTAGGAATGTCGACTTGTTATCCTTGAGAGAGGTTGCAGATCATTGATGGGGTTTTAGACACGTTGTGTGAGAGTAAGTGGGATGACCCCCATAGGAGTAGTTACCATGATACATGCTTTGTTTGGAAGTTAGATGCTTGGTAGGGTCTTTGAGGGTTGTCTACGCCCAAGAATGGGTGCATAGTCTAACCAACCTATGGTTACATAGCCAGGAACAACTCCTGATTAGTAGGACAACATAATCTATTTTCTTTACTTTGTTTTGTTTCATATTGTTTGTTAGACTCATTCTAGTTCTCTATATATATCAACTAGTGTTTTGCTTAACTGACTTAGGAGAGAAATCTTAAACATCCTAAACATCCCCACATCCTTGTGTTAGACCTGTATAATTCAACCCTATATTGAGTTGCGGGGGTCCTTGAAGGTTTCAGGTTATAAATTTAAACGTCCGATTCACCTTTGGGATCACACCTGTACATTTTAGGAGCTATCTCAGGGTTGATCAACTTTTTGGCATTGTTGTCGGGAATGTGTTTTTCCACCTTTACACACCCAAATATTTTTTTCTGTCATCCATAAGCATGTATATATGTGCATAGTTCATCTTTTTCTTTGCACATATTTGTTAATACATATTGAATAGTTTTCTATTTTCTTATACCTTTTCAGCCATGGACCTTGCTTCTGCAAGGCAGGTTATCTTGTCCACTTGTCCTCCCAAATTTTATGTAGCTATGGCTATTGATGAATAAGCAAAAGTTATTCAATGTAGCTAGCTGAGCTATATTCCCCCCCTATCGTCATTTGTAGATTCTACAACAATGGAGATTGCCGATAAACCTTCAACCTCAACATTTCCATGGAATCAAGAACTGATCAAAGCAGTGTAGCTAGCTAGAGAAAGTGTTGATGCACTCATCTTATATTTATCTCCTCATCTCTAAGAACAAGTCAATCTACTTCAACAACTACTAGAAAAGTAGGATCTTCAGTCCAAGTAGCAACCAAAGTTACAACCCTCAGCAAAAGCATGCTTCAAAATGTTGTGCAAAGAGACATCTAAACACAGTGGATTGAAGAAGCAGAGCTCCTGGAACTGTGGACTACTGCAATGGCTAGTCTTGAAGGAATTTCAGCTCAAGTCCATTGGCTTCAGAATAAGGATGCTGACTAAAGTAGGAGGCTTCAACACTTAGTCAGTTTAGTTCTGACTCAATTGCAAGTGTCAGATTACAATAACCTGGATTACAGTCATCAAGACCATTCCATTGGGCCTAATGTGGAACTTATCTTACCAACCCATTCAACCTATCAGCTGGATTCACTAGGATTTTTCTGTGAAGACTCACCATCCCTGGAAGATCTTCATTTTATCCATACAATTCATATGAGAAAAAAATGGAGGGTACATATGATCCATATGAATGGTTTGATGACGATCACTTATGTTCTTCTCAATGCAGCCAAGAAACCTCACAACTTGAGGATTAGTTTGAGCAACCTGAACCAACCGTTATTCTGAACCAAGGTGATACCTCTCACATTGAGACTTGTCACTTTATTTCAACCAACGTGCCTAGCATGATTTGGAATAATTTATTTGAGGAGGATGATGGTGAATATTCAGTTTGGGGGAGTGAGTATACTCATAGCGATGAGCTGGGACAACATGAGTTGACATTCACTACCATTCCTTTGTAAGGATTGGTAGGCATTGAAGGAGCGAGATGAACAATCCATCATAACATGGATACATAGCATGAAGATACCCCAAACCCCATAGAATGTGACAGACTTGGGTGGTAGAATAGAAAATAGATTCACCTGGGGGTACTTCTTATCCAAAATATGATTGGATGACTGGGTCTATACATGAAAATTTATCTAAGCATCCAACCTCAATTTCAGAGATGGAGAGAGAAGAGGGGAGTCCTCTAGGAAACTTTCAACCCTCCCCTTCATCTCATATTGTGTCAACATCCTAGGATCTGCCTATTTAGATTCATATATTGATGGGTACCTTGAGGATGATCTACCAAAGAATTCATTTCAATGCAGTTCAAATAATTTCTAGCACAAAGATGTCTTCACTGAGTCACTGGATTTTATTCCTCTTCTTCAGACTCAGAAGGGCCCATATCTCTACCTCTTCTATATGTATGGCATACCCCATCAACAAGACACACATGGCACTAGTCCCTAAACTTAGGATGTGGGATCCCAGTGTCGGTATAGTGGGGTAGGCACCCCCTTTCTTTTACTCCTTCTTTTTCTTTTTGTTAAAATAAATTTTGTCTTTCAAATTGTTTCTTAGATAGTTTCTTTCCTCTAATTGCTTAAATATATCCTTGTATACATGCATGATTTTAGGACTTCAATAAATTTCTTTCCTATACATCCATGCATTCCTTTCCTACTATCCTGAGTTTAGGTCTTGCTCTAGGACGGGCAAAGTTTTAAGATTGGGGTTGTAGGGCTATTCACCCTTTTACCTCTTCATTTTTCACGCATGCATGTTTACTTCATGCATTTAGGTGTAAATTTTAAAAATTTTGAACATTTTAGCCTAGCTTTACTGCTTTGTAGGACATTATTTCATAATTTGTAGCTTTGCAATTAAGTCAATGTGGTGTGAATCCTATATTTAAAATGCTTATCCATGCACTTAAATGCACAATTTTTAATATTAAGTTGCTTGGTATCTTGCTTAACTAGCTCATTGACTCTTTCCTTACATGTGTCAGTCGACCTAAGGTTATGTTCCCTTTTCATAGTTTAAAACGTTTTTCCTTGATCTATGTTGTGAATGACAAACCATGACTTAAGATTGTTGGAAAGAGCTAAAGTAGGATCAAACTCCAAGTCACGTTATTCACAGACTTGTCTACTCTAAGGGACCTTGAATCACAATTACTATTTTCACACAAGTATCAAGCGAGCATTGATGAGTTTGAGCTATAATTAGGTTGCTAATGTTTTCTTTGATGGTTAATGCACTCTATCACCTTAGATTGAGTCAAAGAAAAGATGAAAGAATAAAATTTGCAAAAGAAGCTTGGTCGCCCACAAATCCCAAAAATATTCAAAATCATTCTCACCCAAACCTGTAAATTAGAATGCAGAGCGTAAAAGCCTGGGTGATAATATAAATATGAGCATTTGTTTTCTCTTTCAAGAGAGTTGAGGATGGTGCCCAATAGGTGTATGACTGTAGTCATGAACGTGGATATGTAATTCTTGGTAGTGCTACCCTAAAAGTTCATTTTAGAGTCTTTAGGAATCACCAGGTGATATATGAGATCATCCTAGTAACAAGGTTGGTTCAAGCATAGTGCGAGTAGTGCATCTCTCTATTTTGGGCCAGCTGACTCAGACTGTAGGAACTGTTGATCGTTACATGGACCTACATGAGACAAATCAAGATCCTCAAAAGTTAATAGAGTCATTTCATTTTTGTTGCTTCTTAGGGCCCTAATTAGTGGGAGGCATGTTGTTCCTGATCGGTCTACATGAATACATGATAATAGCTCATTACTCACCTCCATCACCAGTGTGATCACCTACGTGGCCATGCTTTAAAGATGAATTATTGTGATTCAAACCCTCATAGGTATTGACATGTTGTAGTGAATTCTCTTAATCTAGCCTAGATGCTCTTTGATCTTACATTAGCAGGTTTTCATCGAATGGTGGGGGTTTGTATAGAAATAACATGGATTAGGAGAATTGAAGTCTTAAACTATTTTTCTTAAACCTTAGAATTTATCTCCAAGCTTAATTTGGATGTTAAATTTTTTATTTTTGAGAACAATCTTGCTTGAGGACAAGCAAAGTTTAAGCTTGGGGTGGCTGATGACACCCAAATTTAGACATTTATGCTAAGTTTTTGTCTATAGTTTCGTGATGTTATAGCCTTCATAAGCCCAAATTAACTATAAACACATATCTTTCTATAATTTATATCTTTCCAAAGATATAGTTGCTCAACTAGCCAATTTTTGGACTTGTAGGCACCAAACTTGAGAAGACATCAAATTTCTGGGTTTTATGCCCGAAAAACCCGGTCAAGTTCACCTGAACCTAGTTGGGTTCATCACCCAATTTTTGGATTTGTCTACGTCAAGGACTGCTGAACCTCTTCATCATCAATGACCATTGAGCATACATCTCGGTGACCACTGAGCCTTGTTCACCATCAACGATCACCAAAACCTCAAAAGTCATTGAATCCAAAGATCCCGTGTTTGCCAAAGAAACATGATTGCTGAGATAGAACACCTAAACCTGATCGGGTTGGCATCGACCCGATCGTGTTCACCATTGAATGTCATGAACATAATCTTAGAAACTGTTGAAAAGTCAATGATCTTCCAGCATCAATGACCGCCAATCAATAAGCTACCATTGAAACATCAAGGATCCCTAAAGACTGAAACATTAGCGACCACTACCACACAATGCCATCAACGACCATTAGGCATGAACTCGATTGGGTTCACTGATGAAAAGTTAGCGATCATTGGAACTTCATATCATTCGTGAACATTGAGAAGCCAATGACCACTTTCCACATACACTCCACCTCTCCCTATAAATACCTACCCCTTTCTACCTAGAAAAGGGTTTGCAGGGGTTCAGATGGTTTGGTTTGTTCATATTCCTAGTTCCAATAACCTTCTATTACCTAAGCTCCATGGGAGAGCTCTAAGGGATGAGAGGGCTTAAGAGCACACTATGACAACCTGGATTTTTGATCCATCTATTATACTCTATCTCTTCAAGAGACCCAACTCACAAAATTTAATTTCACTCATAGTACTTAAGTGTGTTGATGACCCAATTTGATCATCTCAATGACTAATCTCATGATATGTGGCTCTAATTTGAGATATTGGACTGAGTATCATGCTTTATCATGTCACCTTCTTGCATCTAATGTTGAACCTCAACACCATGATCTTTTTACTTTCTAATATGTACCACATTGTAGTGAACCTGATTTTGAATCCAACGACATAAAAATCACCCCAATTGAACCCTTGTAGCCCAAGTTATAATATTTTGAAGATGCCTTGATTTACTATGATTCTAATGCTATTTGATTCTTGGTTGTGGCTTTGGGCTGGCCCAACAAGGACCTTGGGAGGGCTCCCTATCCAATCTTCACATTTCCCACCCCCAAACCTAGGGATCCCCCTTTCCTAGCCTTTAGATTATGTATGACAAATATGACGATTCACAAGTCTTCCCCTTCCTTGGTTCGTACCATGGTACCAGCTACTATAGCACTGCGACCAATGGGTGTCGATCTGTGATCCTTTTGATCGATTGAATCCCCCAAACACCATTTTTTTCCTTCCCCTTTCATTCTCTCCCATTTCATCTCTCTCCTACACACCCTAGTTGCCTCTTATCTCTCTCCTTTCTCTTCATGGTAGGGCGCCACAACCGCTTCCCTCGCTTTGGGGCCAAGCAACCTGGTTGCCCATGACCGCAGATGAGGCCACAGATGGATCTGTAGTAGCCTGAGAGACCCAGACGGCCATATCACATCCAAGACCTCACCTTTGGGCATCATTCCTCCCTCATTTCGATGAGCTGGCCATTATTGTGCATAAGCAACACAAGGTTGCATCACAGTTGGGCGAGGAGTTGGTCGTGGTGCCCACCTGCCATGAGCCTCTCTCAACCGTCATTGACACCCCACCGAGTGGTTGCCATCAGAGGTGACAAACACCAAGAGATGGAAACACACATGTAGGTGGATGACCGTGGGATTGGCTATGTGTGGCTGAGATTGACAACAAGATGAAGTTATTGTAACCCCACCCTTCTTGCCTAAGTGCTCAATGAAATTTTCTATATAGTTTCTTTGTGAAACATTCAATAATGCATCTCTTACTCGTCCCATAGACAAAATAAGTGAACCAATAAATGAAATTGATCAACTTGATGAGACCTACAAGATAATCATACTCTCAGACCCTAAATCTTCTTCTAATTATCTTGATTCTCTAATAATATGAACTTTGACTATGTTGAACATATTTAATACATGTTGTTGATAAAGTTTGATTCTTTGATACTCAATCTAATTTCTTCACCTCAAATCAATAACTTGTATGAGTCTTGAGCATTATGAGAACCCTAATCATCATTCTTGCAATTTGATGACTTGAAATGTACATTTATGACTTATTTTGAATGTAAATGATGGACCTTACCCTAGATTGCTAATCTTATTTTCTCTGTGCCATCTAAGCTTACCCAAATTGGAAAATCAATAACTATATGAATTCCATGACTCTTGTCTCACTCATGAACCCCCCATTCTCTTGTTTGAGTAATATGCCATAAAATGCATGCATATGTCCCATACATGTCTAGGCTTAGTTATACTTGATCCAAAATGATACCTTTGAGCCCCTTGATGCCTCCAACTATAGTAGATCTCTGAAATTAGAATTCTTGTGATGATTTGTGACTTTAAGGTCTATGACCCACCCTCTTTTTCTATTATGGTGTTTGTAATCCAAATTCATCCAATGTGACCTATATGTCTCGCATTGTGGTTCTTGTACCTTAATGCTTATGTGAAGCCCTTTGATATGATCTTTCCTCTCCAATCAAAGTTGATTCTTTTATTCTTGATCACCTTACTGTGAATGCCCACCTAAGTCTTATGTTGACCCCTAATGGCATATGAAATATGTTAATGCTTGCTTATATGTTGAGATGTTGATACCAATGTTGGACCTTGATGCCTTGACCCTAGTGGACATTCACCGATTTTGTTTATCCTTCTTATGTCCATACTTTCCTGATAATGTGTAGAAACTTCGTTATACAATGTTGAAATACAATTTTTCTCTATGACTTTAGACATTGAAGTCCCTCATGAAGAAATAGGGTTAGATCTTCGCAATAACCTCAAGGTCCCTCACGTATAAAAGGTTAGCTAATCTTGAGCACCCTTACAGACCCTTCTAATAGGAAGTTGTTCAAAGTCCTTATGAATACATGATATGATGGTATAATTGGAGAAAAATGACATAAAATATGGTCTCTCATTTTTCTAAGCACTTAACTTGTTCAATCTTGGTCATTTATTTCTGTAATATTTTCAAATTATGCAAAGTTTATGTATATATATCTTTCTACCCTATACTCAACACCTCGTGTGCTTGACCTACCTTGTTTCACATATTTTATAGGTTCAACAATGGATATAAGTGAATGGTATTGGTGAGCTATGTCGGGTGTACTTTTTGTAAGATCCCTAGTATATGTGAACAAACTCATAAACTTGTACTCTTGAATATGTAACTGAAAGCTTTTAATAAATAATGTTGTTTAATATATATTGTTGAATGTTGAGACTATGATTGTTGCTTTTATCTTGCAATGTGGTCATGTATGCTAAGCTTTACGCTTCCACCTTCACACTTTGTTAATACCATGCTAGGGATGGACGCCTAGGTCCTATTAACATTGACTTTATAGTCATTTGGAGTTAGGATTTGGGTAACAAATGGTTCTATGACACACACCCTACGTCCATCCCTCTAGTTTTCTTCCATCTACCACCATTTCCACCACCATTCACTCACTTCCAGCCATTCCCAGCCACCTTCCACCTCCATACATCCACCAAAGTTGTTGTTTGGGGTGAAATCAAGGAGAAAGGAGGGAAATGAGTCCAAAATATTAAGGAGGATGACTCAAGGATGAGATCATGTCCTTCTGGAGGCTAAGAAGTAAGAGCCACCTCTCCTATAAAAGAGAAATCTCTTCTTATACCTCTTTCATCTACTTCTCTCCTTTGTTTTTGTACAAATGATGTTCTTTTATCTTTGTTCGGTGCCAAATATGCTTGTCCATGTCTAATTGAGCTTCTTCTAGTCTATGTATCTGATTTTGGGCATGTAAATGTACTTTTACCTTTAGCAAGTAGTTTTATTCCAGATATAGTACATTTTTTGTTCTATCTTCTCTTTTCGGTGGTGATTGTTGGTTTGGTTGATCTTTTTCTTGCTTGAACTTCCATTTATACCAAGATAAAGAGATTAGTTGTAGAAATGGATGAGATAAGGTAGTTTTGGATCAGAATATGAGAAGAGGATGTCCAAGGGATGGCCGATGTAGAACACCTATTGGAGAGATTTGACCTAAGCCTTGAACCCGGTCGGGTTCATCTCAACCTACCCGAGTTCACAGTCTATGTTCTGTGTAGATCATGTATTGTTCCTAACATCCCTTAATATTCTAGACCTAATAGGGTATCTAGAATATTTAGGAATATTGACATGTAATTTTTAGGAGAGGTTTCACATCATTGATGGGTTTTTAGTCATGATGTGCGAGAGTGAGTGGGATGACCTCCATAGGAGTAGTTACCATGATACGTGTTATGTTTGGAGATTGGATGCTTTATAGGGTGTTCGAGGGTTGTCTACACCTGAGAATGGGTGCATAGAATGCCCAACTTGTGGTTACATAGACGTGAACTCCTTCTCCCGATTAGTAGGATTCGACAGATTCTATTTTCTTTACTTTGTTTTGTTTTGTGTCGTATCATTTGCTAAACTCATTCTAGTTCTCTACATATATCAACCACTGGTTTTGATTAACTGACTTAAGAGTGAATTATTAAGCATCATAAATGTTCCCACATCACTATGTTTCACCCCGTATATCTACTTTGACCTTGTATTGAGTTACGAGTTTCCTTGAAGGTTTTGGGTTATAAATTTAGAAGTTTGATTCACCTTTAGGATGGTTCATGTACATTTTGGGAGCTATCTCAGGGCTGATCAGCTTTTTGGCACTATTACTGGGGATATGAAGCCCCTTAGATCTTGAGTTGAGGAGGTATCCCCAACACTAACCCAGATTTGAGATCACCGATCACCTCCCCATGGTGCAAAGCACCGCCAGACAGGCCCCAACCTCATGATGAGCCCTCACCTCCCTACTCTATTTCTAGATATGATAATAGAGGCGGTCTGAAGTAACCCTACCCTCCTCACAAGTGGCCTAGATGTTGCCTTCAACATTGGCTCTTGCAACTTCTAGAGGTCCATCGTCAACAATCAACTATGACCTCGACTTCAAGGGGAAGTCCAATGGCTAATCCAACTATTGTAAGGTACTTCTACCCTTGACCTCTCTTTTGCTTCTTTGTTTCTTTTCCTTCATCCTACAACCACATCACAATGTTAGTCTATTAGACACTAAGAAACACAAATAAGGTTAGAGACTAAATTAACAATCAAAGCAATAGATCTAGAGTCCCCAATAGTCAATAACACATACTGTGCCATTCACCCAGATTCACCTAACAAGATTTATAGTCTAATAATCATAGTAGCCTACCCTTAAATACATTTATTCACATCTTTAGTAAACACATAAGGTTATGCATGTGACCCCAATATCAGTAAAATACTAGGTAAATCAATATGGAAAATATAATCACAATTCTATATCATGATCTAGGTCCTTTTTAACACACACACACACACACACATATATATATGTATGTATGTCCTGGATGACTTATATAGAGGGAATAATATATCATTAGAAGTTCAAGAAAATTATAGAAGACCAAATTAATGGAATCCATAGTCTCAAATTATATCCTTCAAATTTTTTCTCAAATTGTCTGTATTCATTAATGATTCACATAAAGTAGATTACAAACTAATGAAGAATATAATAAATAAAAATAAGAATATTAAGGGACAAATATGGAGGAATAAAATTCAATTGACTAAAGTTCTAGTTCTACTTATATTACTACTTTTGAAACAATAAAGATATGAAAACCAAACCCTAAAAAATATTTACCCTTACATTATATGTATACATGTGGCCTATATATCGGATTACATAAATGGTATTATGTAATATATGAACTTATAAATTATACATATCATGAACATGAGTAATGATTTCTATATCATATGTGTACAAAGATATAAATAAATGTATGGAATAAACCTAATTTTTCAAAATGGTACAATATGATAGTCACAAGATGATTATTAAATAATCCACTCATTAAGGGGCAAAATGGTAATTACACATAATTAGACTCTATGAAGTGATTTCCAAGCCGAGATGCATCAAATAACCTTAGTATATTCTCTCTTCTAGATCTATGAGAAATTAGCATCTTTGATTCTCTTGGACTTCTCGATTGGATTTGAAACAAGTACTAAATTCTCAATTTTGTTATTGAACTATTTTTCTCTCTATGGAATTTCATATAATTTTGCAGAAGTGGTGAACCAATTTGTTATTTTCCTTTCCCTAATGTTGAAGGTCACTACGACTAAATTGAATGTTGAACATTGTTGAGTAATTGAAATATTGGTTGATTTTGATATTGGCACAAAAACTCAAAATATTGGCTAAGAGACTTGGCTCACTATATTCGATGGGTCATATCCCCCAATCATGTGCAATGGATAATGGATATTTAGTGGTGCGGTCCCCAATACTAGTTACCCCATAGGAGAATGTAGTGTTCTCTCATAGAGGGGAGAACACTAGGCACCCAGGCATTGGTGATGTGCATAAATCATATCATATTTTCATACCATTTTGGTTGCACATTTCACTCGATTTAACCACATTTCTACTCTCATACATGCTAGAATGTTTGTTTCTTGTTATTTTTAGTTGTGACATGGTTAGATTTGTAGGTACACCATATTTCACTCATATCAAAGAAAAAATGCCTCAAATTCAATCTATTTGGCATTTCTAAAGTTTCCCCAATTTCTAGAGTTTAATGTTCAACAGAGAGCAAGCCACACAACATGTGGACCACTCCACACGGGTGACCCGCTATGATGATAGGTGGATGAGAAACACATCTAAACACCTAATATTAACCATAAATGTATGCTGCATGAACCATGTATAATGCTTTATATAATGTTATCTTATCAACTACCATGATGCTCCCTAATCCTTGTGCATTTCAAGGTGATGGAGGGTGATGATTCTAGGGTTGACGGTTGAACCAGTCTTGTAAACCCTAATTGATTAAAAGGAAAACCCTAACCTTGATAATAATGAACAATGATCTTGCTTGTTTTTCCATTTTGGAATGGTTATGATGTTATGAACTTACCTCTCTTGTTTATAAGTTTCTAACATTGCATGTGTTATGATCTTGATCATCATATCTAGTGTATGATATGATGATGAGACATGATATAGGTTGAATGAGCCTTGAGAGGCATGTTGTGGCCTAATATGAGATGAGTTGAGGGAATTGATATCCCATGGCATGTGGCCTTGTTGATGATATGATAAGCGACAATAATACATGCATCATATGGTGATAGTGTGAAAAGTTCACACCCTATATGTTATATCTATTGGAAGAGTACTATGCCCTTATCTTTGTAGAATTTGTTATGCTTTTATACATTGTAACTTCATTCATGCTAAAGATACTTAAATGGATTAAATAATAAAGTGGAACCTAATCATGTAGTTTTTCCCTATGTCATAGATCCATTTAGTGTCCATACTTGCTGACTGGTGAAACGAGTTTAATTCGGAGCGCATATTTTTGAATATGTGGGGGTGAGGAAGAATAACCCCTTACGTCCAGGATATATGAGACAACCATGCATGAGCTCGTATCTTAGTGATATGTGATACATGATTGTCTATGGGCCATACCCTGACATGAGTGAGGTTGCGGGCTATAGCTGAGTGATATGTGATACATGATTGGCTGCAGGCCATATCCTAGTGGGAGTGCATATGTGGGTTGTAGATCAGTTCCTCTAGTGCCGTGACTTGTACCAAGGTGGGCTAGACTTGTACATGTAGACTATATGTTGCTGGTAGCTGTTTGACTAATGATGTCACTACTGGTTCACTCGTACTGACCAAGGGGGTGAGGTCGTGGATTCTGACTCTTCCATAGACCTTGTATGGCACCGATTTCAACTTAGTAGTGGTCAGTTGGATATGAGTAGTAAGGCTCAATTCCTCGAGGCATAATAAAACATGTAATTATCTGTGTAGTATTTTGCTTACATTTAATATGAGAATATTGGATGAGGCCTTGCTTGCTTTTGTACAACATAGTTGGTAGTGAATATACATGTTCTTCATATTTCTTTTATGATGATAAGATGTTTTATAATCTAGTTACAATTGCTTATTCTGTTAGTAATGATTACCTGCTTATCATAGTTGTAACCTTAATTCTTTTCTCTAATTATCATATCCATGCTAATAATACTATTGGTGGAGAGTTATATCTCCCACTGAGATTTGGAATCTCACCCTGTAGGTTCCCACATATTTTTAGGTGGACGTGTACGAGTAGGTAGAGATCGTGCAACTAAGGTTGGGTGGTAGTAAGAAGGATAATAGTTGTCAAGGTTGGAAGTGTTGATAGTGGTTTTTTTGTTGTTAGAGTCCTAGAGTCGTCCATGTACACTCAAGTCTTTGGGATAGTTTTGGGTGTGTTTTGTAGACATGCTTTCGATAGGTGGTTTGGCTTGTATGTCCTATTCATGTATGGATACAATGGATATGTATATATATGTTTGGGTCTAGGTTTCTTACAACAGGTTGATGGCATACATGGTAAGTATCTTGTGACATGAAAGGACTCATATGTAAAGGTATTGTTGTTTTGTATTATAATGAAAATGGCTTTAGTTTCTAGTATTTTGTTGGTAATATGCTCATTAAAAAAAATTCCGCGGTTGGCTTTGAGTTATCTCGTGGTTTGTCTCTTGGGTTGTCACAGTTTGGTTGGTACCAAAGCTTTAGGTTCACTGAGTCTATAGGGACCTAGGACTAGGGTTCGTGTTTGTTCTTGTGTCCTCCAGTTTGTCTTATAGTGATTTCTGCTTATGTAGAAGAAGTAGAAAAGCCTAAAGATGTCTAGAGAACATGAAGAACACACTTTGGAGAGCAGTGTCAGTGCACCAAGAGGAGGTACAAGGAATTGGGCACGAGAAGATTGGGTGCCTGAGGGTCCCTAGTTTGACCCATCCGTGATTGAAAACCCTGCCTTTCAGTCTCTTTTTGGGTAGTTTATGGCTACGATGATGCATATGGTAGATAGGATGCCCGCACCTCAGCCTAGGGCACCGATTCCCATTATATAATTTGTGGGTACTAGGAAGACCTTTGAGAAGCTTTGACATGTTGGGGCGGTGGAGTTTGTTGGGACAACTACTCCAGTGGATGCTGATCTATGGTTTATAGAACTCGAGAAAGCCTTCAAGAACCTCAACATCCCAGAGGCAGATAAGGTTAAGCATGCAGTGTACCTTCTGAAAGGGAGTGTTGTCCATTGGTGGGCCATAGAAGAGGAGAAGAGACCTGGAGTGATTGTAAGTTGGGAGGAGTTCCCACGTGAGTTCGTCAGTCGGTACTTTCCAAAGACCTATCTGGATGAGAAGATTAGTCCGTTTGAGTGGATCCGACAGGGATCCATGTCCATCAATGAGTACGAGGCTAAGTTTATGGATCTTGTTCGATTATGTCCTCACATGGACACTATGGAGGACGAGTGGATTCACCATTTTGAGAAGGGGAAACATGTTGAGTTGTCTACCTCGATGGCTTCTTTGGAGAATTGAGAAAGGTTTGCTACATTTGTGGAATCTATTTAGAGGATAGAGTGATCTGTGGTAGAGAAGTGGGAGGCAAGTGCTAGGAAGAAGCATACACAGTCCCAAGGACAGTCATCAGGAGGCTTTAAAACGCCGAGGTTTATGCACCGCCAACACCGCAGAGGTACAATGCTCCACCGTAATGGTCACTGAGTAGAGGTAGAGGTTGTAGTCTTCCACCTACTGGAGCTCACAACACCACGTCAGTGTCAGTGACAAGGCCGTCCAGGCCATAGTTTGAGACCTGAGTTTGCTACAAGTGTGGGCAGACAGGACATCTAAAGTGAGAATGCCTAGTAAGAGACGACAAGGTGACACAGCAACTGAGGCAGAGTCAGAAGGGCTCCCAGAGATAGCAGAACAACAATGCAGAAGGATGAGGATGTGGCCAAGCATCATAGGCTGGATCATCTACTTAGGGAAGTAGAGGATGGGGATGACAACAGGCGATGACTAGATTCTATGCTATGAGTCATCCAGAGGTGGTAGTCAACCTGTGAGTAGTGACTGGTCAGATGGAGTTATTTCAATTTGATTAGCCTTCTTCTTTCTTTGTATCTATTTTGGTTGATCCAGGTGTAACACACTCTTTTATCACTCACGAAGTGCTTTCCAGTTGTATTTTGTCTGTTAGTCATAAGGGGGATAGTTTGTTGTTAGAAACCCTATTAGTTGGTTCTGTAGTGTTGCATGAGGTGTATCCTTCCTATATCCTTTCTTTTTTAGGGCACAACATTCAAGTGGATCTCATACCACTTGACATGCATTGGTTCGATGTAATCCTTGGAATGGACAGCTTGGAGAAGTATAGAGCAGTCTTAGATTGTAGTTTCAAATAGGCGACATTTATATATGCTTATAAGATGTGGATCTTCCAAGGATACAAGAAGATTCTTTCGATGTGTCTGGTATCAACGATGGTGGCTGGGAAGCTGTTGACATAGGGTTGTGAGGCGTTCTTGGCACATGTGCTGAATACTGAGGTGAGGAGTCCTAGTATTTAGGAGGTGTCAGTTGTCAAAGAGTTTGAGGATGTGATTCTTGAGGAGTTTCCAAGTGTTCCTTCATCCTGAAAGATTGGTTTTGAGATCAATCTAGTCCCTGACATGCAACTGATAGCCCAGACACCATACAGGATGGCTCCAGTAGAGATGGCAAAGTTGAAGAGACAGTTGCAAGAGCTGCTTGACAAAGGTTTCATGAGGCTGAGTACATTGTTGTGGGGTGCTCCAGTGTTGTTTGTGAATAAGAAGGATGGGTCTAAGAGGTAGGGGATAGACTACAGACAGTTGAACCAGGTGATGATAAAGAACAAGTACCCCTTGCCAAGGATAGATGACCTATTTGATCAATTGTATGGCACGAAAACATTCTCAAAGATAGACCTGAGGTCAGTATATCACCCGTTGAGGATCAACAAGGATGACATACCTAAGTCAGCTTTTAGGATGGGGTATGATCACTACAAGTTTGTGGTTATGCCGTTTGGGTTAACCAACACACCGACAATGTTCATGGACTTGATGAACAGAGTGTTCTGATCATTTCTTGATCAGTTCATGGTGGTCTTCATAGATGACATCTTGATATACAGTCATGACAATCAACAACATGAACACCATATTCATCAGGCGTTGACCATGCTGAGGCAGCATCAACTTTATGCCAAATTCCACAAGTGTGAATTCTGGTTAAATGAAGTAACTTTCTTGGGGCATGTTATATCTTCTGAGGAAGTTTGTGTGGATCCAAAGAAGGTTGAGTTAGTAACAGAGTGGGAGTAGCCAAAGATGCTGATAGAAGTGCGCAACTTTCTAAGCTTGGCAGGATATTACAGGAGGTTCATTAAGGACTTCAGTGCTATCACTTTTCCCCTAACAAAGTTGACAAGGAAGGACACGTAGTTCGTCTGGGATGACATGTGACAACATGCTTTTCAGATGTTGACAAGTGCATCAGTTTTGGTCTTACCTGAGCAAGGAAAAGGACATATTCTTATCTTATGTGTCTAGGAATGGCCTGGGTTGTGTGTTAATGCAAGACACACAAGTGGTTTCTTTTTCTTCCTGACAGCTTAAGAAGCACAAGGAGAATTACCCAACCCATGACCTAGATTTAGCAACTATAGTCCATGCCTTGATGATATGGAGGCACTACCTTTATGGCGAGAAGTGTCAGATCTTCATGGATCACAAGAACCGGAAGTACGTCTTTACACGACATGAGTTGAATATGAGGCAACAAAACTAGATGGAGCTAATCAAGGATTATGACAGCACAATTGATTATCATCTAGGGAAGGTGAATGTTGTGGCAGATATGTTGAACAAGAACTCTTCCATCTATGCCCATAGATAGAGCCTAGTTGAGTTCTTTGATGTGTCACAAGTGAGACATGTTAATCTCCCTACATCATATGAATGTTAAGCTAGAAGTTTCCTTGCTAGCATGATTGTTAGCATAGTTGTAGGTGAAGCCCACGCTATGACAATAGATCAGAGAGGTACAACAAGTTGATACCATGATACAGTAGATTAGATCTGAGTTTGGTAGTGAGAAGTATGATGTCTTCCATGAGTCAGATGATGGGACAGCTTGTTACCATGGTAGAGTAGTGGTTCCTTATGTTGATGACCTAAGAAAGGTGGTGTTGGAAGAGGCTCACTCATCCACGTACACTATGCACCCAGGTTGCACCAAGATGTATCATAATTTGAAGGATATGTATTGGTGGCCTGGCTTGAACAAGGATGTGGATGAGTTCATGGCGAGATGTGATGTGTGTTAGCAGGTTAAAGCCAAGCATCAATAGCCTACAGGGACGTTGCAACCGTTGCCTATACCATAGTGGAAATGGGATCATGTGACTATGTGCTTTGTGGTTGGTCTGCCTAGGACAACGAAAGGTCATGATTCCATCTGGGTGATTGTTGACAGGTTGACTAAGTCAGTGCATTTTCTTCCCATGAAGACAACATACACAATTGAGAAGCTTGCCCAGATCTACGTTGATGAGATAGTGCGTTTCCATGGTGTTCTAGCAACTATCGTGTCAGATAGAGGTCCTCAATTCACAAGCCACTTTTGGGAGCGACTGCACACAACTTTGGTATGCAATTGAGGTTCACCATTGCCTTTCACCCTTAGACAAATGGTCAGTCTGAAAGGACCATTCAGACCTTGGAGGATCTGTTGAGCGCTTGTGTTCTTTAATTTTTGGGCAGTTGGGACATACACCTTAGTTTGATAGAGTTCACCTACAACAACAACTATCAGAGTAGCATTGACATGGCACCCAATGAGGCATTGTATGGGAGGCGTTGTAGGTCTTCATTGTGTTGGTATGAGATAGGGGAGTACCAACTTCTTGGTCTTGACCTTGCGCAACAAATGATAGAAAAGATCAAAGTGATTCAACATCATTTGAAGGCTGTAGAGGATAGACAGAAGTTGTATATAGATAACTATCATAGACCCTTGGAGTTCTAAGTGGGAGATAGAGTGTACCTCAAGGTCTCTCCCTGGAAATGTGTTGAGAGGTTTGGGAAGAAGGGTAAGTTAGCTCCCAGATTTATGGGATGTTACCTTGTGGTGGCACGAGTTGGGAAGGTGACCTATAGGTTGGAGTTGCCACCTGAGTTACACAAATTGCATCCAATGTTTCATGTAAGTATGTTGACAAAGTTTCATCCTGATACTAAGTTAATGTTACATCATGTGGATGTGGAGCTTGATGAGGACATGTCATATGTGGAAGGCCAAATGTTGATCCTTGACAAAAGGATGAAGAAGCTGAAGAAGAAGGACATGGTTATTGTGAAGGTTCTATGACATCACCTTAGTGTTGAAGAATCCATGTGGGAGTTCATGGAAGAGATGAAGAGGAAGTACCTCTCTCTTTTCTCTTAGGATTTCGGGGGTGAAATCCTTGTTAGGGGTTTATGGCTTGTAAGGACCTAACCTCAGTTTTGGGGTAACCCTATTTGCTTTGGCTTAATCATGTACCAAGAACCTTTCTCTAATCTGTTGAGATGTTATTAGGTCTTGTGGTGTGCTTAAGTTTCAAGTTTGAGCTTGTTTGGATGATGTTTGTGCTTTCTGTGATAGTTTTGGTACAAATTGCAATTTACCCAATATAGGGGCTTGATGTGAAAATTGCCACCTTTAGAGTGTTCCTTCTCTCTCCTATCTTCATGAGAGAGAGTGTGGTGCTTTGGGGTGCTTTGTTTGACCCTTGACTGAGTGGTATCACCCTTAGTGGTGATTAGGGTTTCCTAGGGTTGGTGTGCTTTGACTTAAGACCTTTGGTGGTTTGTCTCGACCTAGGTCACGACCTAGGGCTTGTTGAGGGGGTGTCACGGTTGAGACACTTACCCTTTATGTGGTGGTTGCGACCAAGGTTGTCTTGGGTCGAGACAAAGGCTTGGAGAGGTGTGTTTCACCTAGGTTGCTTGTGGTGATCTTGGTGTCACGGCCTAGTGGTGTTGCTAGGATGTGTCGTGACCATGGGACCCTTGGTGTGTTGCGGTTTCCACATAAAGGGTGGAGTTTCTTAGATGGTTGAGACACTACCTAGACTGTATCACCATGTTTTGCAAGTCATGCTTAAGTGGTTGCATGTGGATGCATGTTGGTCCTTTTAGTGGACAAGCGTCTCTTTGAAACCCCATCTTGTTGACACCTCATCGTTTGTCTTACCCCCTCCTTTTCTATATGAAATGTATTCTCTCCATGCAAGTGGTTCTTTTTGGTCATCTTCTTCCTCCCTTCACTTGTTCTCATCCTTGGAGTTTGGTGGAGCAAGAAGGAGTGTTCTTGGTGCCTTGGAGGTGGTTCATCCCTTGCATGTGGTACTTGTCGTGATCCTTGGTCATCTCCAATCTAGTGAGTGTTTATCTTCTTTCTTTGATGTTTTCTTTGGATCTTATACCCCATGTTCTTCCTCTTTCTTGGACTTAGACCATGTTTTGACATGGTGGTCATTCTTGAGAGTAAGCTCCTCACCACAAGGGTAATAGGCCGTGTTTTAACAAGGTGATACCCAAGTGAGAGGGGGTTTCTTCTCTCTTTTCCCCTTCTTTCTTTTGTTTCAGTTTTGATGTTTTACTCTCTTCTTGAGCTACCCTTTGACCTAGGTGTTTCCCCCCTTTTTTAGGTGCTCTTGAGACTGAGTGTGGAGATTTTGGTGGAGCTTTTTTAACCCTAGGATTGTGTGCTTGAAGCTTTAGTGGTGATCTTCTTTAGGCGGGTTATATAACACTAAACCTACTCTATTATTGCACTTATTTATAATTCTTATTACTATTTTCTTCCTCTAAGTTATCTCCATACTTTGCTTGTGCTTAGTGGTGATGTCTAGAGCTTGTTTGGTGATGATTCCTTGCCTAGATTGAAAGCAATCCGAAACCCTAACCTGTTGTACTCATTTTAGTAGATGATGTGTTATGAAGGTTTTTCCTCCATGTTTTGCTCTTTACCTTGCCCCCATGCATGGTGTTTGTACACGTAGAAGTTGGAGGGATGTTAGGTCCAATTTTAGTTGTCTTGAACATGGTTTTCTCTTCCTTATGTAAGGTTCTTCCTTAGTAGCTTCTTGAACTATTACTTAGGATTTTGGTGACTGGTTGTATGTGACTTTTTTCTTCACGACATCAACGGTTTCACCTTTAGTTTTAGTTCTATTTTGGCAACCTAGGTGGAACATCTTGGAAGGTCGCGACACTTCCCTCATCATATTTGCTACCTTGGTAGATCTTAGGTCGTGATGCTTCTTTGAGGCTGAGTCTGATCTAGTGATGTTAGGTTGAGACCCTTGGTGGGTGGTGGCTGAGTTATCTTGGGTGTTGGGGCTTTGTTCTTATTTTTCTTGAGTTGATACTCACCCTAGAGAGTATGTTCGTGACTATGATGGTCTTGGGTCGCAACATGGGTGAAGGTTGCTTGTCTTGGGTCATGACATAGGTTGGGGTCGCGACATGGGTTGAGGTCGAGGTACCTTTGTTAAACCCTAACCCTAGATGTCATGGCCGTGACATGGTCTAGATGATGAGGGTCGCGGTCACAACATGTACCATGATAAGTGATCCCAACCTATGTGGTTATGCGGTCAACATAGAAGGATGATAGGTGGATGACAAACACATGCAAAAACCTAATAATAACCATAAATATACAATGCATAAGCCATGTATAATGTTGTATAGAATGTTATATAATCAACTCTCATGATGCTCCCTAATCCTTGTGTATTCCAAGGTTATGCATGGTGATGGTTCTAGGGTTGATGGTTGAACCCGTCTTGTAATCCATAATCTGTTAAAAGGAAAGCCCTAATCCTGATAATAATGAATAATGATCTTGCTTGTTTATCCATTTTAGAATGGTTATGATGTTATGAAGTTACCTATCCTATTTATAAGTTTCTAACCATGCATGCGTTATGAGCTTGATAATCATAGCTAGTGTATGTTATGATGATGAGACATGATATAGGTTGAGTGAGACTTGAGAGGCATGTTGTGTCCCAATATGAGATGAATTGAGGGAATTGATATCACATGCATGTGGCCTTGTTGATGATATGATAAGCAACAATAATACATACATCATGCGATGATAGTGTGACAAGTTCACACCCTATATGTTATATCTATTGGAAGAGTACTATTCCCTTATCTTTGTAGAATTTGTTATGATTTTATACGTTATAACTTGATTCATGCTAAAAGATTCTTAAATGACCTAACTAATCAAGTGGAACCTAATCATGTAGTTTTGCCCTATGCCATAGATCCATTTAGTGTTAGTACTTGCTGAATGGTGAAACGAGTTTAACTCAGAGTGCATATTTTTAATATGCAGGGGTGAGGGCAAATATCCCCTTATGTCCATGATATATGAGACAGCCAGGCATGAGTTGGTCTCTTAGTGATATGTGATACTGGAGTGGCTGTGGGGCATACCCTGACGAGAGTGTGACTGTGGGCCGTAGCTCAGTGATATGTGATATAGGATTGGCTGCGGGCCATACCCTGGTGGGAGTGTGGTTGTGGGCCGTAGATCACTTCCTCTAGCATCGTGACCTGTACCAAGGTGAGCTAGACTTGTATAGGTAGACTATATGTTGCTAGCAACAGTTTGAATGATGATGTCATTGCATGTTCACTTGTACTGATTGAGGGGGTGAGGTCGTGGATTCTGGCTCTTCCATAGACCTTGTATGGCACCAATTTTGACTTAGTATTGGTCAGTTGGATTTGAGTGGTACGAATCAAATCCTCAGGGCATAATAAAACACATAATCAACCGTGTAGTATTTTGCTTAGGTTTAAATACATGAATATTGGATGAGGCCTTGCTTGCTTTTGTACAACATAGTTGGCAGTGAATATACATGTTCTTCATATTCCTTTTATGATGATAAGATGTTTCATAATCTAATTGCAAATTTATATTTTGTTAGTAATGATAACCTGCTTATCGTAGTTGTAACCTTAATGATGTTCTCTAATCATCATATCCATGCTAATAGTAGTGTTAGTGGAGAATTATATCTCCCACTAAGATTTGGAATCTCACCACATGGTTTTCCCACATGTTTTTGGGTGGACGTGCATGCGGAGGTAGAGATCGTGCAATTGAGATTGGGTGGCAGTAAGATGGACAATAGCTATCAAGGTTGGAAGTGCTGACGGTGGTTCTTTTGTTGTTAGAGTCCTAGAGTTGGCCCTATAAAATCATGTCTTTGGGATAGTTTTGGGTGTGTTTTGTAGACATGCTTTTGATAGGTGGTTTGTCTTGTATGTCCTGTTCATGTATGGATACAATGGATATGTATATATGTACATCTTTGTGACCGGTTTTCTTGTAACATGTTGATGGCATGCATGGTAAGTATCTTGTGACATGAAAGGACTCATATGTAAATGATTTGTTGTTTTGGATTATAATAAAAATGGCTTTAATTTCCAATGTTTTTCGGTAATCTGTTCATTTAAGTTTGTTTCTATGGTTAGTTTTGAGTTATCTTGTGGTTTGTGGTGTGGGGCATCACACATAGTATGCCAATCATTGTTAGTTTTGAGTTATCTTGTGGTTTGTGGTGTGGGGCGTCACACATAGTATGCCAATCATTGTCATGATATTGCAATTAGACATGAATTCATTTCAATCACTCAATATTGAAGTTAAGTCCAAAAAGGTGGTCGAACTGCTTTGAAAAAATTAACAAGATAGAAACAAATATAGTTATGATGACAAGACAAAATTGCGGGGAATATGCGACCAAACCATTATGATTATAAGGATGAATAAAACTAAATTTCTTACTTAACATCAACAAATATGCAATGACTCCTTCATAAGCATTAAGTTTTTAAAATAAGAGGTTTGGGTATGACACTCGGTTGCTAATGTAGGCTAACGTGCATGTGAAATTCTGTTTGGGGTTCATTGACCCTCTTTATGATGTAATTCCATACCTTCATTGGGTTGGTAGATTACGTGGGAGACTTAGCCATATTTTTTAGGGATACATACTTTTTTAATTTTGACAAATAATATCCCTTTTAAACATGATGTAGGTCCCTCTTTGGAACCTTGCAATCATAAGATCATAAAATCTTCAAAGAGTAGAAGGATCATGCAGATAGGTGATTCAAAACTAGATTTTCTTTTACTTGTGTTAATGTCATCATAGGGGTGGTAGAAAATGTACTACAGATTTGGCAAAATCATCAAAAATGCTACACAAGTTTGCAAAGTTGATTAATCCAAAATATTTGTACCATTACATGCATTGATCCAAGAATGATAAAAATGAAAAGCATGATAGAGAAAAAATATCATGCCAACACGAGTAATTGGCCAACTGTTTTCATTAAATTGTTGGATGTTCATGCTAGGGTTCTTCAATTATTATCTCAATGGGTACATGGTTTATCTGGAAGGGATTCAACTTCTACCCCAACAAGAAAAAATCATCATGGTCATGCTCAAATTTTCGTTAACTAGGAAATGAAAATAGAAATTGAAAAAGAAAAACAAATACCAAGCTACAACTATCAGCCAGTTGCTTCCTTAGGATTGAAATATATGGTGTCCTCATTGTAGAAATCAAACAAAGAGAATACAAACTAGGTACCTCATCATGACAGAACAATTAAGGTGGAGGTCATGTGCTCTGATTTGAGGTTTGGAATCATTACGCCATAGATCTACATCTCTTTGTGAATATATTTTTGATTGTGGACAATGATGTATGCTTATGATTTATAATAGGAACAGTCTTCTCAACAACAATGTTGTGTGTCCCTTCAGTCTCTATATAATCATATTCAAAGATAATTTTCTTATCACCAAGAAATGTACCAAGGCAAAATGGCATTTGGCTTGCTCGAAGAATCATCTGTGAGGCATGTGTACATTTGTTCCTTTGAGCTTCACTTCCATTACCTACATTTGAGTCAACAACTTCATATGATATTGTATTTCATGGTGAAGAAAGTTCTCCTATCAAAACTCCACTCCTCAAAGTAACTGACATGTATGTCTCCCTTGTATTCATTTTTAGTTGATTAGGGAAGGAAGCAAAATGTGTTATTTGATTCAAAATGTCAAGTTGAGCAAATTGGGTTCTCTAACATTGTTATGCGAATAGAAATGCCATCCACCTTAGAAGAGAGAGTGAGAATGACATCATTCATGAGATTTTTTGTTGGAGGAACTCATCATTTTGCTTCATTTGAGATGAAACAAAATCCTCTAGGAGTGATTCCAAGTTGGACTTTGACTGTAGTTGTTATTGTTGAATGTATTGTTGAGGGACATTATTGTTGCTGCAATAGGAGAAGTCTTGGATGATCTATCTATCTTGAATTATCTATCTTCAAATGATGATTGCCAGACCAATTGCTCCCATTATCAACTATCACGTCATATTGTTGTATGGTTTCCTCAAATGGAATGAAATAAGAATAGCTTGAGGAAGATGCTTGTTCAAGAACTTCACTTGCTTTATAGAATAAGTTGACTGGATGAGCTGATTATAAGACCCATAACCTTGATTTGTGGTTAGTCATGCTTTCTTATCATAATTAAGTGCTTAAAACCTTAATCAAATCCTAATATGTGCTTTGATATCATGTGACAAGGCTAAGTTTCAAATTTGGTCCAATTCAGACACTGTTTGAGTAAGTTATGCAATTTATGTGCTTATAAGGGATTTTATGCAATTTACCCATATCTATGATTTTTCTTGAAATTTGGAACATTCTTGTTATTCTCACATGTTTTCATATCATGCTTTATAAAGTTGTACCTTGGAGCGCCTTGTGGTACCTTGGTTTAGTGGTGACATCTAACTTAGGGTTTAGGGCTAGGTTCCCTCGCCTAGATTGCCTAACTTGATGATCTTTTCTTTGGATGATGGGATCTGATGATCCACCTCTAGGCTGTGGGATCTGATGGCGGTCTCTTTATGCTTTAAGGTCAATGGTTTTCCCTCTTGAGGTGCCTAGGTTGATAGTTCTTCTTGCGAAGTGCATCTAATCGATGATGACACTAGGATTTTTCTTGGTGACCAAGAGAAGGCAGTAACAGATGGGACACCTATTGTTGGAGGTCTATGGCTCCTCTAGGGTTGACATATAATGGATGGCCTAGTTGTGCATGGATGAGACATTTTGACCTTGGACACATGGCATGCTTAGCTTGACACTTCTTTCCTTCCTTTCTCTTTCACCCTAAGCTTTATATACCTCCCTCCTTGCATGCAAATGAGTTCTTTAGATACCTATCCCACCCTCTTCGTCTTCCTTGCTGCTTGGAACTCGTCCCTCTTTCTAGGTGGATAAGAAGGAGCCCAAGTTAGAAGAATCTTGCTTTCATGTGCACCTAGGGTTCGAATCTACCTTCTTTTCAAGCTTGTAGAGCTTCCTTAGCTTGATCTTGGGCTAAGCAAGTAAAACCTTCATATTTTCCTTCATTTTTCGTGTTGTCCTACCTTAACTCTCTTCCTTCTTGGTCTTATCCATGGTGTTTCTTGTTGGAGAATGTGCTAGAGCTTGAATAACACCTTCCGTCTTGCTTCTTTGACCTAGGGTTTGCTTGTTCTTAGAGATGGAGCTAGCTTGGACGTGTGGAGTGCTCATCTAGGGTTTCTTCTCTCTCTCTTAGTGCTACCTTTCTATTTGGACCTTCTTCATCATTATTGAGGCAATTTATTTAACTTTATTCATGTTTATTGCTTACTCTTAATTTGCATGTACAATTTCTTTCTCTAAAATGTAGTATTAAGTAGAAAGATGCTATCTTTGCCTAGGGTTTCAACTGTATGGCAGTTCATGAGTAGATAACCTTCCTTGACTTAACTCTAAACCTTGTGCACATTTTCCCCTTGGAAGAGGGGATCTCTAGACCTTGCATGCATGTGAGAATTGATGGTTTTAGTCTTCCATGAAATGATGGTTCTTGAAGGTTAAAAACAATGGTTCTTCCTTATGTCCATGGACTGATTTCAACACTATTTCATGATCTGATGGTTGGGCCCTTTGTGCCAACCAATAGTGGGTACTTAGTTTCTATTTTGGACCTTCTTTTGTTCTTGAAAATAATGTCTATGTTTCCCCTCACAACTGATGGTCTTATTTCTCTCTTCAAGTGGTTCCAAACGATGGTCTTGATGCTCACACTTAGTGGTTTCAATTGATGGTTTTCCTTCCTCTATCAAGTGATGGTTTTTCTTGGAGTTTAGATCTGTTCTTCCACCTATTGTTGCCAAGATATGGTGTATCCGAGGAAACACTCGATGGTACTTTTGGGTTCACAAACGACGATTCTTCTGATCCACAACCAATGGTGTGTTTGACTCCATAATTTGTTGGTTCTTCTGATCCACAACCGATGGTAAGTCTAACTCCATAATTTGATGGTTATGATTTTCACAATGGGTGGTGGATTTGATGGTCACAATCCATGGTGGTTCTGGAGTTAACATTTCATGGCCCTTCTAGGTCATGATTTGGTGGCTTTCCTATGTGCACCATTCAATGGTTTTGCTTCTACAGAAACTGATGGTTTGTGGAGCCCTAAGTTTTGATGGTTTTGGTTTATTACTACAATATGATGGTTATACCTTGTGTTATGTATTAGTCATTACTTTAGTATAGTATGGGATTCGATGGTAATGATGTATCTTGTGTACATCCATGTTTTGATGGGGATGCTATGTGTGAAGGATGTTCTTTGACCTATGTAAGTGTATGAACCTGTGATTAGTTTGAGGTGTTGATTCATAACATCAATTACACCTGACTTGTTGAACTTGACTTGTAATGCAATTAAGGAATGATGGTTAATCATATTTAGCTCCTTGTATCATATGATGGAAAGGATATCCTCTTAATGTTAAGTGGTAAACTTGATATGTTACTTGGTGAATATAATGGCCCTTATGATTGATGCTTTCTTATGCTAAAAATATGTATTACAAGTATGATGATGCATGTTGAACCTTATTCAAGGTGTTGAAAGATAATGATGATCTGAGAGGGATTTATGCGAATGGCCTTAATGACATTTTGGGCATGTCTTGAGCCCTTGTGGAGTGTAATTATCTTTATGTTGACAAGGGTTGGTACCCTGAGTTAATGTGATAAGGATTTATATCCTATGATGGTATGATAACAAGTATAGTCTGATGGATGGAAATGAAATAGTACCATGTAATGTTAAAATGAGGAATATGTCTCATACGTTTCATATCTTCTAAAGTTGTTATATATCAATGCTTTCTAGAAATGAAATAGGGTATGTGTGTCAATTTGTTTGATGCAGCCTGAACTCACCCAATCGACGTTAACTAATCAAGTGAAACCCTAATCATGTAGTGCACTATGTCATAGAACCATTCCAATGTTAGGAATTGCTGGATGGGGAAACATGTATTCCTAAAGGGAAGCCTAGAGGCATATAATTTTGAGTGTATGTGGGTACAAGTGACTATGTGTCCTTGACATCCTAATCTCAATGTTTTGAGGATGTCTACAGTCATACCTTGGTAGCAGAATGGCTACAGTCGTATCTCAGATATATGTATATGACATATGATTAGGGAAAATTGTGGTTGTACCTCGGATGATAGGTTTTGTATACCCTAGTTACTAGTATCCTGACCTATTTACCAAGGGCAGACTAGGCTATTTTGTAGCTTGACCTTATGTGTTACTGTGGCAGACTCGTACTGACTGAGGGATGAAGAGATCTTAGGATTCCCGCTCTATTAGATCTTATACAGAACTAAATGGTACTTCGCAATGCTTAGTTGGAAGTTTGAATGGTATACCTCAAACTCCCTAGGGCTTAATATCCTACCATGTATAATATCTATTAGGATTACATATCACATCACATTGGATGATAACCCTTGTTTGCTCCTCTTACCTATAGATGTTGTATAATTCAAATAAGTAAAGGTAGTTATGCTTATGATATTAGTTATGCTTATGATTCTAGACATGCTTAAACTATATATATGCTTATGTTGTAGATATACTTATGTTGCTTGCCATGCTTATTTTGTTGAGTCATACTTATGTTTCTAATGATTATGTTGTTAGATATGCTTTGTTGTTATCTATACTTATACTATTAGCCTACTAATGATGTTAATTATATTTATGATGTTAGTCAGACTCATGATGATAGTTATACCTATGGTGTTAACCTTGCAATCCTATAAATAAGAATCTGATTAAAGCTTCTCTTAAAAGAAATTTTATATTTAGTGTTCCTATTTTGTTATATAACATGTCCAATTTGTTTTAATTACTTGACTTGTTATGATCAATAAGCATTGTGGAGAGTTAAATCTCTCGCCGGGACATGGGTCTCACCTCGTGGGTCACCACATCTTTTTAGGTGAACGACAACAACAGTGGAATACCCTTGGTAGTGAGGAGGAGCTATAGTGATAGACCTTAGAGATGGTTGTTTAAACGTCTAGTGTGTCCTAGAGTTGTCCCTCTACTCCCAGGTCTGGGCAAGAAACTTGTATGCAATGTTTCAATCGACTTGAGCTTTTGGTAGCATTTTGATGCTTGTACAATGTGGTATATGTGGACAATGTTCTTTTGTATGTATATGTTGTGGTTGTTTCCATGTAGTAATTGTAAAAGATACTTGGCATATAATAAGAGCACATGCAAGATGTTGGGCCTTTATGTAAATGTTCTTGAGTATGTTGGTGGAAATAACATGGTTTTAATTTTCGCCCCTTTAAGGATGTGATGAATTAGTGTTTGCTCGTGCTTTGGTTCTAAGTAATCTCATTGGTGGTGTGCCACACTAATTGAGTGTTTGATTTTTCAAACTTTTGGGATAAGATGTTCAACTTCGTTGTAATGAAATCTAATGCATCAACAAAGTGTATGCCAACTTGCTTCCTAAAAACAATTAGAAAAAAAACAAGGTTGATTTCTCATTTTACTAGTCCATTGGAAATGATTTACAACCTTGTCTTGTATTATAGCATAATCCTCTCTATAGGATTTGTTCATCAAAGGTCCATTTGCTACTGCATCTATTTACGTCCTTGTGTTATAAAATAAACCATTATAAAAATTTTGAAGAATTAACCATGTTGAGACCACAGTGAGGACAAAGGCATTGGAGGTTTTTGAATCTCTCACATGAATCATAGAGAGTCTCCCCATCCCTTAAAAAAAATTAATGAGCTGGCTCTTCAACTGTGTCATTTTTCTTGGTGGGAAATACTTAGCTAAGAAGACTTTGATAAGATTCTCCCAATTGCTAACAGACTTCCATGGCAGAGAAGAGAGCCACACCTTGGATCTATCCTTCAAAGTGAATGGGAAAAGGATAAGGAGAATCCCATTAGTAGGAACACCATCAATCTTGATAGTGCTAAGATACTATAGAAATTTAAAATATGGAGGTTTTGGATCCTCCATTGGTGTCCCTCCAAACGAATTTTGTTGTATCATCTCTATAATGGTGGGGCCAATAGAAAACCATTTGCTATGATTTGTGGGATATTGATAGCCCCATTGATGTCTATAGAAGTTGGAACTACAAAGTCTTTAAGGGGGTGATTATATTCCATGATTGATTCTTCTTATTGAGCTGGATGTTCGGGTGTAGGTGGTGATGGTACATGTGATTGATGTTGTGATTCTATCTTACTTGATTAAGTTTCACTCCTTACTTTTTGAAGACTGCTAACATTGTGCTTGATTTTTAGGTCTAGAAATGGATATAGTTCAATACCCCTTTTGGATCACCTCATACAGTCCTACAAGTAAAGAAGGCGAGTGAAGTACAGAAATGAAAATGGAAGATCCAAAAATATGATAATGAAGATTATCACAATAAAGAACAAATGATGGTGGATACAACATGTAAGACCCCTGACCTAGATTAATGCCTAATCATGCTTGATTATATTAATTAGGTGATTATGTACCTAATTAAACTTTTTCTTATGCTTTGATATCTGTTAATTAAGCTATGTTTCAAGTTTGGTCTAGTTTGGACATTGTTTGAGCAAGTTATGCAATTTTGTGCACATTTTGGACTCTTATGCAATTTACCCACATATGATGTTTTCCTTGTAAATTGTCATGTGATTTTGTTCCTCACATATTTTTACATCATTCTGGAGTTATTTGTGACGTGGGGGTTCTAGTTGCACCTTGGTTTTGTGTATGACATCTACTTAGGATTTTCCTCTCATAGATGGGCTACCTTGTATGATACTTTTGGATGGGTTTTCTTGTGAGTTGCGTCAATATCTGGATTGGGAGTCAATCTTGGGTGAACCTCTTTATTCCCACTATCTATGGGATGCTGGGCTGCATGCAAGTGATGTTCTTGACCATGGACACTTGGCAATATTGGCTAGACACCTTACCTCTTTCTTCTCTCTCCCTTTTAGCTTCTTATACTTCTCTCCTTGCATGCCAACGAATCCTTTATGCACCTAGCTCATCCTCTCTTCTTCCCTTCTGCCTAGAGGTCATCCCCCATACTTGGTGGAAAAGAAGGAGCCCAAGGTGGATGGAGCATGGTCAATATACTTGCACATGGTCATGGGATTCAGATTTAGTCTTCTTTCAAGATTTCAGACCTTCCTTAGTTGTTCTTGACCCAAAAAAGTAAGATATTCTCTTTTAGATACATTTCTTGCTAATCTTACCCTACTTTATATTCTTCTTAGTCATATCCCTGGTCCCCATGGTTGTGTTTGTGCTAGAAACCTGAAAGACACTCTTCTTCTTGCCCCTTTGACCTATGGTTTCTCATTCTTGGAGATGGAACTGGTTTGGACGAATGGAGAAGCTCAAAGATAAAATTTTCTTCCTTCTTCCTTGAGTTTCTTGTTGTTTCTAGCTGCAACTTTGTTCCATAGGCAATTTATATAACTTGCTCCACGTTTATTGCTTACTATTCAACTTGCCATGCTAAATCATGCTCTAATTAGTACAGAAATGGGTTATAACGTCACTACATGTAGGGTCGATTTTTCCAAATAACCGACCTTATATGTCTAAAAAAATGCGGGCACCACTTAAGACCTCTTGGGTCAGTTTTCATTAAAAAACCGACCTTGTAGTGTAACTCTATAGGGTCGGTTTTCCAAATAACCGACCTTATATGTCTATAAAAACGCGGGCACCACTTAAGACCTCTTGGGTCGCTTTTCTTACAATAACCGACCTTGTAGTTTATCTCTATAGGGTCAGTTTTCCAAATAACTGACCTTATTTGTCTATAAAAATGCGGGCACCACTTAAGACCTCTTCGGTCGCTTTTCTTAAAATAACCGACCTTGTAGTGCATCTCTATAGGGTCGGTTTTCATAAAATAAGTGACTTTATAGACAATTGGATTAGAAAGTCAATTACAGTTTCCCGTGACAAAAATTTTCTTGATTTTGGCTTCACGCCTCAATCTATAGGGTCAGTTTTTCCAAATAACCGACCTTATATGTCTACAAAAAAGTGGGTAATTAGACATATTGAATCCAGTTTGCCTTCACACACGTATAAGCACCTCTAGGGTCAGTTTTTCCCTTATAACCGACCTTAAAAGGATCCTCGATCGACGAATTCGTCGACCGAATAAGAGCCAGATTTCACATGTATAAGAACCTCTAGGGTTGGTTATTCCATTATAACTGACCCTAAAGGGCTCCTCGGTCGATAATATTGTCGACCGATATCAATTTTGGATCCAGTTTAGTTCATCACCTCTAACGTCAGGTTTTTACTTTTAACCGACCCTAAAAGGCACCTCGGTCGACAAATTCGTCGGTTGAATAAGAGCCATATTTAACGTGTATAAGCACCTCTAGTGTCAGTTTTTCACTTATAACCGACCCTAAAGGTCTCCTCGGTCGACAAATTTGTCGACCGAATAAGAGCATATTTCACGTGTATAAGCACCTCTAGGGTCGGTTTTTGCCTTATAACCGACCCTAGAGCTCCCTCGGTCGACAAATTTGTCGACCGATAACCTCTCGGTCGACAAATTCGTCGACTGAGGAAGAGCCAGATTTCACGTGTATAAGCTCCTCTAGGGTCGGTTTTTTCCTTATAACTGACCCTAAAGTGCTCCTCGGTCGACAATATTGTTGTCCGACATGAATTTTAGTTCCAATTTAGTTCACGCATGTATAAGCATCTTTAGCGTCGATTTTTTACTTTTAACCGACCCTAGATCTCTTCTCGGTCGACGCATTCGTCGACCGAAGAGGAGCCCGATTTCACATGTATAAGCACCTCTAGGGTCAGCTTTTCCTTATAACCGACCCTAAAGGGCTCCTCGGTCGACAATATTGTCGACCGACATAAATTTTGGATCGAGTTTAGTACTTTTCAAAATGTTATTAAAGCATTGGGATCTCAATCTTTTGTCTCATTGTTGGGAATTCACATCCCTCAATACCACCACCATCACATTTGCTGGATCTAGGTATTCAAACCCTTAGTTCATCACTAAACATGGTTATCACTTATCAGGTAACTATTACCTTTAGGTCATCTGACCAAGGTATTCAGGATACTTGTTACACAAGCATCTCAATTTCATATCAACCATATCAATTTCATATCAACATCATGCAATATAAAAATAACATCACTATTCCCTCATTAGGGTTAGAGTTTCCCATCTTTATCAATTAGGGCTTCACATATCATCATCCCATATTGAAGTTTCACATAACATTATCCCATATTAGGGTTTTTACACAACATCACCCTATATTAGGGTTTCACATAACATCATCCCATATTAGGGTTTCACATAACATCATCCCATATTAGGGTTTCACATAACATTTTCCCATATTAGGGTTTCATACGACATCACCATATATTAGGGTTTCACATAACATCATTATTAGGGTTGTGTAAGCACCTTAGAGATCCCTCGGTCGACAAATTAATCGACCGAGGAAGAGCCAAATTTCACATGTATAAGCGCCTCTAGGGTCGGTTTTTTCTTTATAACCGACCCTAAAGCGCTCCTCGGTCGACAATATTGTCGACCGACATGAATTTTCGATCCAGTTAAGTTCATGCATCCTCGGTCAACGAATTTGTCGACCGATAACCATTCAGTCGACAAATTCGTCACCCGAGAAGGAGCCAGATTTCACCTCTGGCTCTTCTCGGTCGACAATTTCGTCGACCGCTCGTTATCGGTCGACAAATTCGTCCACCGAAAGGAGCCAGATTTCCTTTGTAGAAGCACCTCTAGGGTCAGTGTTTTCTTTATAATCGACCCTAAAGTCCTCTTCGGTTGACAATATTGTCGACCGAGATAAACTTAGTTTTCACACATGTATAAGCACCTCTAGGGTCGGTTATAAGGAAAAAACCGACCCTAGAGGTGCTTATACGAAGGAAATATGGCTCCTTTCAGTCGACGAATTTGTCGACCGATAACCACTCGGTCGACAAATTGTCGACCGAAAGGAGCCAGATTTCCTTCGTATAAGCACTTGTAGTGTCCGATATTCCTGAAAACCAACCCTAGAGGTCTCTTCGATCGACAATATTGTCGACCGATATCCAGTCGGTCGACAAATTCGTCGACTGAGAATGTGTTTGAGTACTTTTAAACAACCCGAAACAGGCACCGTTTATCTTTACTGTCAATTTTTTGGTGTTAACCGACACTACAAGTCTTTCTCTCTGTGAAAAAGCCCAAACCTAGTCTTTCTTCCTCCCGCGAAACCCTTTTCTGTTCTATTTTTCTCTCCCGCAGCGCCGCGAAGCCTTACTTTTTCCTGTGTCATTCCACCGCGAATGCCTTGCCTCCTCTCCGTGAAGCCGTTGCCGTGAAGCCGTGCCACCTTCTCCGCACCGCCAAGAGGATCGTGGTGTCCGTACGTGAAGATGTTGCCACCTCTCTGTGCCACCAAAGCTTTGCCTCCTCTCTACGAAAAGAGCTCGTTGTCGCTACCTCTCCACTCTTCCACAAAGGTCACCGCCTCTCCGTGAAGGTCCTCTCATCCTCCACGAAGATCACCGCCATTTCCAAGTAAGTTCTCCGCTTCCTTCGTTCCTTCATTCCCGCCTTCCTTCATTCCCTCCCGCCGCCATTGCAGCGTCTAGGTCCATCTCGGTCAACAATTAGTCGACTGAGAGCCCACCTGCACGCAGTGTCCAGGTCCACTCTCGGTCAATGAATTCATCGATCGAGAGTGGACCTGGACGCTGTGCGCAGGTGGGCTCTCGGTCGACTAATTGTCGACCGAGAGTGGACCTGCTCCTTATTTATGTGGGAGATATAAATGTTTTAATCATATTTGTTGTAATGTTCACAAATAGTTCTGAATATTATAATGATTTCAATCTTTGGACTGTTGGAAACGACCTTACTTTGCTAATTTGTACAAGTATTTTCCATTTTATATGATTTGATAACCCAATAATAAAAGCATGTCTTTTTTCATATGTAATCATTATATAAATTCTAGAAATGAATACTAGATTAGACATGTGTACTCCTAGATTGACACTTTAGGGTTGATGCATGATGTTTAACTTAATATATAAATATGAAAATAATGCATTTATATATTAACTTAGAAACCCATTCAAAATTTACTCATTAGGAGTAAACTTGGATAGTCCCCGGTTTGGGACTGTTTTTGGATATTGAATCTCACTTAGGATGTACCTGTATAATGTATGTTTAGTTTTGTAGAAAATTTCAGTATGATTTCTTCATTTGTTCTCTGGGTACATATGTGTGTGGTTATTTTCCATTTACATCGGTGTACTTGGAGAACTTAGGGGAAATGCTGCTGAAATTTTCTTCAAAACTAAACATACATTATACAGTTACTAGTGAGATTAAATATTCAAAAATGGGATAGGTGGTACACTTTAGTATATAAGTAATTAACTTCCTATCAATAAAAACGTACAGATTATTATAGTATCAATATTAAATGGTTAGTTTTATAATTAATTTTAATGTGATATAGAAAATGGATCGAAGTTGGATGTCTATCAAGAACCGTTGCAGTCCAGAGTTTGCCAAAGGTCTTGATGAATTTATCAGATTTGCTGAGGAACATAGGAAACTACCTACAGATAGGCTATATTGTCCATGTAGAAATTGTTGTAACAATTTGAAAGTTGATACTAGTGAGGAAATTAAGAATCATGTCATATGCAATGGGATCATACAAGGTTATAATGAATGGTATTAGCATGGAGAGAAATTGAATTTGGATAAAAAAAATGTCGATACTAATAGTTGTGGCATAAAAGATATAGATAATGATGATAATGTTAATGATGATCCGATTCAAGATGACCAGATTCAGGATGATATGGTTGATAAGATGCGACGTAGTTGTCGGGACAATGTCATTGATCCACCTTCTTTATTTGCAAACATTGTCCATGATGCTAAAAAACCATTATATAAGGGTTGTACTAAGTTCACGAGGTTGAGTGTTGTGATGCGATTATATACTCTTAAAGCTCAAAACCGGTGGAGCGATAAGAGTTTCACTTCACTATTGTCTTTGTTAAAGGAAATTCTTCCTGAAGGCAACCAGCTTCCAATTTCAACATATCAAGCAAAGAAAATAATGTGCCCAATGGGAATGGAGGCTAAGAAGATTCATGCATGTCCAAATGATTGTGTGTTATTTCAGAAGGACTATAGTAATTTGATAAATTGTCCAAAATGTGGTGCGTCAAGGTATAAGACTACAAATTTAGCTAAGGCTAAAAATGGCTCTCCTACCAAGGTGATGTGGTATCCACCAATAATACCACAATTTCAACGCTTATTTGCTAATACAGAAAATGTGCAAAATTTGTCTTGGCATGGGGAGTTAAAGGCCAATGATGATGGCATCCTACGACATGCATCTGATTCACCACAATGGAAGAAAATCGATTTATTATACCCTCAATTTGGTAAATATCCAAGAAACTTAAGACTTGGACTCTGTACAGATGGAATTAATCCCTATGGTACATTAAGCAGGCAACATAGCACGTGGCATGTTATGATTGTTATATACAATCTTCCTCCTTAGTTGTGTATGAAAAATAAGTATGTGATGTTGTCAATATTGATATCAGGGCCCAAGCAACCTGGAAATGATATTGATGTTTACCTTCAACCTCTAATTGATGACCTAATGAAACTATGGGAAGAAGGTATTATGACATACGATGCTTCACGTAAAGAGATCTTCAGTTTGCATGCTATGTTATTTTGCACGATTAATGACTTTCCAACTTATGGAAATTTGTTTGGATATAGCATAAAAGGATACAAAGCATGTCCTGTTTGTGAGGAAAATACTGATTCAATCAGACTAAAACATGGTGGTAAAATCTCATATCTTGGTCATCGAAGATTTCTCCCACCAGTGCATCCTTATCGAAGGCAACGCAAAACCTTTAATGGGTCAACTGAGGAATGAAGTGCTCCTAAACCTATACCAGGAAATGTTGTATATGATAGGGTGAAACATATTGTTAATGAATTTGGAAAGAGTTCAAGTACTCGTCCACTCACATGTGACAAATCTCTATACAAGAAGAGGTCAATATTCTGGGATGTTCCTTATTGGAGATCTTTGACAATTAGACATTGCATTGACGTCATGCATGTTGAAAAAACTAGAAAAGATTTAGAATTAATGGGTATAAGAAAAGAATTATCAGTGGAGATCAGGGGTCACCGTACATATTTACCACCAACTTGTTACACTTTGTCAAAGAAGGAGAAAAAGACTTTCTATGAGTGCTTGTATAATATTAAGATTCCACAAAGATACTCTTCTAATATTTGTAAATTGGTATCAATGAAGGAATCATTAGATGTATACATTTGAACGCTACATGAGTGTTTTTAAAGGTGATGTTCGGAATCATTATCATCCTGAAGGGAGTATTATTGAGGGTTATGTGGCTAGGGAAGTGATGGACTTTTGCAACGATTTTTTGAATTCCAATGAAACTTCTAGCGATCTAAAAAATGATCTTATTATTGAGTCTTATTGTGGCAAAGGAACACTGGGTACACGAGTGAAAGGAATTAGTCGTGAGTTGTGGGAACAAGCACATTTGTATATTTTACACAACATCGATGAAGTTAGTAGCTACATCACATAACACAATGATCTTATCAAGAAAAATCATCCACAATCCAGTTCAATGTGGCTTGCAAGAGAGCATAATCGAACATTTATTAGGTGGTTTGAAGAGAAAGTATTTAATCAACTATCTGAATCACCGAATAATGTTGCTGAGAACATAAAATGGCTCGCCTTTAAGCCAAAAATGGATGTCATGTCATATGAAGGTTATGACATAAATGGATTTACATACTACACAAAGCGTCAAGATGAAAGTAGTGTGGTCCAAAATAGTGGGGTTATTGTTCAAGCATGTTCATTGTATTTTGCTAGTGCCAAAGATAAAAGACCACGTGAAGTTGAGATGTCATATTATGGAGTCATTGAGGACATATGGGAATTGGACTATACAAATTTCAGAGTTCCTATCTTTAGGTGTAATTGGGTTGACAACAACAAAGGAGTTTTAGTGGATGCGTTGGGTTTCAAATTGGTGAATTTTGAAAAAATTGGTGAGAAAGATGAGCCATTCATCATGGCAGACCAAGCAAAACAAGTATTCTATATTGATGACCCTGCAAATAAAAATTGGTCTGTCGTTCTTCATGGAAAAAGATAGTTTACTGTAGATCCTATAAATGAAGAAGAATACTATGAAAAGTATGATGATTCCAGTCCATTCTCAGTTGGTTTGCCAAGTGTAAATGTTGAAGATAACAACGATGAATATTATAAACGTCATGACCATGCTGAAGGAATTTTACTTGACTAACAACTCAACCAATACTAAAGGCATGCATTCTTTGAATTATTTATTTTATTATCATTCAAGAAAATAATCTTTTTAATATATTTTTTTATCATGTATACTTGCAGGTTCTAAAATGGCGAGTGAAGATGAACATTTTGAGCATGAGCATGAGCACCATGAGGATGATAGTGGTGATGCTAAGAAAAGTAGAGGTCCCACACTGATGCGTAGGCTGCAGGAGCTCAGGGCTAAAGGGGACAAATTGTCAATCCAATTTGATATCACAGGAGCACCTATTGGGGAACATGCTAGTGCTTTCAAGCATTACGTAGGGGTGACTGCACGCAGTAAGGTGCCAATTGATATAGAAAATTGGCATGATGTTCCTAATGCCAAAAAAGACCTCATATGGAAAGATATATCTGTGAGTGGAAGTTATATTATTTTTATATGTTTTTTATCTATTGATTCTAATTTAGTTTTCTTGGAATTAAATTGCTTTTCAAAACAACATTATTAATTGCTTCTTTTGTATGTATAGGGTGTTTTTCATCTAAATGAAAAAGATCACAAGAAAAGAGTGCTACAAGGTTGTGGTGTATGATGGAGGGGTTTTAAGACATATATCGCAAGGGAATTTATAGATAATCCTAAACAAAAGAAGAAAGCAACAGATGTATATATTTTTATAGATCCTGAGGTGTAGGAAACATTTGCTGCAGCTTGGAGATCGGAAGAGTTTCAAGTAATAAAGATTGTGATGTATTGTATGAATCTTTAATTTTACACAATTAAAGAGGTGAATCTTTTTATACATGTTTGCCAAGTCTGAATTGTAATATCTCATTTTAAATGATCAGGCTATCCACCAGGCTCAAAAGGAAAGATGGGCCAAAAATGTGCATGACCATCGCTTGGGGCCCGATGGTTATGCCTTCCGCCGCCAACTACAAGAGAAGCAATCCTCTTCTGGAGAAGAATCTAGTACAACTCAAGTTGAGCGTCCACCCCGACACTTGACATGGATTGATGCTAGAAAGAATCGAGCAGGTGAAATTATCAACCCTGCAACTAAGGAGGTGGCACAAAAGATGGTAGGTTTATCCCAACTAAGTAAAGAGTAACTCCCACAAACTTAGATTTATTTATATCTAATTGATATTGTGATTTAATATTTTTATTAACTATGAATAGATTGATCTCCACGAGCAAAGGAAGGAAGGAAAGTTCATCCCAACTGGCCACATGGATGAACTATCAGTTGCTCTTGGTACAAAGGAGCATCCTAGTCGTGTTAGGGGATTAGGAGCTGGCATAGGATTCAAGTCTTATTTTGGCCCTTCGCAATCTAAAAGAGGTCGTGCAGGAGGTCTTACACAAGAGGAGGTTGAAGCATTAGTAGCGTAGAAAGTAAAAGAAATAATGTCTTCATTTCAGCCTACTCAACCTTCTCAACCTATTCATACTGTGCGTCTCTCAAGTGATGAGGTACAAGCCCATGCTCCAGTTGTAGAAGGTCATGGGAGCACTCCTAATGACCCACCACAACTATCTGTAGTAAGTTTTTGTTCTATATGTTGTGTTATTAGTAATGATATATATGATAATATATATAGTTGTAACATGTATCTGTTCTACTACTTCTTATATAACTTATATTATTTCAATCTAGGTTGGTATGAACTGTAAACTTGCAGTGGAGGTTCCAGAATATAATGTTGTGGCAGCGAGCAAGGTGTACAACCTTGGTGGTACATTGCATTGCCAACAAATTACTGATGACATTTGTCGTGTGTCCATCCATCTTGTTTATGACGGAATGGGGAAGAAACCACTACCCATACCTAATCCTGAATATAGTACAGTTGAAGAAGCTGAGGGTGCTATGGTGGGTTGGCTTAGACACTTGGTTATCAATGACAAGGTATACCTTATTTCTACCATATTTTTCATATTTGACTGCATATATGAACTCATGTAATATAAGTATGTAATTTAATTAACAGGTTTGTAAACTAAAAAGTAAAAATTCTACTAGTCGTCCTCCTATGCCCAAGCCATCTTTCATTCCTGAAGCTACATTCGATGAATTGGGAAGCAAATGTAAATGTTTGTGTCGTTACTTAGCCAACCAAAGCTCAAGATCACATATGTTGGTCAATTTAACAGAAGATGCAGCTGAGAGGGACTTTGAGAATTTTATTTTTCTTGATGATATTATAGAGTTGTTCAGGTATGATTGGCTAAATACTTCGATAATAGAAGTATGGATAAGGTAAGGATCTATCAATATATATATATCAAATTCCAGTACACATTTTTAGCTTAGTTCTATATATGGAAATAATTACAAATGTTTTACAGCCATTTATATACTGAGATCACAAACCTTGATATAAGGAATGTTGGATTCTTAGTTCCTTTAATCACTAGTCAAGTGGAGACAAATTTTGAGGATGTGAATGAGTACTTCTCTACTACATTCAAATATTTTGCTAGTGAAGGGAAGGAAATTCTCCTAATTCCTTTTAACGTGCAGTAAGTATTATTATTCAATATAATTTTGATAATGAATAAAATTATTTATTTTAATGTTTGTTTTATTCTTACTCAGAGCTAGACATTGGGAATTAGTGGTGATTGCCCCTAAATTGATGACTCTTTATTATCTTGACCCAATGGGTAAAACAACAAGGAGTCACAAACTGAAATTGCCAGCTATGGAGTAAGTATAAATTTAGTCAATGCTTCAACATGATATTTCTATGTAGAATTTCTATTTTACCAACTAATATTTAATTGATAGGGGTATAAAGGCTTTTCGTGATGCTGGAGGACAAATACCCACAAAATTAAAGACATTGACTTTGAAAAATGTCAAGGTAGATACTTTGACAACTGCTTAGTCTTATATGTATTAATTTTTCAATTCTAATATGTCAACTCTTATAGTCTTATCTCAACTACTATTTATAGTAGTTTACTAACATTAAGTATAATTCATTATTTGTAGTGTCCTATGAAAAATAATGACTGGGCTTGTGGCTACTATGTAATGAAATATATGCAAGCTATTGTCAAACAAGCATCACATGACATTTAGACTATAAGTCAGGTAATAAAGAATAACATCATAAATTTACAAGTGATTGTAGTCATTTTATAAAATATTAGCATGTGTATTTTCTATTACAGATCTTTACAACTCAGCCTTACACACTTGTGGACTTGAATGAATTCCGAGAAGAGTGGTCAGATTCTTTTCTAAATGAAGTCAATATATCATTGGATTAAATATGTCAGCTCCATTTATGTATGTGATTTGAGTACTCTTTTCATATTTACTTTTGTATCTGATTAATATCATCTCAGACTTGCAATCTATCATTTTGTAAATTTTTATGTGATTATGAATCATTTTTTCATGAATGTGTGGTTTTGATTGGTGACGGTTGAGCATCAATGCTCCCCTCTCCCAGAATATATGAATATTCTTGTTCTTCTATTCTATTTCATTTTCTGCAGAAATTTTAAAAAAAAATCATAACTTTTAGCATCGGTTTTTTAAATAACCGACCCTAAAAATTGAATAACCACTTCAGTGTGACCCTCAGTCGAGAAACTTTTCGATCGAAATATTTTCGGTCGACAAATTTCTCGACCGAGAGTGTTTTACAGGGTCAGTTTTTTTTGGAATAATCGATGCTAAAGACTGAATAAACACTTCAGTGTAATCCTCGTCGACAATTTTCTCGACCGAGGATTACACTGAAGTGTTTATTCAATCTTTAGCGTCGGTTATTCTAAAAAAAACTGACCCTGTAAAACACTCTTGGTCGAGAAATTTGTCGACCGAAAATAATTCGGTCGACAATTTTCTCAACCGAAGATCACATGTTGAAGTGGTTATTCAATCTTTAGGGTCAGTTATTTAAAAAACCGACCCTATAAAACTACCTCGGTCGAGAAAATTGTCGACTGAAATATACCAAAAATATTTCGGTCGACAATTTTCTCGACCGAGGATCACACTGAAGTGTTTATTCAATCTTTAGGGTCGGTTATTCCAAAAAAACGACCCTGTAAACGACCTCGGTCGAGCAAATTGTCGACCGAAAATATTTTCGGTCGAAAATTTTCTCGACCGAGGTCGTTTACAAGGTCGGTTTTTTTGGAATAACTGACCTTACAGGCTCCTTTTTTCTCGCTTGGGTCGGATTTTTTTATAACCTTTTGCGTCGGTGTTTACTCTGTAAGGTCGGTTTTATTTGGTCAAATAAACCAACGCTATATAGAATATTTGATAGCGACGGCCACCTAGGCGTCAGTTATAAAGTGACGCTGCAGGCTTAAAAAAACCAACACTACAGACCATTCCTGTACTAGTGACGTATAAGACCTAGTAATGAGTAGCAATTTTGAATCCTTAGCTAAGTTGTGTATGTATGTGATGATATTTGAGTAGATTGCTTTCTGGTTGCTCTCCTTAATCTTTTGCATGTTCTCGGTATTGGGAGATGAGCTTCATACCTAGCTTGTTCAAAAATTGATGGAGTTGTTGTGGTGGAAATTTATGGTTGCCCTTGACCTAATTGGGCTACTTTCTACCTTGCCTCATGATCTGATGACTATTCTTTTGTGTAGAACTATGGTGGTGTGTTAATACTATTTTTATGACCTTATTAGATGCCTAATAACCCATGGTTATAATATTATTAGCTCTTGTTGGTCAATGGGTTCCATAATCATAATAATCTATGGTGTTTGAATGATTGAAACTAGCTATGGTTTATTTGGTGGCTTGAAAATGTTTTTCTACTTGTTGGGTGATCCGATGTGTTGGCCTATAGGAAGAAACAATTTTGGTACTTTAGTTAATGTTTTGAAGACTTTAGTGAGATCAATAAGTGATGATTATATTGTCTTCATCACTGAATGATTGATCATTATCTTAAGCCCCATGAATTATGGTTCTTCCTAGGGGTTTGAGCAAATTTTTCCCTCCTTGTGATTCTTAATATTTTTGATGTTGTACATATGTATGATATCTCTTGTGTATATGTTGTGGCTAAGGACACATAGCCATTTAAAGAGATTTTTGATATGATTTATGAAATAATCTGAGATGTTGGGTTTTTATGCTAATGTCGTTAAGAAAAATTGTGAAAATTTAATCAGTTTTAATTAACCCTCTTTTAGTGATGTATTTTATCAGTAGTTGATCATGTTTAAGTTTTGAGTATTATCTCTTTGTGTGATGGGTTGTCACATAACAAGTGATGGTGTGATCTAGTTTTTCTTACTATTCAACACTTCTTACTCTAATAAAAATACTGATACTCCCCAACAATGATGCCAAAAACATGTTAGCTATGAGAACAAGTTTTAAATTTATAAGCTCGAACACTACCCACAGGTATACGTGTGCGTATAGTATTATCGAGGTTATCCAAGGAATAAGGTATTGTCATATGCAAGAATGATGAACTTCAACAATCTAGATCTTTTTAACAAAAGATTTTCTGTAATGTAAACTAAGCAATTAAAAAAATGAACTAAAATATAAATCACTTGTATTAAGGATCAAATTGGATTAAAAAACTTGAGGATAGGGTCTCACTATCATATCATACCATAAAATAATAACAAATTCACAAGCAGTAAAATCACAAATTAAGGTTTGAGTTCTACACCCCTCCCAGTAGTGTAGAGCGGTTCGACCCTTATATAGCACCATCAAGCATATACATGGACTAGAACCACCAAAAACCTTGGAATTCCCTTCACTTCCAAGACACTCCCATGGTTAAGGAAACAAAACTACAAAACAAATATCCCTACTTCAATGTACACCTTCTTAGTATTCACAAGTGGCATAAGACATACATATAAAAATGAAGCCTATATGTGAAATAAACACCTATGTATCCATAGAACAATGATTAAGCCAACATTAAGCAAGAAAATTTGTTGTTCTACAAAGCATGACATGGGAGTTACTATTCCATACTCAAGAAAAGAACATCTACTCATTCATAAAGTAGATACAAGAAGTAGAGAGCAATGCTAGACATAATAGTAAAAGGAAATAAACTCAGATGTATGTGGAAAAAGTAAGTTAGAACTCTGGTTAAGGAGTCACAAATCCATCCTTGATGTTGGAAACACTCCAAAAATCTTCAATATAGACGACAAAAAAGAGAACGGTGGAGATCTCTACTATAATTTTTGGAGAAGAAGGAAGAAGAGGAAGTTTCCCTCTTGAGAAACCAACTTTTCTCTCTTTGAATGCTTCCAACTCCTCCCAGATCTCCCATGCTTGAGTCATGCTCCAAAAGATCTAAAATAGTCTATGATTACTATCCCAAGATGGTTTGGGGTTGTATATGGGCAGTTAAATTCACATTTGAGTGAAATATGTAGCTGACACAACGTGTTGGATGGCCAAAATGGCATGTTCGATGTGATAACTGCTACAAAACTACCTCGTTCGATGATGACATGACGTGTTGTTTGGAAAACATAATACATTGTTGTAATTCAGGGAGTTCTAGACTTAATTTCTAGACTAAGACATTGTGTGTAAAAATCTAGACATGACATGTTGCTGCAATTAGGGAGTTCTGAATCAAAGTTCTGGACTATGATGCAACATGTCAAAATCTAGACACGACATGTATGAATTTCAGACACGGGCATGTGTCACTATCTAGACACGAGGTGTCACTATAAGTTTCAGTAACATTGATTTCTGGATGTTTATATGATTGGGAAATGTGTTGATGGATGATATGAAGTTATTTTCTCCCCATCTTGATGCCAAAATGTTGTACCTACAATCCAAACCATAGAGCAAGTAAAGATAACATAAACTGGAAAATCTAGAATGATTATTGGGTGAAATTGATTTGAAAATGCAACCAAAATTGGTCCAAAAGATGATATAAAATACGCACATCACCCCATCTCACCCTATATGTGTCATATTCTATATGTAGTTGGGGAGTGTTTATGTGACATAACACCACCCCTCCCAACCCATGTAAGAAGTAGTTGGAGATGACTAGAATGACATGATATTGTAATCCCACCATCTTTTTCAATGACTCTCCTACTTAATATTTCCACACTATCTCATTAATCTCCCTTAAACATGGGTCGAAAGTGAGAATATAATTTCTTGGTTAAAAAGAACCAGACTTTAAATTGTACCCAACTTCAAGAGACCTCTACAATTCAATACAAAGTCTACTGTAATAAAACGAGGTTGAACGTAGGGATAAGGTTCGAAACTATGTAAGAAATAAAAGCCTTATTGTTGGTTGTTACATGAATGAGTTTCAATCATAGAAATGATCTTTTACTCAACCACCCAATTCCTGCAAGTATACGAGAATAGTGTTGACCTAGAGGTTATACATTGTCCATATTTTGATAATGACTTAACCATTCCATTCATATGTATCTAATATGTGTATTCAAGATTGATTTCAGGTGTTATGTACATGAAATGGATCAAATTACACAAGCCCTAGCTTGTCGAACTTCAAGTCAAAAGCTATGCAAGTGTGCTAATTAGGAAATCCATGTAAATGACATTAGAAGAATTTTGTAATCATTTGTATTGATGATATGACTTGTAACTAAGATGAGAAAATTTATTGGGACACTTTTTTACCAAGTTTTAATCACTTTTAAGCACTTTAGAAAATCGATCACAGGTTGTTGATCGATCGAGTTGGAATCTCGAGTGATCCACTGGATCCATTTTTTGGAGAGTGCATTGGTCGAGTTGTGTATACACAGAATTTGACCGATCGGGTTACTGACCAAATGCTATTTTCATTGGTCGGTTGAGTTTCCCCAGGACAAACTCGACCGATGGTTTGAAAATTGTGTTTGTATTTTAGTCGATCGGTTGAGTTACCTTTAGTGAATCTCGACCGATTGCACTGTATGCAAAATGCAGAAAAAGTGATTCTAACCATTGGTGACTTGTTTGGACGAAAATAGATCTGTTGCCTAGTGCAAAAATGACTATAATTTGGCCCTAAGTGTTCCTCAACTCAAAGAGGCACCCCCAGCTATAAATAGGACCACTTGGAGATCATTCCAAGGTTTCTCATTCCATATATGCTTGGTTCTAGCTTAGTTGAGAGAATTGCACACCTTTTAGCCCCTTTCTCTCTCTACTTTCAATTCAAATTTGTGAATATGAGTGAGTTAGGATCTGTTGTAAGAGAGCTATCCCTTGTATCCATGTAAAGCTCTCCACCTCCATCTTCCTACCCCCTTACCTTATTGAAGAAAAGGCTTGATGATCTTCTCCAAGTGAAGAAGAACGAGTTGTTGTTCTTCAAGGTTGAAGAAGGCATGGTGATCCAGATCTCTGAGTGAAGGAGACAGGCAAGGTGGACGTTCAAGAAGGATAGGTAATTCCTGGAAGGCAAAAGACTTGAAGATGGAGTGGGGAAGTCCTTGTTGAAGGATGAAGACTCTATGGTTCAAGTGGGTAAGTTCCTTTGGTAGGTTGAAGATCCTTTCTTGAGGTATTAAGTCCTTGGATGAATGTGGTTTTGTCTTGTAATCGTATGAATGAATATAAAAGCATCAAGATTGCAAAGTCATCTCTAGGTATTGGATTGACTCACTTCTAGTTTGAAGTGTGGAACCACCCTAAACCACTTTGTCCAAGTGTATGCTATCCTTGTCTCTCACCCATGCTATGCTTGTTAGTTAGGACTTCAAATTGGCTGTATGCTTAAGCTTTTGCACTTAATATAATTTGAAGGTCTAATCTGTTTTGTGAGATTTGTGAAGCTCTATTCACCCCCCTCTAGAGTCCTTGATCCAACAAGTGGTATCAGAGTAGGTCTTCTCCAAGCTACTTCCACAAGTAGGAGAAGATGGGCGATTTAGCACTTGGATCTCTCAACTTAGAGGGAAACTTCTCCATGCGACCTCCGGTCTTCGATGACACCAACTTCCTCTATTGGAAGAGAAGAATGCAGTTCTACCTCCAAGGAGTAAGCTAGGAGATGTGGAAGGTGGTGCACTAGTACATTTTTGGCCTCTAACGTCGCTTCTGCTAGCGTCACTTATATTAGAAAGACTGACCTAAGAAGCTAAAACCGAAGCAACAAGTCATTAGAAAAAATCCGGGTACCACTTATAGCTATTGGGTCAGTTATGTTAAAGATAATCGACGCTATAAAAAACCCGCGAAATCATAATTTTCGCAGCACACATAAACATAGCATCAATTTTATTAGAAAACCGACCCAACATGCTTCCCACGGAGAAAATTGGTTTGCATTTTGCCTTCGCGCGCTGAGCTATAGGGTCAGTTTTTTAAAATAAGTGACCTATATAGCTGCACAAACTTCTTGGGTCGGTTATTGAGATAACCGACCCTACATCCCTTCGCCGGTTCCACTTCTCGGGTCGGTTTTTCTTGATAACCGTCCGCATAGACCAAACTTCTCCGGTCGGTTTTTTAAAATAACCGTCTGCATAGCTTCACATTTTTGGGATCTGCAACACAGACTTCTTGGGTCGGTTTTTGAGATAACCGACCCTACATCCCTTCACCGGTGTGACTTTTCGGGTCAGTTACTCTAAATAACCGTTCACATAGATATGACTTCTCGGGTCGGTTTTGACAATAACCGTCCCTATAGGTGCGGTTGTTTTGGTTCGGGCACCGGTTTTTTCTTGGGTCACTTGTTTTCTAATAACCGTCCCTATATGGGACATGTTGGGTCAGTTTTATAATATAACTGACCCTAGAAGTCAGAGTCCAAATAAAATTTGAAACCCTTTTCCACCACTCTCTCCAGGAAGCACTCTCATCCCACAACTCTCACAACCACAGCTCTCAGCTCTCACTCCTGCACCTCGCCGCCAGACACTTCCCGGAGCTCTCACTCTCGTCGCACCTCTCCCCCACTCTCATGCCGCGCTGCCAAGATCTCCAAGCTTTGCCACCGCCGCCAAGGTCTCTCCCCCTCTCTCCAAAGATGTCGCCGCCAAGGGTCTCGCCGACACCGCCAAGGTCTCGCCGACGCTCCAAAGCTTTGCCGCTGCCACTTCAAAGTTGTCGCTGCCGCCATCTCAACCAATCTCTCCGAGGACACCCCCGCCGCAGCCAAGCTTTGCCGCCGCCACTCAAAGGTGTCCAACTACTCTCTCTGAGGATGCTTTCACCGCCGCCAAGGCTTTCGACGCCACTACCTCCCCGAACACATAGGTAAGTTCATTTTCCATTTCAAAACTCTCTTCTTTTGACCTAATGTTAGAGTGCCATGGTCGTGCTAGATAGCACGGTCGTGGTGGTTGTGCTTTGCACGGCCATGCTTGGTGCCACGACCGTTTTGGCCAAAATTTTTAGTTTTTAAAGGTTACAGTTCACCACGGCTGAGGTGAAGGACCACGGCCATTTTGAGGTTGAAATGGTCAAACTTTTGATTTACTATTATCTATTATGAAAGAGCATGCATGATGTTTAACTTACTCCCTTCTGTTTATATTTGTCAAGAGCACCTAATTGATTATTCAATTTAGTACATACAATGAATGTTTATCTATGGAAGTACTCTTGATTTGTCAAGAACACATAATTCATTTTATTTGACTAGTAAACCAACCAATAATAAAAACATGTAATCTTTTATATCTACATTTTATTATCAATCACATATGTAATCATTGTATACAATCTAGAAATACGAGGGTAGACATTGTGTAGTTTCAGATTGACACTTTAGGGTTTATAGATGAGACCATCGATGTATAAATATGACAATATTACATTTATATATAAAATTAGAAACCCGTTCAAAATTTATTCATTAGGAGTAAATTTTGGATAGTCCCCGATATGGGGCTGTTTTTGGATATTTAATCTCACTTAGGATGTAACTGTGTAATGTATGTTTAGTTTTGAAGAAAATTTTAGTAGTATTTCCTCATTTGTTCTCTGGGTACATATGTGAGTGGTTATTTGTCATTTACATTGATGTACTTGGAGAAATAAGGGGAAATGCTGCTGAAATTTTATTGAAAACTAAACATACATTATACAATTACTAGTGAGGTTAAATATTCAAAAATGGGATAGGCGGTACACTTTAGTATACAAGTAATGAATTTCCTATAAAAAAAACTTACAACTTATAGTATCAATATTAAATGCTCAGTTTGATAATTAATTTTAATGTGATCTAGAAAATGGATCAAAGTTGGATGTCTATCAAGAACCGTTGCAGTCCAGAGTATACCAAAGGTGTTGATGAATTTATTAGATTTGTTGAGGAACATAGGAAACTACCTACAGATAGGTTCTATTGTCTATGTAGAAATTGTGGTAACAATTTGAAAGTTGATATTGTTGAGGAAATTAAGAATCATGTTTTATGCAATGGGATCATACAAGGTTATAATGAATGGTATTGGCATGGAGAGAAACTTAATTATGGATCAGATAATGTCGATACTAATAGTGGTGACATAGAAGATATAGATAATGATGTTAATGTCAATGATGAACCGATTCAGGATGACCCGATTCAGGATGATATGGCTGATGAGATGCTACGTAGCTGTCAGGGCAATGTCATTGATCCATCTTCTTTATTTGCAAACATTGTCCATGATGCTGAAAAACCATTATATAAGGGTTGTACTAAGTTCACGAGGTTCAGTGCTGTGATGCGATTATATACTCTTAAAGCTCAAAACCGGTGGAGCGATAAGAGTTTCACTTCATTGTTGTCTTTGTTAAAGGAAATTCTTCCTGAAGGCAACGAGCTTCCAATTTCTACATATCAAGCAAAGAAAATAATGTGCCCAATGGGAATGGAGGCTAAGAAGATTCATGCATGTCCAAATGATTGTGTGTTATTTCAGAAGGACTATAGTGATTTGATAAATTGTCCAAAATGTGGTGCGTCAAGGTACAAGACTACAAATTCAACTAAGGCTAAAAATGGCTCTCCTACCAAGGTGATGTGGTATCTACCAATAATACCATGATTTCAACGCTTATTTGCTAATACAGAAGATGTGAAAATTTTGTCTTGGCATGGGGAGTTAAAGGTCAATGATGATGGCGTCCTACGACATGCATCTGATTCACCACAATGGAAGAAAATTGATTTATTATAGCCTCAATTTGGTAAAGAAACAAGGAACTTAAGACTTGGACTCTGTACAGATGGAATGAATCCCTATGGTACATTAAGCAGCCAACATAGCATGTGGCCTGTTATGATTGTTATATACAATCTTCCTCCTTGGTTGTGTATGAAAAATAAGTATGTCATGTTGTCAATATTGATATCAGGGCCCAAGCAACCTGGAAATGATATTGATGTTTACCTTCAACCTCTAATTGATGACCTAACGAAATTATGGGAAGAAGGTGTTGTGACATATGATGCTTCACGTAAAGAGATCTTTACTTTGCGTGCTATGTTGTTTTGCACGATTAATGACTTCCCGGCTTATGGAAATTTGTTTGGATATAGCATAAAAGGATACAAAGCATGTCCTGTTTGTGAGGAAAATATGGATTCAATTCGACTGAAACATGGTGGTAAAATCATATATCTTGGTCATCGGAGGTTTCTCCCACCAGTGCATCCGTATCGAAGGCAACGCAAAACCTTTAATGGGTCAACTGAGGAACGAAGTGCTCCTAAATCTATACCAGGAAATGTTGTATATGATAGGGTGAAACATATTGTTAATGAATTTGGAAAGAGTTCAAGTAGTCGTACGCTCGCATGTGACAAATCTCTATACAAGAAGAGGTCAATATTCTGGGATCTTCCTTATTAGAGATTTTTGACAATTAGACACTGCATTGATGTCATGCATGTTGAAAAAAATGTTTGTGATAGCATCATTGGTGCGTTATTGAACATACCAGGAAAGACTAAAGATGGCATCAAATCTAGAAAAGATTTAGAATTAATGGGTATAAGAAAAGAATTATCAGTTGAGATCAGGGATCGCCGCACATATTTACCACCAGCTTGTTACACTTTGTCCAAGAAGGAGAAAAAGACTTTATGTGAGTGCTTGTATAATATTAAGGTTCCACAAAGATACTCTTCTAATATTTGTAGATTGGTATCAAAGAAGGATCTGAAGTTGATAGGTCTCAAATCTCATGATTGTCACACCTTAATGCAACAAATTTTACCTGTGGCTATTCGATCTATATTGCCGAAGCATGTAAGGTTTGCAATCACAAGACTCTGTTTCTTCTTCAATGAAATATGCAACAAAGTGATACATCCTGATACTCTCGATAAATTACAAAATGATGTAATTGTTACCATGTGTCAGCTTGAAATGTACTTTCTTCCTTCATTTTTTGATATCATGGTTCATCTTGTAGTACATATTACAAGGGAGGTGAAGATGTTGGGTCCAATTTTTTTACATTAGATGTATCCATTTGAACGCTACATGAGTGTTTTTAAAGGTGATGTTCGGAATCATTATCGTCCTGAAGGGAGTATTATTGAGGGTTATGTGGCTAGGGAAGTGATGGACTTTTGCAACGATTTTTTGAATTCCAATGAAACTTCTAGCGATCTAAAAAATGATCTTATTACTGAGTCTTATTGTGGCAAAGGAACACTGGGTGCACGAGTGAAAGGAATTAGTCGTGAGTTGTGGGAACAAGCACATTTGTATATTTTACACAACATCGATGAAGTTAGTAGCTACATCACATAACACAATGATCTTATCAAGAAAAATCATCCACAATCCAGTTCAATGTGGCTTGCAAGAGAGCATAATCGAACATTTATTAGGTGGTTTGAAGAGAAAGTATTTAATCAACTATCTGAATCACCGAATAATGTTGCTGAGAACATAAAATGGCTCGCCTTTAAGCCAAAAATGGATGTCATGTCATATGAAGGTTATGACATAAATGGATTTACATACTACACAAAGCGTCAAGATGAAAGTAGTGTGGTCCAAAATAGTGGGGTTACTGTTCAAGCTTGTTCATTGTATTTTGCTAGTGCCAAAGATAAAAGACCATGTGAAGTTGAGATGTCATATTATGGAGTCATTGAGGACATATGGGAATTGGACTATACAAATTTCAGAGTTCCTATCTTTAGGTGTAATTGGTTTGACAACAACAAAGGATTTTTAGTGGATGAGTTGGGTTTCAAATTGGTGAATTTTGAAAAAATTGGTGAGAAAGATGAGCCATTCATCATGGCATACCAAGCAAAACAAGTATTCTATATTGATGACCCTGCAAATAAAAATTGGTCTGTCGTTCTTCATGGAAAAAGACAGTTTACTGTAGATCCTATAAATGAAGAAGAATACTATGAAAAGTATGATGATTCCAGTCCATTCTCAGTTGGTTTGCCAAGTGTAAATGTTGAAGATAACAACGATGAATATTATAAACGTCATGACCATGCTGAAGGAATTTTACTTGACTAACAACTCAACCAATACTAAAGGCATGCATTCTTTGAATTATTTATTTTATTATCATTCAAGAAAATAATCTTTTTAATATATTTTTTTATCATGTATACTTGCAGGTTCTAAAATGGCGAGTGAAGATGAACATTTTGAGCATGAGCATGAGCACCATGAGGATGATAGTGGTGATGCTAAGAAAAGTAGAGGTCCCACACTGATGCGTAGATCCTGAGGTGTGGGACAAATTTGTTGCACAAAGGAAATCAGAAGAGTTTTAGGTATACAATTAATGTTTTTATATATGTATATGTTTGCCAAGTTGTAAATTGCAATACCTCATTTTAAATGATCAGGCTATTCACGAGGCCCAAAAGGAAAGACGGGCCAAAAATGTGCATAACCATCACATGGGATCCCTTGGTTATGCCCAATGTCGAGAACAATTGGAGAAGCAAATCTCTTCTGGAGAAGGGTCAAGCACAACTCAAGTTGAGCGTCCACCCCATTATAAAATTTGGCTTGATGCTAGAAAAAATAAAGCAGGTGAAATTACCAACCCTGCAACTCAGGAGGTGGCACAAAAGATGGTAAGTTCATCACAATTAAGTAATTAAAGAGTAAATCACACAAACTTTGATTTAATAATATCTAATTGTTTGTGATTTAATATTTTCATTAAATATGAATAGGATGATCTCTATGAGCAAAGAAAACAAGGAAAGTTCATACCAATTGGACGCATGGATGAACTATCAGTTGCTCTTGGTACGAAAGAACATCCTGGTCGTGTTAGGAGATTAGGAGCTGGCATAGGATTCAAGACTTATTATGGGCCTTCAGAATCTAGAAGAGGTCGTACAGTTACACATGACGAGGTTGAAGCATTAGTATCACAGAAAGTACAACAAATATTGTCTTTATTTCAGCCTATTCAACCTTCTCAACCTCCTCAAACTGTGTGTCTCTCATATGATGAGGTACAAGCTCATACTCTAATTGTAGAAGGTCGTGGGAGCACTCCCAATGAACCACCACAACAATCTGCAGTAAGTTTGTTCTATATGTTAATTGATATGATATATATAATATAGTAGGTATCTGGTTTACCGCTTTGTATATAACTTATATTATTTCAACTAGGTTGGAATGAACTGTAAACTTGCAGTGGAGGTTCCAGAGTACAATGTTGTGGCAGCGGGTAAGGTATACAACATCGGTGGTACATTGCATTGTCAATCAGTTTCTGATGACATTTGTCGTGTGTCCATCCATCTTGTGTATGACGGAATGGGGGACAAACCACTACCCATACCTTCTTCTGAATATGGTACAGTTGATGAAGCAGAGGGTGCTATGGTGGGATGGCCTAGACACTTGGTTATCATTGACAAGGTATATCTACATGTTTTTCATATTTGACTAGCTACATATATGAACTCATTTAATATAAGTATGTATTTAATTAACAGGTTTGTAAACCAAAAAGTAAATATACTACTAGTCGTCCTCCTATGCCCAAGCCTTTTTTCATTCCAGAAGCCACATTCGATGAATTGGGAAATAGAAGTAAATGTTTGGCTCGATACTTAGCCAACCAAAGCCCAGGATCACATATGTTGGTCAATTTAACAGAAGATGCAGTTGGGAGGGACTTTGAGAATTTTATTTTTCTTGATGATATTATAGAGTTGTTCCGGAATGATTGGATAAATACTTCGATATTAGAAGTATGGATAAGGTAATAATTAATTAATATAGATTACTCGAATATATACATTTTAAGCTTATTTGTAACATATCAAATTTTCACAAATGTTTTACAACCATTTTTATACTGAGATGACAAACTTTGATATAAAGAATGTTGGATTCTTAGTTCCTTCAGTCACTAGTCAAGTGCAGACACAAATGGATGATGTGAATGAGTACTTCAGTACTGCATTCAAATATTTTGGTAGTGTGGGAAAGGAAATTATTCTAATTCCTTTTAACGTCCAGGAAGTATTATAATTCAATAGAATTCTAATATTGACTAAATTATAATTCTAATTTTGGTTTTCAATATAAATTTACTCAGATCTAGACATTGGGAACTAGTGGTGGTTGTCCCAAAATTGATGACTTTCTATTATCTTGACTCAATGGGAAAAACAACAAGGGGTCACAAACTGAGATTGCCAACTATGGAGTAAGCATAAATTTAGTTTCTATAACATCAATTGTTATGCTTCAACATGATATTTATACTTAGAATTTCTATTTTGACAACTATAATAATCAAATTGATTGATAGGGGTATAAAGGCTTATCGTGAAGGTGGAGGAATAATACCCACAAAATTAAAGACACTGACTTTGAAAAATGTCAAGGTAACTACTTTGACTGCTTAGTCGTATATGTACAACTCTTACAGTAATGTATTAATGTCAAATTTTATATGTTAACTCTCTTATAGTCTTATTTCTTTATTTGTACAACTCTGTTTGTAGCAGTTTACTAATATTAAGTATAATTATTTATTTGTAGTGTCCTATACAAAATAATGACTGGGCTTGTGGCTACTACGTAATGAAGTATATGCAAACTATTTTCAAAAAAGCATCACTAGACATTCAAAGTATATATAAGGTAATTAATAAAGAATAACATCATAAATTTACAAGTGAGCTTTGCATCATTTTATAAAATATATATGAGCATTTGCTTTTTTTTTTTGCAGATCTTTACAACTCATCCTTACACACTTGATGGGTTAAATGAATTTCGAGAAGAATGGTCAGATGCTTTTCTTAATGAAGTCACTATAGCATTGGATTGAATTCATAACTTCATTTGTGTATGTAGATTTGAAACTCTATCAGAATTTACTTTTAGTATATGACATTAAATTTAATATCACTTTTAAACTTGTAATCTATCATTGTTATTAGTATGTGCTATGTGTATGAATGTTAGTATGTGCTATATGTCTCATTTGAATGAATTTATCTTAGACTTGCAAGAATGTTAGTAAGTGTTGTGTATGAAGATGTCTCAACTCAATATATGTGAATAATTGTTGTTATGAATGTGTGGTTTGGAGATTACATCAATTCAAAAAGGATTGGACATAAAAGTTAGCAAATGGCTTTGGAATGCATTTTTGGCTTGCATCATTGCATTTGCAAGTCTATTTCAATTGCAGGTTTTGAATTGCGTAAAGCAATTCTATTTTGCAGGTTGTTGTACTGAAGATTTCTGGTTCTGTAGAATTTTTTTTAAAAAAAATGTAACTTCTCGGGTCGGTTATTTAAGAAAACCGTCCCTATAGACTTCTTGGGTCGGCTATATACAAAAACCGACCCAGTAGGTTCATCCCAAAATTCTACAGCTATTTGAAGACTTCTAGGGTCGCTTATGGAGAAAAACCGACCCAGTAGATACTTCTTGGGTCGGTTATATACAAAAACCGACCCAGTAGGTTCATCCCAAAATTCTACAGCTATTTGAAAACTTCTAGGGTCGCTTATGGAGAAAAACTGACCCAATAGACACTTCTTGGGTCGGTTATACACAAAAACTGACCCAGTAGGTTCATCCCAAAATTCTACAGCTATTTGAAAACTTCTAGGGTCTCTTATGGAGAAAAACCGACCCAATAGATACTTCTTGGGTCAGTTATATACAAAAACTGAACCAGTAGGTTCATCCCAAAATTCTACAGCTATTTGAAAACTTCTAGGGTCGCTTGTGGAGAAAAACTGACCCAATAGACACTTCTTGGGTCGGTTATACACAAAAACTGACCCAATAGGTTTATCCCAAAATTCTACAGCTATTTGAAGACTTCTAGGGTCACTTATTGAGAAAAACCGACCCAATAAATACTTCTTGGGTCAGTTATATACAAAAACCGACCCAGTAGGTTCATCCCAAAATTCTTGAAAACTTTTAGGGTCGGTTATAAAAACCCGACCCAGCAGTTCCTTGGTCGGTTTTTGTACTTCTATTGGGTCAGTTTTTGTACCTCTCTTGGGTCGGTTTTTTACCTCTTTTGGGTTAGTTTTTTACCTCTCCTGGGTCGGTTTTTTTACCTCTCTTGGGTCGGTTTTTGTTCCCTCTAGGGTCGGTTTTTGTACCTCTCTAGGGTCGGTTTTTCTACCTCTATAGAGTCACAATACTGTAGCGACGCCCACCTAGGCGTCACTTGAAAAGTGACGTTGCAGGCTTCAAAAAACCGACGTTGCAGACCAATACTGTACTAGTGGTGCACCTAAAGTATGAAGATCCAAAGGGGGAAATTTGTACATGGACGGAAGCCCAAATGACGGAAGCCCAAATGATCCAAATGAGCATCATCTATGCAGCCCTCACCCCATCCGAGTTCAACCAGATTTCCTCATGGGACACCACACCTGAGATTTGGAACAAACTATGTGTCATCTATGAAGAAACGGAGCAAGTGAAAGAAGAAAAGATCTACATGCTTGGTGGTATACTTGAGAACTTCAAGATGGGCAAGAATGAAAGAGTGGCAGATATGTACACAAGGCTTAAAGTCATCATCAATGGATTGGTTATTCTTGGGAGTGTGATGGACAAAGGCACAATCAACTCAAAGATCTTGAGATCTCTTCCAAAGAGATGGGAGCCCAAGTTGACCTCCATTGAAGAAGTGTACAAGCTTAGTGAATTGTCAACCGAGGAGCTGGTTGGAAACCTTCAAGCTCATGAGCCAAGGCTTGATAAGCAAGAACAAGAAGAAAAGAGAGAAGAGAAGGAGTCCAAGAAGATCAAGGAAACAACCTTCAAAGCTCAAATTGAAGAGATGGTTCAAAAGCAACAACTTGCACTCAAGTCCCCTACTCCTTTCTCAAGTGAAGATGAAGGCCCAAGTGAAAATGAAGCTAACTACTCTAAGGGCAAGAATTTCAAATGGAAGTCTTCTTCATCTACTCCTAGGTGCTATGAATGTGGCCAAAAAGGCCATTACAAGAATGATTGCCCCAAGGCCAAGAAGAGCCACCACAAGAGCAGCCCCAAGAAGGACAAGGAGTATAAGAAAGAAGGCAAATACAAGAGAAAGGAGAAGAAAGAAAGAAGAAGCAAAGATGTAGCTCATGCAGCTTGGGAGGAGTCTTCCTCAAGTTCTTCTAGCTCCAAAGATGGAGAATGCCACCTTGCTCTCATGGTCTCTACAAGTGAAGATGTAGGTGAGGTTAAAAGAAGGTGGATTGTTGTTAGTGGCTGCTCAAAGCATATGACAGGTGAAATCATCCATTCAGCAAATTTATAAAGAAGAAAGGAGGATCAGTGACCTTCAGGGACAAGAAAAAGGGTAAGGTAATAGGTGGGGGTGATGTAGGAAATGATCTTTGTATTAAAAATGTTTTGCTTGTTGATGGCCTACATCACAACTTGATAAGTGTAAGCCAACTTTGTGATAATGGTTATCTTGTTCTATTTACTTCTTTAGAATGTTTGCTTCGAGATTCCCTCACTTACAATGTTATATATAAGGGAACTAGATATGTAATTCTATATGTTATTGTGCTTGATGCTCAACTTGTACTTGATAGATGCTTAGTTGTGGATAAAAATGATATATCTCTTTGGCATCGCCGGTTGGGTCGTGTGAATATGCATCAAATGAAGAAATTGAGCAAAAAGGAATTGGTTAGGGGACTTCCTAAATTGGATTTCGAAAAGGATGAGGAATGCCATCCTTGCACGTAGGGAAAGCAAACCAATTCCTCCTTCAAATTAAAAGGAGTCATTAGTACCAAAATAGCTCTTGAGATTACTCATATTGATCTATTCGGACCTATGAGAACTCAAACGCTTCGTGGTTCTAAGTATTATCTTGTGATTGTCGATGATTTCTCTCGCTATACTTGGACATTCTTTCTCATTTCTAAAAGTGATACTCTAGATGTTTTCTCGAGCTTTTATAAATGAGTTGAAAATGAAGATTCTTGCCAGATTATTTCTATCCATAGTGACCATGGGGGAGAGTTTGAAAATGATCTTTTTGAGCATTTTTGTGAAAAATCTGGTTACTCACACAATTTTTCTTCTCCTCGTACACCTCAACAAAATGGGGTAGTAGAGAGAAAGAATAGGTCTCTATAGGAGATGGCTAGGACCATGCTTCTAGAGTATGACACTCCAAAGAAGTTTTGGGATGAAGCTGTTAGCACCTCATGTTTTGTGCAGAACTGAGTTTTGACACATCCATCTTTGAAGAAAACCCCCTATGAGTTATGGCGTGGTAGAAAACCATCCATCGATTTCTTTCACATTTTTAGATGTCCTTGTTTTGTTTTGACATGAAGGATTCTGTCTACAAGTTTGATCCAAAATCCTACAAGGCTTTCTTCCTAGGCTATAGCACTACAAGTAGGGCTTATAAATTTTTCAATATTGAACTGTCTAAAATTGAAGAATCCATTAATGTCAAGTTTATTGAATCTAACCCTACTATTGGAAAGAATGTTGTTGATAATGATGTTGCAGATGACTTAATTCCAATCTTAAAAGACCTCAACATAGACAACAAAGGTAATCAGGTGGTTGAAGCAGAAGATGAAGAGAAAAAGGATCCCACTCCTCGCTTCGTAAAGAATCATCCCAAAGTGCTAATCATTGGTGATCCATTCGAGAGAGTGAAGACACAAGCTTCCTACAAAAAAGAACAAGCAGATAGTGCCTTCATCTCATAGCTGGAGCCAAAGAACAACATCAAGGAAGCTCTTGGAGATGACGAGTGGATCCTAGCCATGTAGGAGGAACTAGAGCAGTTTGAAAAGAATCGAGTGTGGACTCTAGTGCCAAGACCAAGTGATAGAAACATCATTGACACCAAGTGTGGTTCCACATCCCGCTATCACACAGACAACGAAATGCCACACAAAAATATTTGGAAACACCATAAACCACATATTACAGAAAACACATGTTAATTAAAACTGTTTGCAAAAAGTAGATAAAAGAGAACTTATTACATCTAGATCCTCATCTTGATAGGAAACATGTTATATAAATATGCACAAGCATGGATACATGTCCATAGCTTAAAGGAACCAGCTATCCTATCAACACCAAAGCTCATCACCTGTTTGTACATGCATAACAGGCCACATCAGGCCAGCAGTAGGATATACAAGCTACATCAGCTATACATCATCAAACATCATCAAACACCTCCGAGGACCTGAGAGTACAAGGATGACTCTAGGATTCTACTACGAACAACCAAAACAACAACATATCCATCTCTTGCCTCCTACTGCTCTTCTTTCTACTCGGTCGCAACCTCACAACCACCACCACGTCTAGCATGATCACCTAAAAAGGTTGTAAAGCAATGGGGTGAGACACACAATCCCAACGAGAAACATAACTCCCCGCCGAAACTATAAAACTTCAGGAAAAGTAGGTAAAGCAGATAACTGATATCAGTAGATCATAAGAGCAGCATCCTGAGCAGAACTTATTTTATGAACAATCTTAATAGATATCCAGGAGGCATATAACCAAGTATTTCTTTATGGAACATGATTGACAAGATAAGCTTTATAAGAACTTATCACAAAATATAATGATTGTACGCATAACTGCAAGGTATAACTAGATCAGCTATATAAGCAAGGCCTCAAACAATGTTCTGTGTTTTGCCTTAAGAAATATATTCTACATGGTTGGATTACAATTTATAATGCCCTGAGGAAGTGAGCCATCCCACTCAAATCCAACCTTTGGCTGCGAAGCCCAAAACCGGTGCCATACAAGGTCATCGGGAGAGTCGGACTACATGACCTCACCTCTTCGTGGTTAATGTACAAAAACCAAAGCAGGACCACAATCTCTTGCTTGAGTGGTCTCAGCCACAGGGTCAGCTCCGCAGGCTACCCTTCTATAATACTGAGACATGGGCCTATTCACCATGCACTATAATCACTGAGCCATGGTCTTGTTCACCATGCTCTATACACAACCGTAGTTGTACTCAAATCCTCTTACTTTCAGCTAGGAGAAACCCCGCATATTCAACAATATGCGCTCCAGGTAATCCCACATGATAAACCTGTTTCACCATCACCAACTATTGACGATGATGGATCTATGGCCAGGGCAAACTACATGATATGTTCCAATATAATTAATTAGTATATTTTAAGTGGATTGTTGAGGCAACCAAGTTATAAAACATAACAACATTATGTCACACTATTACCATGGAATCTCAATCCCTCATCATAGAATGCCACAGCCCCTCAAGTATTACATCATCAACATGGGATAGCAACCCCTTATATCAACATCAAAGGATAACACCTCAACTAGGCACTCAGCCTTTATCAGGTCAACAGACCTTTCACATCATACTGGTGATACATGTTACTTTATCAACAAGGATTATCATCATTGAGTGTTATACAAAACACATACACCTCATAGATCTTACCTAGCTATGAATTCACTTGATTCACCTACATGGTTAGTATGCATATCAAGAGAGATAACTGAATCACCAAACATAGATATTTATGATTATCATGCTATTAGGGTTGAGGATGCCCATGATTGGAACAACATCCGTGATCATAGCTACATGAAGCACAAATCTATATATGTAGACAAATTACATTATTGTTATCAGACCATGAGCATCCAGAATGCCCTTTTCTTATAAACATAAACATGTGTCTTATCATCTTATGTAGCATCTTCTTTAAGTATCAAACATATCACGGTTCACAACCTATCATCCATATTGCATCATAGGTGCGGTTTCAAGATAACAGATCATCAACTTAGGTTTTTTGGGTTAAGCATAACCCTCACCGAAGGTACCATCCATCCTTACTATAGGTGTGGTGGTAAGCACCATCCCTCACCGAAAGGGACATCGGGGAAGGTAACATCCCTCACTAAAAGCCTATCGACTAGGGCACTTAGCCACACATATCGTCCCTCATCACATTATCATGTCGTGCACACTTGTTCAAGGGTCACGAGTATACCAGGACCAGTATCGTGCAACATGATCCAAGGGGTGTATCATGCACAACAACACACTCACCTATCGGCCATGACCCTATCAGCCACTAGGGTTAGGGTTACCTATCGACAATCATTATCACCATATCATCTATAGTCATATCGACCAAAACCATGGCGCCCAAGGTCATGTCGGCCAAGAGCAAACCCTAACGCCCAACAAGCTCTTCATAATGCCCAAGGGATTCTACTACCCTCCACCATGTCACCTAAGACACCCTATCGTCCAGCTAGGGTTTGGGTCCACATATTGGCCAAGACTCAGCCCTTCAACTTGTATCGTCCAAAGCACCATCCATGCTCAATACATGTATCATCCTAGAGCTATCCAAGCTATCAAGCACCTATTCATGATGAGTAACTGACCAAAAGGAGACATGTGATGGTCAAGGCAGATTGGTCAAAGGGTAACACACCTCCATATGTGGTATCGGCCAGACACTTGACCCGGGTGTTGCCCCAAGCTAGGCATACCTACACACTTCCAACACTCTAGGGTGTATGATATCGGGAAGCATGTGGGCATCACATGTCAGTCACCTACCATGGCACCCAGGGGCCTATCGTCCAACTAAGGTAGGCACAACATATCGGTCAACACTAAGGCATCTATCTAGGGTTCATCACCCAAGCACCATATCGGGCAACAAGGTTAACACAACCCAACTAAGCATATTGTCCAAGACAAACCCTAGATGAGAGGTATCGTGCAAAGCAACAAAAAGGGTAGCGTTCAAGGGCACAAGAACCACATCGGTTTGGTCATCATCAACCTCAAGACCAACATAATCAAACCCTAATAGATCAAGAGAGTCGGCTCACCTTTAAACAACCAAGAGAGAGGGGTTTTGCACAACCTCCATCACATATCGGGCATCAAGGTTGGTCATCCATATTGGTCAAGATCCAACCTCCACTAGGTCAACGTCCAACCAAGGCTAACCTCTCAAATCCATGGTGAGAGAAGGGTATTGCCCAAGCAACTAGAGTTTAGACTCACCTCTCAACGACTAAGGAAGAGAGGGTTTTTTCCTACACTACTAGAGCTCAAGCTCACTTCTCAAAACCCTAGAGAGAAAGGGGCATTGCCCAAAGGAAACCTAATCCATAGGTTTGGCCAACAAGGTCCAAGGTCATACAACTATCAACATCATAACCACTAAGTCCAACAAGATTAAAGGTACAAAATAGAGCAAGAAACATATCTAACAAGATGCAAGGCCGATCAAGATCATATATGAACATGCAACATAAAAGAAGGTAGTATAGCTAGGGTTAGGAGTTATGTAACCCACCTCAAGCAAGCTCCTTAAGCTCCAAATCTCCAATCACCAAGCTTTAAGCTCTTAGCTCCAAAGCACCCCACCTTCGGCCACCACAAGAAGAGAAGAAAATATCATAACCACCATGGCCGAAGAACAAGCAAGAAGGAGAAGAAGGTGCTAAGGAGAGAGAGGAGATGCTTACCAAGGAAGCAAGACCCTTCTAGGGTTTGACCACCACCTAGAGGAAGAAGAAGACTCTAAGAAGATCGGCCACCAAGCTTGCTCTACCAAGGGAAGGTGTATCAGCCACCAACGGAGAAAGGAGCAAGTAAAGGAACTAAAGAGCTAAGCAACTAAAGAGAGGGTTGTATATATACAAGAGGGTCTATGGGGCTCCCAACTTGGTGTTGCTCCACATGTGCATGTCCAAGGCACCACTTGTCCAAAGCCACGCCACCTTGCTAAACCACATGCACATGTCATGCCACCAACTAACAAAGGATTGGCCACTTGTCCAAGGTATTGTGACACAACCAAGGCAAGGTCAAGGTGGTCACATGGGCGACACACCCCATCTGGGCGACACATGTCACCATAGTGCTCTTTGCACAACACAAGGCATCAACAAAGCAAAACAAAGCAAAGTAAAGCCCATCAAAGCTCATCAAGGCCCGAGACTTACTCAAGCAACAAGCCCAACTCATCCTCTCAACCCTAGAGGATGCAAGGAGAGAGAAAACATCTCTCAAGATGACAAGCTTGCACATCAACCCTAAAACTTGAATAATTTGCAAGTTGCACCTCCAACTCTCAACAAAACACAACAAACCCTAATCACAACCTCAGGTGATTAGCAAGCTTCAAAACATAGGGTTTAGGCAAAGCAAATAGGGTAAACCCAAAATGAAGGTTAGGGTCCTTACAAGCCATAAACCCCTACAAAATGATTTTGTCCCCAAAATCCGAAGAGAAAAGTGAGGGATACTTCCTCCTAATCTCTTCCTCGAGTTCCCACGTGGCTTCCTCAATGCCACGAAGATGCCAAAGAAATTTCACAAGCACCAGGTCCTTCCTTTTCATTCCTTTTCAACTTCTTAACATGTTTGTCAAGAATCATCACTGGACCTTCTTTGTATGTCACATCTTCATCCAGCTCAACGTCAACTGGCTGTATCACTGCCTCTGTGTCTTGATGACTTTTCTTCAGCATACTCACGTGGAACACCGGATGTAACCTATGCAACTCTGGCGACAACTCTAACTTGTAAGCTACCTTGCCAATACATGCTATTACTGGATATGGCCCCATATACCAAGATATTAACTTGCCTTTCTGTCTAAACCTCAACACGCCTTTCCATGGTGAGACCTTTAGATACACTTTGTCTCCCACCTGGAACTCTAGAGGTCGTCGGTATTTATCTGCATATGACTTCTGTCGGTCATGTGCCACCTTCAACTGTAGTTGTATCACTTTGATCTTCTTTGTTGTCTGCTGCACTAATTCAGGACCCAAAAGTTGATACTCGCCCGACTCATACCAGCACAAAGGAGATCTACACTTCCTGCCATATAAAGCCTCATAAGGAGCCATATCAATGCTCTGCTGGTAGCTATTGTTGTAGGTGAACTCTATCAAACTGAGATGCACGTCCCAAATGCCTGGGAACTACAAAACACAAGCTCGGAGAAGATCCTCCAAAGTCTAAATAGTCCTTTCAGACTGTCCATATGTCTTTGGGTGGAAAGCAGTACTGAACCTCAACTGCATTCCCAACACTTTGTGCAACTGTTCCCAAAAATGACTCATGAACTGGGGTCCTCTGTCAGAGACTATCGTTGTGGGCACACCGTGCAAACACACTATCTCATCTACATACACATGAGCAAGCTTCTCTACGGTATATGTTGTCTTCACAGGTATGAAATGAGTAGACTTTGTCAACATGTCCACTATCACCCAGATGGAATCATGATTCTTAGCTGTCATCGGTAGACCAACTACGAAATCCATGGTTATATGATCCCATTTCCACTGCGGTATCAACATGGGTTGCAACATACCTACCAGCTTCTGATGCTCAGCCTTAACCTGCTGGCATATTGCACACCTAGCCACAAACTCTACTACATCCAATACAGGTCCTTCAGATTATGATACATCTTGGTGACACCTAGATGCATGTCATACGTCGATGTGTGTGCTTCCTTGAGCACTAACCTCCTCAAATCATCAACATAGGGGACCACCATCCTACCGTGATAGCAAACTAGTCCATCCTTGGACTCATGGAGCCCATCACACTTTTTGCTGCCAAACTCTGATCTTATCAACTGAACTGAAGCATCTACCTACTATGCATCTTTGATCTACTGTCTCAACATAGGCTTTACTTGCATATGTGACAACAATCCTACCAACAAGGAGACTTCCAACTGTATATTCATCTGTCGCAAAGAGACAACCATATCCCTCCTATGGCATACTAAGGAACTCAACTGTGCCTTCTTCATAGGAAGAGAAGAAGACTTTCTGCTAAGCGCATCAGCTACCACGTTCACCTTACCAGGATGATACTCATTGGTGCAATTGTAATCATTGATAAACTCCATCCAACGATGATGTTGCATGTTCAGGTCACTCTGTGAGAAGATTTACTTCAAGTTCTTATGATCTGTAAAGATCTGATACACTTCTCGTTAAAGATAGTGTCTCTAAATCTTTAACGCATGGACCACCGCTGCCAGCTCCAAATGATGTGTCAGATAGTTCTCCTCATGTTTCTTAAGTTGTCGTGAAGCAAAAGAAACCACATGATCTTCCTGCATCAGCACACATCCTAGGCCTTTCTTGGAAGCATCGCAAAAAACAACATATCCTTTCCCAGGCTCTATCAGCACCAACACTAGAGCACTAGTCAGCTTCTCCTTCAAACCTTGGAAAGCTTACTGACAACGATCATTCCAAACAAAAGGTACATCCTTCCTGGTCAACTTTGTTAATGGCAATGCGATTACACTAAAGTTTCTTATAAACCTCTGGTAGTATCATGCTAAACCCAAAAAATTACGAACTTCAGTCAGCGTCTTTGGTTGCTCCCATTTTGCAACTGACTCCACCTTCTTGGGGTCCACTCTGACTCCTTCTACAGATATCACATGACCCAAGAAAGTTACTTCTTTCAACCAAAACTCGCACTTACTAAACTTGGTGTACAACTGATGTTGGCATAGAAGAGTCAATGTTTGTCGAAGATGTTGTTCATTCTCTTGACTATCCTGACTATAGATCAAGATGTCATCTATAAAAACTACAACAAACTGATCTAGAAATGGAGGAACACTTTGTTCATCAGATCCATGAAAATAGCAGGCGCATTGGTTAGCCCAAACGGCATAACTAGGAACTCGAAGTGACCATACCTCGTCCTAAAAGCTGACTTTGGTATGTCTTCCTCCTTAATACTCAACTGATGATATCCAAACCATAGATCAATCTTTGAGAATACTACAACACCACACAACTGATCAAACAGATTGTCTATCGTCGGTAGTGGGCACTTGTTCTTGATTGTAACTTTGTTTAACTGCCGGTAATCTATGCACAAACACATCGAACCATCCTTCTTCTTTATAAATAGGACTGGAGCATGATGGAGTTTTGCAACGCCACTAAAAATCCTAGAGATGAATGAATCCCTAAGTTTAGCCTTGCTAGTACTATGGTAAGATCTCCACCCACGTATGCTAAGACACGCGGAAGTCTTATCGTAGTATAGTTAAGGGTCGAATCCTCGGGACAATGGTCTTGATGTAATCAAGATGGAAAACGTTTTAGTCGTACTTAACTACTTAACAGTTGATATTTAGATCGAAAGTTTGATTTGGTTTTAAGCTAAGTGCGAGGAAAGTAAAGAAAGAAAGTAGAAATTAAGGTTGTAAACAATGATTAAAAACCACTAGGATGTTGCCGGGTTTCACACCACTACACATGGATCATAGACATGCAACGTAATAAAAAGACTTGCAAAGAGAAACTAATCGGCTAGTATCATTTTAGACTTAGCTTCCTTTCGGATAACCAACTACGAGGAGTGTGGAGTATTGCAATGCCAGCCATCCCCTAACGAATGGTCACTTACTTTGCATTACTCCTTCATGAAGTGTGTTCCTCGACCTTACCAAGGTTGCACTTCCATACGTCAACTGATTCCATTTCATAGTATGAAAGTGCAACGATGGGAGTGAGTTTACTCCACTCATGAAAGCACTCCTAGATACCGAAACAGACATATGGTGACTACATATATCTAGAACCAACATTCAATCGATATTCAGATCTAAAGGTATAAACGTAGACAATTCATACCAAAAGATAATAAGTAACACAAGTTGGTGATCAAACAACAAGCATTCATTAAACGATAGATGTTGAGCCAAAAAGGAGAGTATCTCTATTGCAAATGATTGAATTACATTGCATGAAATGAAAACATGGGTAGCAGGGCTACTCCCCGCACCCTAGTGAAAAGGACTACTCGCTCATCTCAAGAGCAAAGGAGGAGGTGAGAAGAGAGAGAAAGAACGACATCTCCACGGAGGAGGGAAGGTTGAACCCTTGGTGGAGAGAGCAATGATCTTCACACTTCGTGGTTGCTTGATGATGGATCTTCTCCTCCCACCTTCTTTGTTGATGAGAGAGAAGGTAGCTTGATGATGAGATGTGGACCTCAAACCGGCAGCCTTAGGGCGATGGATGAAGGATGGAATTGCTCTGGAACTGGAGAGGCAGCCTTTGGGCGTCTGAGATTCGATCCCTTTGAAGTGACCCTTGAGGTCCTATTTATAGGCTCAAGTTGAGCCCAAACGGTCTTGAGACCGTTTGGTCTCAAACGGTCTTGAGACCGTTTTCCTTCTCACGGTCTTGGGACCGTGAGGCCTTCTCGCGGTCTTGGGACCGTGAGGCCTTCTCGCGGTCTTGGGACCGTGAGGCCTTCTCGTGGACTTGGGACCGTGAGGCCTTCTCTCGGTCTTGGGACCGTGAGGCCTTCTCGTGGTCTTGGGACCGCGAGACCTCCTCGCGGTCTTGGGACCGTGAGGAGTCTTTGTAATTTTTTTGTGTTTTCTGTAGTGAAAAAGAAGAAAAGTTAGTTTATTGGTGTATCCGCAATAAAGTAAAAAAGTTTAATGATTCTATCTAATTTATCTAAGAAAGAGTATGGAAAATTAAAGATAACTAAATAAGATAACGTCACAAAATGGGAGGTTATCACCCCCCTAACTTAGAGTCTAGCTTGTCCTCAAGTTAGATAGAGCTAAGGCATGTAATGGCGAGACGATTTTATTTGATTAGGGTTTCCATACTCTTGCTTCAATTCTAGGTCAGAGATCTAGCGAGGTCTTATTAGGGCTTCTGCTTACACTAACTCTTTCGAGTATCAAAAGTTGCATGGATCTCAGGTTCCTTTCATATCGTGAATCTCGCATTGGGACCACCTTTCTTATTATGTGCATGCCATCGACTCTAATCAGTTTTATACTTCTTTAGAGAAACCTACCGGTAGCTAGAGTGGGTATGAGGGCTGGCTTAAAAGGCTTATTGTGTAACTCCCACTTCAAGTGGGGAAGGGTTTGTCTATGCTTTTTAGAGACTCACTACCGGGCACGACACATCTGCCTTCATGAGGGCAGCTGAATGTACCGACCGGGTGAGCTCTTTTATCAGCCTTTTCATATATTAGGAAACCTTAGGATCTCATTACCGGGCATGACACATCTGCCTTCATGAGGGCAGTTGTATGTACCGGCCGGGTGAGATCTTTGTTGGCTCTTCATATAGGTCCTTATGCGTGGCACAACTCTCATGTTTTTATTCAACACTCTGGCTTTTATTCGAATCTCACAGGCTTAGGAAGTGGGTTTTGTTAGGGTTTTTGATTGGGCGGCCAAGCCTCTTTTATTGAAAGAAGAAAACTGTTCTTAGGGTTCCTGACATGCACTTATTTTTAATTGGTGGTCCGCTCGCGAGATTTCTTGATTTTGGATTTCCCTGATTTCCCTCTTGACTTTGAGAGTTTTCGGTTCGCTTTGGCCCTGAAGTTGACCTGTGAAGAGTTTGAGATAGAATTGAAGTAAAAGTATAGAAACCAATAGTGAATGAAATTTATGAATTCGCCATTTCATGCCTGTATGCTAATCTTATTATTTTTTTTAGGACTACTTTATCTCTAACTTAGCTAAGGGTGATTCTTTCCAGGATGAAAGTTATACTTAAAAGTTATTTTATTGAAAAAATTACTGGAAAAAGTCTAAATATGGACAGAAAGTTTGAAAATTGATATGCGAAAAAATAGAAGGGTTGAAGCAGAATGATACCTCGCCCTTGTCCAATGCACTCCCCCCCTAACTTATCACGCACTCTGTCCACAGAGTGTCAAAGTGATAGGTTGAGAAATGCATGGACAAGGGCATTCAGGCTTCGGTTAATCCTTTATTTGCCCCATGTGTTCTGAGTAAGTTGGCTGCGAACTTTCCCCGTAGTGCGTGGTAATCCACCTCTGTCATGTCCTCTACCGGCTTGTGAAGGGCCAGAATTGTATACATCCAGTAGAGGACGTGGAAGCCGCAGTCATTTGATTCTCTGATTTGCTGGGGGCACCTGTGGCAGAAGGCTGGTGATTTGAAGTGATCTCTGTCATATGCCCGCGTGTGCTGACCCAAAAGATCGTGTAATTTGTCAGCACACTCATTCGCCACCTCCTCCGTTGGTGTCTTTGGAGTTGTAGTGTATGCTTTCCATTTTGGATCATACTGGCTGTCAGTACTGTTGTAGATTATTGTTGTTCCTTCGTGAAGATTGGTTGCCAGTAACATCCAGTGCTCTTGATGAAGGAAAGGTAACATGATGAACTTCGGAGTTGTATGTTGGAGATAAGAGATGGTTGACTCCTTTGTTCCAAAGTTCTTCAGCCCGAGAAGATCATCCTTCATGTAAGATGACACCATATAGACCGTGTTGTGATTCCGTGCAAGCAAGTATTGATAAGCAGTCATTACACTTACAGACATGGAACCCTTAAACTGTAAGGTCTCACGGAGGGCATCTGCCATAACCAATATATCCCCGTCAATATATACCATCTCGTCTTTTTCGGCATATAGCCGTGACATTATTAGTCGGAGCTCGTTATCTGATAGAGTTTTGCAAGCTTCCTGATCGAAATTGGGAAATGAAGGTTCAATGGCAGATTGGGGTACCATATGTGATGAAGATGTCTTGATGGCTACCCCTGATATCAGATCAATGTCACCTTTATCTGGAGCCAGATCGAAGATGGAAGGATTCCATTGGCTTTGCTTGGTGACATTGGATGGGTGTTTTTCTTTTGTCAACGCCGCTAGGGTTTGTCTGAAAGGTCTCCTCTGCGGACGTTGAATAGATGAAAAGAGATAACGAGGGACGTCGTCTGCCGCCATGGTAGGGTCATTGAAGAACCTTCTGTCGCAGATAAGCTCCATGGCGTAACGTCCTCGCAGGGAGTGGAAATCATCATTAACGAGTTCAGTGAAAGGGACATGCTGGTTTAGCGCTAGGATGTGCCTTATGACGTAAAAAGCGCTGTCCCAGGAACCTTCAGCGGCTTGGACTTGCGGGTTAATTATTCTGAACCAGGGGGAGCTCCAGTCCTGGCGGAGAGAAGGGCACGCGGCCCATATGAGCTTTAGCAGCCGGAAAGGGATGCATCTTGCCTCCCCGGCTTCAATTCCAACAAAATTGATTATCCCGGCCTTTAAGTCACTGGCACAGAAATTGTACACTTTGGCGTCGCGGGCGACAGTGTCCACAATCATGAGCAACCAGTGTTTACAAACTTGGAAAGGCACGGTTATGTATCTTGCTTTTCTTGCGATCCCCCTGTGCAACCTTGTAATGGATTTGTGTTGTAACTCTTTGTACAGTAAGCACAATCCCAGTGTGGGTGAGGCGTTGAGAACTGATTGCTGTCGCCGAGAGCTTTTGTAGATCTCGATAGAGTTGGCAAGGAGAGTACGAAACATTGCCATCTTCACTGGCGACTGGGATCGAAGTAAGGAACGGAAGTCTTCACGCGTCAGATTGCGTTTGGTCTTCGTGTTTTGGTATATGACATCCTCCCCTACTTTGGCATCATCTACTATAGTGTTGAAGATGAAGATATCCTGTGCGTCTAAGGTAGAGATGGCCGCCATATCTAAATCGTGCATTTTGTTAGGTAGAGGTGGCAGCGGAGGTAGCTCTTGTGGTGTGGGGGAAGAAGATTGTTCTATGCTATCCATGTACTGCTGCAGATCGTAATCTTTATCAGAATCAGAAGGAGTGTCTAAATCTTCATCAGTGTCTAGGCATACTCTTTCTGATTCTTCAAGTTCAGGCACTGACGGTTCGGGTGCAGAGATTTGCTGGGCTGCTGTGGCTGGTATAGTGTTGCTGGTTCCCTGAATACATTTTTCGAACTCAGCAAAAGCCACTTCTTTGGCAGCCTCCCCCAGAGATCCCGCAGAAAAGTTGAGAAATTGATCCCTGAAGTATATGTTGACGTTCTCTGTATGAGCAGGGGATTTGTGATCTTTATCACCAGTTTGGTGATCTTGCTGGTGTTTTGGTTCTGCTCCTTGGCTGGGGCCTACCCCAGCATCATCTAGCTTGTCGGAGTCATCAGCTGAGGAGGTACTATTGTTTGAGTCAGCGGAGGAGTCAGAATCTTTCTCGTCAACAGCATCATCGTCATCGTCATCAGTTGTTTTCTTTTGTGCTTTCTTCTTGCACAGACGATGGATGGATTGGAGCTCATCGTATGCCACTTGCACGTGCTTGTGTGTTTCGAGCAGTGCTTCATGGGTTTCTTTTAAATCAGAGTAACGTTGTTCGGCGGAGAGGAGTCGTGCTGTGAGGTCGGTTACTTGAGCTCTTAGCTGAATAAGATCATTATTTGACGACTCCTCCTGGCGATTATGTAGTTGCGTGAGGGTGGTGTTGATGTCGTCCAGGCACGTGCTGAAAGCTTGCTGTTGCTGCTTCAGCTCACGGAGGGTCTCTGGCAGAGGTAGAGTCTGCGTAGAGATCCTATCGACTTGCTTTGCCAACACTTCATGCTGGCATTGTACTCCATGGATCCACTCGGGCAAGTTTTTACAGTGGTCGTTGATGTGGTCGACTTGCTGGGCCACTGAATCTTGACGTTGCTGGATTCCTTGGATGATGCCTGGCATGGCGCGGTTCTGCTCGCCAATCTGGGCAACCTGTTGTGTTTGACCCTGCACACATGAAAAAATAGAATTCAAAATGTTAGATGGGTCGGTGAGGAGGTTTCGGATGGTGTCGAATTGACGTCTGAATTCCGCACCGACGTTAGTATAAGGGACCCCAGTAAATGAAGAGTGAGGTGGCTGGGGTCGGGGTGGAATGGTAGTGTCATGTGGAAAAGACACTGTTGATGGACCCGCGAATTGCGTGGTGACTGTGGATGGGGTCACCAGCGATGTCGGGGTGGTGGTGGGTGGAAAAAATGGTGGCATACCCGGAGAGAGAAATGGATCCGGGAATGTTGATGGAAAGTCGGTGGATGTGAAGGACGAGAATTCGGGCATTGTGGTGGAGAATGGGGCGCCCGAAGTGAAGAAGGGTGGGGGTGGTGGTATGGTTGTGGAGAAGGGTGGTGTAGTGAAAAGTGGTTTGGAGGATGATTGAAGGGTGGTTGATGGTGGTGGGGTACTAGATATTGGGGTGGTGGAAGGTGGAGAGGTGGTAGTGAGCTCAACATTTAGACTCATTATAAAAGAGTCTAGTGATGAGGATGTAATATGTTCTTCTGGGAGGGGGGGCTCAGGTTCGGGATGAGGTTTTGATGTTGGTGTCCCCGACAGCTCATGTGCCTTTACGAGCCTTCTGGAAGGTCGTTTGACTAGAAGTTTTGTTGTTTTGGCTGCTGGGGCATTTATACTGAGTTCTACCTGCCCTGCTGTTGCTTTCTTTTCTTTGGCTTTGACTGAGGCTATGATTTTGGCGATCTCATCTTCTGTGAATAGGAGCTTGTCCTTGTCATAGTCAGCAAGCTCTGGAAGTGGAAGCAGGGTTCTGGAAGATTTTGTGGGGCAGAACACGTAGTGCAGCTTTCCATCCTTATCTTTTAAGATATAGGAGTTCTTTAGTGTCTGTTCGTTGGTAAGGATGTCGCCCTTGATTGGGTTGCATTTGGGTAGAAGTCTATCCATCTTAAGATATTTGATGATAGATGTGATATGACCACCCGTGCAAATTTCTTTTCCGAGGGCGAAAGCTGATAGCTTGAGCAGCATATGTCGTCCAATGTTAACGGGTATTCCGTTTAGGACTGACCAGAGGACAAAAAGGTCAGATATAAGAACATTTCCTCCTTCGGATCTGGGGAAAAGTGCGCCAATGATGATTTTGTGGAGCGTGCGCACTAGGCCAAAATGAATGTTGGAGGCCTTGCTTGTCCTTGCATCAAAGGTTGGTAACCCCGTTAGTGTTTTCCAGAAGGTATGCTTATTGAACTTGGGGTGTTCTGTACCAGCGGCTTTAGCTTTCTTCAGCTGGTCTTGATTATCGATAAAGATTTCATTTAGAAGATTTTCAGTGATGACCACCTCATTGTGAAAGATTCTGGTGGTTATTCTGCGGTCACCACCGTCCTTTTCTTTATCCATGATGTCCACCGCTTCTTTGTGGAAGTAGGTGAAGAATTCTGTTGTTGGCTCAATGTAGGGAATTTCGGATACGAAGCATAGCCGGGAGAGGTTTGAATTGTCAAGAAGAGTGAGGATTCTGTTATAGATCCCCATCTTCATAAGTATGCAGGGGCAGACATACTTGGTTGGTTTAAGGAGTTGGATGATGGAGGGGATGTTATGGAAATGAAGGTTTTCGGGTGGTGGTGCTGTGGTGGGGATGGGAGGAAAAATAGGAATAGTTATTGTGGCAGGGGTGGTAGTGGTGGTGGTGGATGGTGGGATGTACCCTGCCAGGATTTGTTCCCTTGCAGAGGCGGGGTGAACCTGCTTCCTGGCTCTCTTCTTAGGTTCTGGCTCAGCTGTGGATTCTTGAGCCATTCTCTTCCCCTTAGATTTTGTAGTGGGTGATTCTTTCTTAGGGGAAGGCTGGTATTCTGAGGCCTCGTCGGATGAAATCTCTTCTTCCTCCTCTTCAGAAGGTTCTTCATCTAAGCAGCAGTTGATTCGCTTTATGTCTTTCATGACTTCAATCAGGTTCACTTGTGCTGGGACCTGTATAGTCTTTTTGTACTGGTCAACTATGTTTTGGAGATTTGTTCGTTCAGCTAGTAATTCCTCTTTTGTCCAGAAAGGAGCATCTGTTGTTCCTTGCTTCACAGGTGAAGTCATTCTGAAATGATTGTCAATAAAACAAAAGTTAAAAATCATAAATTTTGAAATTATAATAAAGTTATATTATTTGAGTTTTGCAGGTTAATTGATTTCAAACGGTCCTGAGACCGTTTGGTCTCAAACGGTCTTGAGACCGTTTGGTCATTTTCATTTTTTTTTACACGGTCTTGAGACCGCGAGGGACCTCACGGTCTGGAGACCGCAAGGAAGACGAACCACACAGGAGACGAACCGTGCGGTCATTCGTCGGCAAAGAACCATGAAAACGACGACGGCGACAAGGGCAAAGAGGAGTTCGAACGCAAGCGATTGTTTATCGGTGGTGTGGAGCGGTGAACCGCCGGGTTGTTAACCTGTTGGCGCGGACAGCGAGGAGCCTGGGTGCGGCGAGCGTCAGAACGGGAGTGACGACGGAGCAGAGTAAGAGCGGCGAAGGTGTGAAGCAGCGTCGCAGAGACGAAGCTCTGAGTGCAGAGAAGGAAAACGTTCAGAGAAGGAAAGCGCAGAGAGGAATGAAACAGGAAGGCTCGGGAATTCGGGCTTCTAGAAGAGAAAACGTAGGCGAGGGGGTGTATTTATAGGTTTATAGGGGGGGCACCTCATACCGAATGGTTTTGAGACCGCGAGGGCCCAAACAGTCTTGAGACCGCGAGGGCCCAAACGGTCTTGAGACCGAGAGAGCTCAAACGGTTTTGAGACCGAGAGAGCTCAAACGGTCTTGAGACCGTGAGGGCCCAAACAGTCTTGAGACCGCGAGGGCCCAAACGGTCTTGAGACCGTTTGGCCCCAAGATTATGTGGATTTTTATGTATTTTTAGATTTAAAGAAGAAAGAAAAAGAAAAAATGAAGAAAGTAAAAAAGGCTAGAAATTAGGGAAGGTGATACTCAGGTCTTGGGCTGCCTCCCAAGAAGCGCTTTGGTTTAACGTCGCTGGCTCGACAAGATTTTGCTCCGGCTATGATGACTTTATAGGATCATGGATCTCTATGGTTTGCCTTGATAATTTGTCTGCCGGAGTGTGGTATTTCTTCAATCTGTGACCATTTACGGTCCTTTCTCCTCCATTATCATTGAGAATAATGACAGCTCCTGTCGGGTATATGTGTTTGATTGTGAACGGCCCCGACCATTTAGTACGCAATTTTCCAGGAAACATTGTTAATCTGGAGTTGAATAGGAGGACTTTGTCTCCGATGGTTATATCCTTTCTTTTTATGTGGCCATCGTGCCACATCTTAGTTTGTTCTTTGTAAATTCTTGCGTTGTGGTAGGCTGTCATTCGTAATTCTTCTAGTTCTTGGAGTTGCAGTTGTCTGAATTCACCAGCGCCTTTGAGATCGAAGTTTAGTTGCTTAATGGCCCACCAAGCCTTATGCTCTAATTCAACTGGCAAATGGCAAGACTTCCCATACACTAATCGAAACGGTGTTGTTCCGATTGGTGTTTTGAAAGCTGTACGGTAAGCCCATAGAGCGTCAGATAGTTTGGTGGACCAATCGGTGCGGTGCCGATTGACAGTCTTTTCCAGGATAGCTTTAATTTGCCTATTGGAGACTTCAACCTGTCCACATGTCTGTGGATGATACGGTGTAGAAACTTTGTGGTTGACTCCGTATTTTCTTAATAAGGCTTCAAAGCTCCGTTCCAAGAAATGTGATCCACCGTCAGATATTATCGTTCTTGGGACGCCGAATCTGGGGAATATTATCTCTTTAAACATCTTGATTACCGGTTTTGAATCATAAGAGATGGTCGGTAGAGCTTCTACCCATTTTGACATGTAATCCACAGCAACTAAGATGTACATGAATCCGTAGGATGAGGGGAAAGGGCCCATGTAATCTATTCCCCATACATCGAAGAGTTCGATTTCTTGCCATATGTTCAATGGCATTTCATTTCTTCTGGTAATTCCCCCAGATAGTTGGCACTTGTCGCAAGATCACACGTATTCATGTGCGTCTTTTGCGATGGCAGGCCAATAAAAGCCAGATTGTAGGACTTTAAGAGCTGTCTTTTTAGAACTCATGTGGCCCCCAGTGGGGCCTGAGTGACAGTACTCAAGAACCGAAGTGATTTCCATCTCTGGAATGCATCTACGAAAGAGTCCATTTGCGCATAAGCGAAAAGGATAGGGCTCGTCCCAGAAATATTGCTTAGCGTTGTGAATGAACTTCTTTTTGTCGTGATAGGATGCAGACGGGTGAATGATTCTTGTTGCCAAATAATTAACAATGTCGGCATACCAGGGGAATCCATTAGCGACTTTCATTAGTTGGTCGTCTGGGAGGGAGTCTCGGATAGGTACTTTGTCTTCATCCTCGACTCTAATACGGCTGAGATGGTCAGCGACGACGTTTTCCACCCCGCTTTTGTCTTTGATTTCCAAATCTAATTCTTGAAGCATTAATACCCAGCGGATAAGTCTAGGTTTTGCATCTTGCTTCTGAATTAGATACCGTATAGAGGAGTGGTCAGTGTAGACAATGACTTTAGCTCCAATCAGGTATGAGCGGAATTTATCGAACGCGTAGATGACAGCTAAGAATTCCTTTTCTATAGTGGTGTAATTTTTCTATGCTTCATCCAGCGTTTTAGATGCGTAGTATATAACATAGGGTTTCTTGTCGATTCTTTGCCCTAATATGGCCCCTATGGCATAATCGCTCGCGTCACACATGATTTCGAATGGTTGTGACCAATCTAGAGCTCTTAGAATGGGTGCGGAAATCAAGGCATTTTTCAGAGTTGTGAAACTTTGCAAACATTCTTGGTTAAAGTTAAATTCTGTGTCCTTGGTCAGCAGTTGTGTCATGGGTTTTGCTATTTTTGAGAAGTCTTTGATAAATCTTCTGTAAAACCCAGCATGACCTAAGAAAGCACGTACCCCTTTTACATCTTTTGGTGGCATCAATTTCGAGATGACGTCAATTTTTGCTTGATCCACCTCGATCCCTCTGTCGCTCACTCTGTGTCCGAGGACAACACCTTCCGTTACCATAAAATGGCATTTTTCCCAATTTAAGATGAGGTTTGTGTCCTCGCATCTTTGTAAAACTTGAACCAGGTTGAGCAGACAGTTGTCGAAAGAATTTCCATAAACTGAGAAATCATCCATGAATATCTCCATTATAGATTATGTTAATCCTGCAAAGATAGCAGACATGCATCTCTGAAAAGTGGCTGGCCATTACAAAGCTCGAATGGCATTCTTCTGAAAGCATATGTCCCAAAAGGACAGGTGAAAGTAGTTTTCTCTTGATCTTCCGGGTGTATAGGGATTTGGTAAAACCCGGAATAACCATCAAGGTAACAGAAGAATTTCTGATGAGCTAAGTGCTCGAGGACCTCATCTAGGAAGGGCAAGGGGAAATGATATTTCCTTGTTGCTTTATTAAGTTTTCTGTAATCTATGCACATTCTCCACCCAGTTACTGTTCTAGTAGGTACCAGTTCATTCTTATCATTAAGAACAACAGTAGTCCCCCCTTTTTAGGGACCACCTGCACGGGGCTTACCCATTGAGAATCCGAGATTGGGTAGATGATACCTGCCTTCAGGAGTTTGAGAACCTCGATGCGAACTACCTCCTTGAGATTAGGGTTCAACTTCCTTTGATGTTCCCTTGATGGTTTGAATTCTTCCACCATAGGCAATCTGTGCATGCATAAAGCTGGGTTTACACCAGTTAAGTCAGTCATTTTATATCCGATAGCTTTCTTGTGTCTCTTTAGCTCATCAAGAAGTCTGTTTTCTTGGTCTTCTTCCAGAGTAGAGCTGATAATCACTGGACAAAGTTTCTCGCTGTCAAGGAAGACATGTTTGAGTCCCTCGGGTAAGGCCTTCAATTCAGGGGCCTTAGGTGGTTCGGTAGTTTCTATAATGGTGACAGCCTTGAGTTCTTCAAAGGTGGCCGTTGGGGCTTCTTCAGCTTTTTCTAAATATTGAAGGCATTGTTGCACTAGTTCGTTTGCTGAAAATTTTACTTCCGGGTTTGTCAAGGAACTTTCCAACTCATCGGAGGGTTCGGACATTTCTAACTGGGACATTTGATATATAGCATCTAGGAGAAAAACTTCTTCTTGAATGCTTGGTCCTTTCATGCTGTTAAGGACTCTGAATTGGAAAGCTTCCTTCCCAAGTCTTAGTATAATCGTTCCTGCTTCTACATCGATGAGTGCTCGGGCGGTAGCTAGGAAGGGTCTTCCGAAGGTTATCGGGTATCGTAGATCTTCTTGTATGTCCATAATAACGAAATTGCACGGGACGTAAGAATTTGTTCCTATTCTGACAGGAATATCCTCGATAATTCCAAGGGGAGCAGTTATAGTAGAGTCGGCTAACTGAATTGTCATTGACGTAGGTAACAAATCAGTAAAGCCTAATCTTTTACACATAGAATAGGGCATGATGGATATACTTGCTCCTAGATCTTTTAATCCCTTTTTGCTAGAGCCATTTCCAATCAAACACTGAATACCGAAGGAACCTGGGTCCTTCTTTTTCTTTGGCATTTTGTTAAGCAGAATATCTGAAGTGGTATGAGCTAGTTTCACTGTTTCATGCTTTTCTGTCATATATTTTCTCGACAGCAGGGTTTTCAGGTATTTGGCCCAAGCGGGCACTTCAGAAAGGGCATCTAGAAAGGGGATATCGATATACAGTTTCTTCATAGCTTCTTCGAATTTCTGGAACCTAGTATCCATTTTGGTTCCTTTCAGCCTGTCCGGGTAAGAAATTCTGAGCAGAGCTTCTGGCGTAGGTCCCTTTTCGTTTTCCCTTTCAGTAGTTTTAGTGGATTTTTCCTTTTCATGAGTTGAGCTTTCTGTTGGTGAAAGAATAGCTACATCATCATCATCATGGATGATTCTAATGGTATCAGGAAGGACACGACCAGAACTCATGGTGACAGCATTCAGTTGCTCAGGTCTATTTTGGTCATGCCTTGGTTTGCCTCTGGTTGCCCAGCGAAGGTACCTGCTGGTGGTTTCAACTGAGCAGCAATCTGTGCTAATTGGGCCTCCACCGCCTTTTGTTGAGCTTGTTGATTTGCAAGCATGGTCTGCTGAGATTGCAGCATATGCCTAATCAAAGATATTTCATCAGATGGTTGGGAAGGAGCACTCCTCTGTTGATATTGAGTGACTTGTTGCCCCTGGGGTTGCTGCGGAGGTGCTGTCAACTGCAGTTGTTGTGGCAGCTGCAACTGAGGTTGTTGCAGCTGTGGGTGCAGTCCTGGGTATTGATAGGAAGGATTCCTAGGATAATTAGATCGTTGGAACCCATTTCTATAATTCCCTTGGGCGAAGTTATTCTGAAATCCTGGTGGTTGTTTGCTGAAAGATCCACCTTGTATCTATTGTTGAGGATTGGCAGTTCCTGCAGGATTTCCATATTGGAACCCTGGGTGATTTCTTGGTTTATCTAGATTGTAGTACACCTGGCCAGGTATTGAATGGATGGAGTTGACTTGCTCTGGCATTTGGTCCTCGGGATGCTCAATAATGGGCTCATATTGCGGAACGGGTGGTTGTAAATCCATCATGACATTATACAACAGACCACATGATAATGTGGGATGGTCAGATGCATGACAGGCTTCACAAGTTCCAGTAGCTGCTTTTACTTGTTGAACTTGAGAGCTTTTCTTCTTGTCATATTCCCCGAAAGAAGTTTCGAGGGCTTGTTGCTTGCTAGCAATGGTCTTCAGGGCCTCTGCAATGGCCTTGAGTTCCATAGATTCTTCAGCTTTGTATACTTTAAGAACTCCCTTGGGTTGGTTAGATGACCTTCCCCAATTGGATTGGTTCTCGGCCCCTAGCGTAACTATATTCCAAGCATCTTCATAGTTCTTTCTCATAAAATTTCCTCCAGATGAGGAATCTAGAAATTGCTTGATATCATCACTTACCCCTCTGTAGAATGTTTTTATTAGTTGATTTTGAGATATGCCATGGTGAGGACACTTTCTCAGGAGTTCCTTGAATCTTTCCCAAGCTTCCGCAAGTGTTTCTCCAGGTAGTTGGGTGAAGTGATTAATCTGTCCCCTAATCTCATAGGTTAGTGAAGGTGGGAAGAATTTCTCAAGAAACTTTTCTTCTAAAGGAGTCCAACTAGTGATGATGGGGTGTCTATCTAAAGAATTGTACCAGCTTAGCGCTCTTCCAGATAAGGTGAAGTGGAAAAGGTGTAACATTATTGCTTCTAGGGCGATTCCTGCTTGAGGTACAAGTCGGCAGAGTGACTTGAATCTCTTAAGGTGATCCATGCAATCGTCTTCGGGTGCTCCAGAGAAAGAGATGCCTTGCATGATCTGGATCCATTGCGTCCGGATTTCAAAGTTTGGTATGTTAATAATCGGTGGTCGGACTGGGTGATCATCTTCATAATTCTTCGGGACTGCGTAGTCCCGAAGTTGTTTGTTTCTTAGTGCAAGTTGAGCAGCAGTATTCTCTGCTTGGATGCGGGCTTGTTCCTCAGCTCGAATCTCAGCTTGCACTTGAGCACGAGTGTCTGCAATAAGTTGTGCTCGTTGTGCTGCTATGGCGGCGTTAACTCTTTCTGCAACAAGACGTTGCTCTTCAGCCATCTGTCTGGCTCTTTGGCGATTAAGTCTAATCCTTCGGTGGAAACTTCTTTCTACCTCAGAGTCGTACTCTGGTTCAGGGGAGAATCCGATGCTATGCGGGGGTTGCATACACGTTTTCTACCTGAGTAGAAAGAAAATCACACATTAAGATAATGGAAGGAAATGAAGAAATCAAGAAGATTTGGAGTAGTTATCAAGAAAAAGTGTAAAATCCTAATCAACCAAGAAGTTGTTATGTAAAAGCTAAAACGTTTCGTTGTCCCCGGCAACGGTGCCAATTTTTGATGGAGTTTTGCAACACCACTAAAAATCCTAGAGATGAATGAATCCCTAAGTTTAGCCTTGCTAGTACTATGGTAAGATCTCCACCCACGTATGCTAAGACACGTGGAAGTCTTATCGTAGTATAGTTAAGGGTCGAATCCTCGGGACAACGGTCTTGATGTAATCAAGATGGAAAACGTTTTAGTCGTACTTAACTACATAACAGTTGATATTTAGATCGAAAGTTTGATTTGGTTTTAAGCTAAGTGCGAGGAAAGTAAAGCAAGAAAGTAGAAATTAAGGTTGTAAACAATGATTAAAAACCACTAGGATGTTGCCGGGTTTCACACCACTACACATGGATCATAGACATGCAACATAATAAAAAGACTTGCAAAGAGAAACTAATCGGCTAGTATCATTGTAGACTTAGCTTCCTTTCGGATAACCAACTACGAGGAGTGTGGAGTATTGCAATGCCAGCCATCCCCTAACGAATGGTCACTTACTTTGCATTACTCCTTCATGAAGTGTGTTCCTCAACCTTACCAAGGTTGCACTTCCATACGTCAACTGATTCCATTTCATAGTATGAAAGTGCAACGATGGGAGTGAGTTTACTCCACTCGTGAAAGCACTCCTAGATATCGAAACAGACATATGGTGACTACATATATCTAGAACCAACATTCAATTGATATTCAGATCTAAAGGTATAAACGTAGACAATTCATACCAAAAGATAATAAGTAACACAAGTTGGTGATCAAACAACAAGCATTCATTAAACGATAGATGTTGAGCCAAAAAGGAGAGTATCTCTATTGCAAACGATTGAATTACATTGCATGAAATGAAAACATGGGTAGCGGGGCTACTCCCCGCACCCTAGTGAAAAGGACTACTCGCTCATCTCAAGAGCAAAGGAGGAGGTGAGAAGAGAGAGAAAGAACGACATTTCCACGGAGGAGGGAAGGTTGAACCCTTGGTGGAGAGAGCAACAATCTTCACACTTCGTGATTGCTTGATGATGGATCTTCTCCTCCCACCTTCTTTGTTGATGAGAGAGAAGGTAGCTTGATGATGAGATGTGGACCTCAAACCGGCAGCCTTAGGGCGATGGATGAAGGATGGAATTGCTCTGGAACTGGAGAGGCAGCCTTTGGGCGTCTGAGATTCGATCCCTTTGAAGTGACCCTTGAGGTCCTATTTATAGGCTCAAGTTGAGCCCAAACGGTCTTGAGACCGTTTGGTCTCAAACGGTCTTGAGACCGTTTGCCTTCTCGCGGTCTTGGGACCGTGAGGCCTTCTCGCGGTCTTGGGACCGTGAGGCCTTCTCGCGGTCTTGGGACCGTGAGGCCTTCTCGCGGACTTGGGACCGTGAGGCCTTCTCGTGGTCTTGGGACTGCGAGGCCTTCTCTCGGTCTTGGGACCATGAGGCCTTCTCGCGGTCTTGGGACCGTGAGGCCTTCTCGCGGTCTTGGGACCGTGAGGAGTCTTTGAAATTTTTTTGTGTTTTCTGTAGTGAAAAAGAAGAAAAGTTAGTTTATTGGTGTATCCGCAATAAAGTAAAAAAGTTTAATGATTCTATCTAATTTATCTAAGAAAGAGTATGGAAAATTAAAGATAACTAAATAAGATAACGTCCCAAAATGGGAAGTTATCAGAGCACCCCACGGCGATGTGCTCAGTCTGATGAAACCTTTATCCATAAACTCCTGTAATTGCTTCTTCAGCTCTGCCATCTCATCTGGAGCCATCTTGTACAGTGTTTGAGCAACTGGTTGTGTTCCTGACACCAGATTGATCTTAAAGTCAATCTCTCAAGGTGGGGGAACACCGGGGAACTCACCTGGAAACACATCTGCAAACTCTCAGATAACAGGCACCTCCTCAGGGCTAGGACCTTTTGCCTTGGTATCCACAACGTGAGCTACACTACTATAGAACTGACCTTTTGCGTCGGTTATTTAAGGCCTTTGGCGATGGTTAAAAAGCAACACCTATGTGGGCGACACTAAAAGGTGAACCCTTAGGCGTCAGTTTGAAAACTAACACCAAAAACCTCTGTTCCACCCAAAACGCGCCAGCAGGGTCACTATAGGTGTGGTTATTAGTGGGAAAACCGATGCCAGAACCCTTCGTGTCACCAAAAGGGCCCCAATAGGGGCACTACAGACATTGGTTATTAGTAGGGAAACCAACGTCCAAACCCTTCGCGCCATAAAAGGGTGCCATCTAGGACACCATCGGTGTCGGTTTCTTAGTAATAAATGACGCCATATCACCTTCCGCCACGACCATGCTAGCCAGCATGGCCGTGTTGTCTGGCCACATTAGACGTCATTTTTTTTGCTATTAACTGACATTATAAGCCTTTGTTGTCGGTTTTCGACTAATAACTGACACCTATGTTTTGATTTTTTTTTCTTATTAGTTTGCAGGCCTACTGTGGCTGGTCACAGGATAAAGAAACCTATAGTTCAATGGAACTGAATTGTAGGTTTATGACATCCATTGATATTAGACAATAATAGACCACAAACCTACAAATTTAACAAGATTCATTTTCACACATTTAGCAACATGTAGTTCCATTCAATTTTCACACATGGAGAAACATTCATGTAGCAACCTGCAGTTCCTTTCATTTTCACATTCACACATGTAGAAACATTTAGACAGATGTAGAAACATTCATGTAGCAACTTACAATTCCTTTCATTTTCACATTCACACATGCACATGTAGAAACATTCATGTAGCAAACCTACAGTTCCATTCATTTTCACATTCACACATATATAAACATTCAGACACATGTAGAAACATTTAGACATGTAGAAACATTCACACATATGACAATTCAGAAAATTTCATTTACAAAATATCATTCTTTAGTCATTATCGCTATCAACATCCCAATTATATTTTAAAACCCCCACTACTTGTATGGCTTTTGCCCATTCTTCTCTTACATCATTTAATTCTTCCGTTATATAGGAAGTATGTACATCTGATAAGGCCTTACCTATAGTGTGGTCAGTTTTAAACACCTGCAAATAGAATGGTGTATAAGAGAATGATATATATAATTAATAATATATAAATAAGATTGATATATTTCATATTATCTAATGAGACTATATATAATACCTCAAGTATGGTATCGATGTCCACTGCACCATATTTGATAATCATGTGCATAAATCACATCACATAGTATGCACTTTCCTAGTCGTTGTTTTATGTAGTACAATATAAATTGAAACATACAAAATATTAAAAAATACAACTAAGCACAGTTCACGTAAATAATATATACATTGGACTCGGGAACTTACTTCCACATTCTCCCAAATTATTGGCTGGTTCTTTTTCTTGGGTACCTATCCTCTAACCTTTTTGAACTCATGTAAACCCCTACATGTTAATGTAACACAGTAAATTGTATAATTAAATAGTAATGTAATAACAAATGTTAACAGATATAAAATGAAATATTTCTCACCGGAATAATGCCATTTTCATTGCATGTCCATATTTTGGATTCAATTTAGTCCCCTTAGGATCTAGATAATAGATAGTGAACGTCCCGGAGACAATAACTAGTAACTCCCAATGTGTACCCCTAGAGGTAAAAAAGTTAAAAATTAATAACTCGAAATCCACAATAAAAATGTAATTTTCTTAAGTCCAAATTACAAGCAAAGTAAACTTACTCCACATTGAATGGAGCTATTATCACCATCTTCTTATTTTGACCAAAATATGTAAAAGCATCACAACAATATTATTGAACTGACGTAGGGTCTTTAGCTACTAGACTAATCAAAGATGGAATAAAAAATCCTACATGTTCAAATGAAAAATCTGCACATATCTTGTCTAAGTAGCTGCAAAACATGTATTACGTATGCATTAATATATAAGAAACCAGATCATCGGATCCTACACAAGGTATATGGATGTATAAACAAGATCTCACCTTATGCATAGATTTATCACAGAAGTATTCAGCCAATCATAGCGAAACAACTCCAAAATATCTTGTATAAATAGTTTGTTTTCGTATGATTGACCTGCAACATCCGCATCTATAGAAACATTTATAGGGAAATTTATATCATGTTCGCCTAACCACACTGACATACCGCTACAATTAGGACCTAACGGGTCAGGTAGGTCCTTTGGAACCAAACTTGGTAATGTAGGAGGTGGAGGTGGAGGCCTAGATGCTCTGGGTATCTTCATTTTAACATGTATATATAATTTCAGATCAATTGACCTCATATATACACACTAACAATTTAACGTAATGTAAATTTACCATACAATTTCAGTATAGACAACATCTACTTTGGGCCACAATATCACTCTGCCTTCTGCCTCACCAAGCGTTTCACAATCTGGGTGGGCATATGGCAATGGAAGATCCATCCAACTAGGGAATATACGTAGCGAGCTCACACGAACCCAACCATCTATTAATGGAGACCCATGAAACATTTCCCCTGGAAGGGATGGGTAAGCTGACGCCTCTGCATCGATGTATTAGTTACTTTTTAGATGGAATGGCTTCAACCCCTACAAATTTACTTAAAGAATATTATATACATATATACATATCATCTTGAAAACATATCATCTTGAAAAGACTAGCTACTATGTCATAAAAATACTTACAATGGATGTGCTAGGTGGTGGGTCTATAGGATTACTCCCAACCTCTGTAGTAGGAGTAGAGCGGGATGCCATAGGTATTGTATCAGTGGCAGTCTGAGATGCCTACCACTTCACTATTGCTTCTTGGATTCTCCTATCAAGTAACTCATCTACCTATACATGGATAAAAGAAATGTTAGCTTCTGATTATTGAATTCCCTTTTATATTAACATTTAAAAAAAAGAATATGTTACCTCTTCTTGTGAAATTCCTGCTTTTAGGACATGTTTGTGCTGGGATGGCCCAAATAATGCTTTGATGCCCACACTAGTGCCTGCACCCCTAACACGTCCAGGATGCTCTGGGTTACCCAAAGAAACTATCAATTCATCCCTTGTGCCCTCATGGATGAACTTTCCTTGTTTCCTCAGCTCGTGCAGATCCCGTTAATCGTCATCAATAGAAATCGGTAAGTAAGTAAACACCACAACTAATCAATATTTGAACGATTGCTCTAAGAGTTGTATTTTACCATTTTTGCAGCTGCCTCAGTAGTTGCACGCTTCTTTATTTCTCCCTTCTTGTTTTACCTCCCAACTATCTAGACATCATGGTGAGGCAGAGGTGCAATACCTATAGTAGAGGACTCCTGAGTAGCAGTAGACTAAGCAGTACACTCATCCTGTAGTCTTTAGTGAACGCCTGCATAGCCCTTTGGACCCATTGTGTGGTCATGCACATTCAGTGCATGCCTTGCTCTTTGTGCCTCACTAATAGCCTAGTTATTATGCACATTGATTTGGTTAGTAACACTAAAGGTTAATCTTGAATAGGGAGTAACACCTAATACCTTGAATTCATTAGTGTTTCTTGAAGCAACAAACGTGTCCCATTCTTCTTGGTCCAGGAAGTTCCACTGTTTCGTGGCTGATTTCTTCCTCTTCTAACCATCTTTTATGTATTCTAGGGAGAGATTTGTCCTATATTTCCTTAGTACCCTCCCACAACATTGCATCACACATTTACGATGCAACTTTTCATCCAACGCAAATATACTCTACAAAATAGAATTGCTATTAACTAGTATCCAAAAAATTAGTAATCTACAAAATATAATTGCAAATTATAATAACTCATGCATAAATCCTTCCATATCAAGTATTTCTTCCCCTTAGGAACTTTCTGCCAAGAATCTATCTTACAACCACAATGGCTACGAGTAACATACCCAAGATATGAAACAAACGAATTGCGGTTCACTCCAATTACATTTCCTGCATTATCAAAATCCACAACCAATTTGGGTCCATTTCCCCTTAGCTTTGTTAACTTCTTCATCATAGTGATGCCCCTTCTCTTCTCAACTTTTTGGTACTACTCATCAAGTGCCTCAAGTGCTTCAGAGGTTACATGTACATCATCAACCTAAAATTTGACAAAATAAACACACTTACAAGATTTAACTATAAATGGAGATATAGATAGAAATATATGATATATTTTTAAAACTTACGTTGTGAGGCGGCGCATTGGTATCCTCACCATACTCATCATGGACATCATGGTCATCATGCCCATGCTCAGCCATCTGAAAATTTCATTAAAAAATCAAACATTTAGCATTTGACATAACTAGAAGATAATGAAACATTGTATAGTTCACATATAAAAATGAAACATATAAAAAATATAAACATGCATGCCTCTAATATTGCGATCGTTTATCAATTAACAATCCTTCATTGTGATCTCCACGCACATACAAGTCATCATTAGCTTCAATATTTTGTGGTGTTGGCAACCCAACTGAGAATGGACTGGAGTCATCATACTTATAATAGTACTCTTCTTCATCTATAGGATCTTCAATGAACTGTCTTTTACCATGAAGAACAACCGACCATTTATCATTTTCCAGGATCATTGATATAAAATACTTGTTTCGCCTGTGATGCCAATATGAATGGTTCACCCTTATCGCCAATCTTTTCAAAGTTCACTAAAGTGAAACCCAATTCATCCACTATAACTCCTTTGGTGTTATCAACACAATTACATTTGAAGAGTCAAATTCTGAAATCTATGTAGTCAAACTCCCATATGTCTTCAATGACACTGTAATATGACATTTTAGCTTCACTTGGACTCTTATCCTTTGCACTTGCAAAAAACATAGTCGACGCTTGAAGGGTGACCCCACTATTTTGGACGACACTCTTATCATCTTAGTGCTTTGTGTAATATGTGAATCCATTAATGTCATACCCTTCATAAGACATAACATTCAATTTTGGTTTAAAGGCGAGGCATTTGATAGTTTCAGTAATATCATTTGGTGTTTGAGATAGTTGATGTAAGACTTTATCTTCAAACCACTTAATTAATGTCTTGTTATGCAATCTAGAAAGCCACATTGAATTGGCTCGAGGATATTGTCTCTTGATGAAATCGGTATGTTCCTCGATATAAACACTCACTTCATCCATGTTGTGTAAAATATACAAGTGACCTTGTTCCAACTACTCATGGATGATTACTTTCATCCGTGATCCCAAAATTCCTTTGCCAAATTGCTCCTCAATATTCTTGTCATTACCAGGAGTGTCATTACCACTCAGAAAGTCATTGCAAAAATCCATAACCTCTCTCACCACATAACCCTCAATAATACTCCCTTCAGGCCGATAACGGTTTCAAACATCACTTTTTAAAATGCTCATGTATCTTTCAAAGGGAATCATCCAATGCAAGAAAACTGGTCCCAACATTTTCACCTCCCTAGTCAAGTAGACAACAAGATGCACCATGATATCAAAGAATGAAGGAGGGAAATACATCTCAAGATGACATAGGGTAACAACCACTTCTCTTTGCAAAGTATCGAGAGTATCAGGGTCAATAACTTTGCTGCACAGACTGTTGAAAAATAAAAAAAAAGTCTGGTGATTGCAAACCTTACATGCTTCGGCAATATAGATCGAATTGCCACGGGCAATATTTGTTGTATTAGAGTATGACAATCATGAGATTTAAGACCTATCAACTTCAGATCTTTCATTGATACCAATCTATGGATGTTGGATGAGTAACCCTATGGCACCTTAACATTCACCAAGCATTCACAAAAAGCTTTCTTCTCCTTTCTAGACAACGTGTAACAAGCAGGAGGTAAGTATGTTCTCTGATTTCCCATTTCACATAATTCTATTAATTCTGACCTTATTCCCATTTCACGTAGGTCCAATCTGGATTTTATCCCATCTTTAGTCTTACCTGGTATATTCAACAGAGTACCAATGACGCTATCACATACATTTTTCTCAACGTGCATGACATCGATACAATGCTTTACTGTCAAAGAACTCCAATAAGGAAGATCCCAAAATATTGACTTCTTCTTGAATAAAGATGTGTCAATCCGAGTGGCCATAGTACATTGTGATCTCTTACCAAATTCATTGACAAAGTCTTTTACTCTTTCATAAACAACCTCCCCCGATATAGGTTTAGGTGCACTCTGTTCCTCATTCCATCCATTGAATGCTTTGCGCTTCCTACGATACAGATGGAATTTTGGAAGAAATCTTCGATGACCAAGATATACAGTCTTGCCGCCATGTTTTAGTCTTGTTGAATCAGTGTTCTCTTCACATATAGGACACACTTTAGCTCCTTTGACACTATACCCAGACAAATTCCCATATGTTGGAAAGTCATTAATAGTGTAAAACAACATAGCGTGCAAACGAAATGTCTCTGTTCGTGAAGCATCATAGGTCATCACACCTTCACCCCAGAGTTTCTTTAAGTCATCAAGTAGAGGTTCAAGATAAACATTGATATAATTTCCAGGATGTTTAGGGGCCGATATCAACAATGACAACATAACGTACTTATTTTTCATACACAACCAGGGAGGAAGATTGGGTATAAAAAGCATGACTGGCCAAGTGCTATGTTGGCTACTCAATGTCCCGTACAGATTCATCCCATCTGTACTAAGTGCAAGTCTTAGATTCCTGACTTCTTCACCAAATTTAGGGTACAATAGATCAATCTTCTTCCACTGTGGGGAATCAGACGCATGTCGTAGGATCCCATCATTATTTTTCTTAACATCTACATACCACCTCAAATTCTTTGCATCTATCGAATTGGCAAACAAGCGTTGAAATAGTGATATTATAGGTAGATACCACATCACCTTGGCAGGAGAACCAGTTTTAGACTCCCCCGAAGTCATAAATTTATACCGTGACGCACCACATTTTGGACAATCTTTGAAATCCACATAGTCTTTTTGAAATAATACACAATCATTCAGGCATGCGTGTATCTTCTTGGCCTCTATTCCCATATGTTGAGATTGGCAACTCGTTTCTTTTAGGAAGCATTTCTTTCAACAAAGACAACAATGACGTGAAGCTTTTTTCATTCCATCTATTATTATATTTTAGCTTATACAATCTCAACACAGCGCTAAGCTTCGTAAACTTAGTACAACCTGTGTATAATGGTATCTCAGCATCATGCACAATATTTCTAAACATGGGAGGTGGATCGGTTTCAGTGTGCTCTACCCCACAACTATCCAACATCACATCAATGATGACTACTGGAACTGGTTCATTCACATCTACGTCATCAGAGGCAATTTCTTCTTCCACACAAGCACTTCTATCGACATCCACTGGTTTCGGGTTTGAAATCTCTCCATGCCACTGCCATTCTGTATAGCCTTGTACAATTGTGTTGCACATGACATGACTTTTGATTTCATCACCAGTGCTGACTTTCAAGTTGTTACTACAATGCCTACATGGATAGTAGAACCTATCTCTAGGTTGTTTCCTATGTTCCTCGACAAATCTAATAAACTGACCAAGACCAAAAATAAACTCTGGGGTGCAGCGATTGCGAATGGACATCCATGATCTATCCATTCTATGATCAAAGAGAAAACAAGTATATATTACAACAAGATTAGGGTCTAGGGTTAACAAATTAGAGTCTATGGTTAAAACTTTAGGGTTTAAGGTCTTATATATATTTAATGGTTAAAACATCCTAAGTGAGATTAGGTGTTCAATAACAGTCCTAAACCGGGGACTATCCAAGATTTACTCCTAATGAGTAAATCTTGGACGGGTTTCTAGGCCAACAAATACATGTGTTGCCATTCTTATATATAATAAATGTGTACCACCTATCCCATTCTTGAACACCTAATCTCACTAGTAAGTGTATAATGTATATTGGATTTTCAAGAAAATTTCGGCAGCATTTCCCCGTTGTTCTCCAAGTACATATGTACTTAGAGAACAAATAGGGAAATGTTGCCGAAATTTTCTTGAAAACCCAATACACATTATACACTTACATCCTAAGTGAGATTAGGTGTTCAAGAACAGTCCCAAACCGGGGACTATCCAAGATTTACTCCTAATGAGTAAATCTTAGATGAGTTTCTAGGCCAACAAATACATGTGCTATCATTCTTATATATAATAAATGTGTACCACCTATCCCATCACTACTACAAAAAATGCTTTTTACAATGGGAGATAGACAACAGTTCTGATGATTGTGTTGTAGTTAACATACTTAACACAACAAGTCTTCTTTCGTGTTGTATATTGTATATTTTATACAACGCAAGTCATTTACAACATGCCAAACCCGTTGTAGTATAGGGGGATACTACAACAAGGGCTAAAGTGTTGTAATAGGTTGTAGTATCACAACATAATCAAACCTGTTGTAAAATATGTTAATTACACAACATATTATGACCCGTTGTAATAGTCACATATTGTAATAGACCATCATTACACAACACAGACTGACCCGTTGTAATATGTATTAATTACACAACATGCCTTCACTTATTGTATTTGGTACATGTTGTAATTGACTACGATAATACAACATATTGAAACTCATTGCTATATACCAAGATCACACAACATAATCCAACCTGTTGTTATATATTATATTTACACAACATGTTGTGACATGTTGTAATATCCACACATAACAAATCGTTGTAATAGACCACCATTACACCACATTAACTAGCCCATTGTAATATACCATTATCATACAACATGTGATGACATGTTGTAATAGCTACATGTTGTAATAGACCATAGTCACACAACATGCTATAACCAGTTGTTACATGCCAAGATTATACAAAAGACTCTGACTTGTTGTTATATAGCCGGAATCGAGCCGAATCCAATTTCTTATTAGAGAATTTTATCAGGAATATGTAATCTCATAATAATTTTTTCGTATAACATTATTATCAAATATAGGTCTGAGTTCCTTTTGGGACATTTTTCACTATGGATAGATGTTTTGACCCCGAACCGATCCCAATCCCAATATTATATAACACGAAATATAATCTAGAAATTAGATAAATATTTTTTATAAATTCATTATCAAATATAGGTCCACATTTTGTTTGGAATCTAATTTTTTCAATCGGGTCATTCTCAATTGAGACACTAATCGAACAAAATATAGTTTCAAATTTGGGACCGACTTGGGTCTGGATTTGGTCTGGATATTAGAGTTTTAAAACCCGACCAAACCGGTCGGTTCAACCGGTTGAACCGTCACCCGGAAGGTGTGGCAGTTCAGGTGGGTTACAAACCCATTTTTAAGCATTAAAAAAAAAACCCGCCGACCCACCGGGTTGAACCACAAAAACCAGGACCGTTTTTGTAGATATTGGAGGACACAACTTTGTACTAGTGATATTTTCTTTTGCCAATTGGTAACAATGTGAATAAAATTCCAAGCATTAACTAAAAAATAGAGAGATGCACCCCCTCAAAGGCGGTCAAACCCACAAAAAAGGAACCCTCCAAACCGCATCCCCTAGTCACCCGTCGGTCCCCCAGGGCATGAACCCCCTGCACCCTCTGTCGGCTTCTCCTCGCCCGCATTACCATCCAGAATCTAAGATTCTTCACTCATCGGCACACTCCCCGCCCCCCTCTCGCCCATCGTCGGCATTGAAGACCCACAAAAACCAATGACTGGCAGCAGCAACCCCCCCAAGGTTAGCTCCTCCAGCAGCAACAAGCAGCCGCCGAGGAGGACAGCAGCTGCAAGCAGCCACCAAGGATTACAACAGCCGCAAGCAACCGCCGAGGAGGACAGCAGCCGCCGTTGCTGCCACATCCAGTAGTTGCCGCACTGCTAGAATCCCCAGCTGGCGCTGCAAAGACACCTCCTTCACCCTCCAGTCATCTCCTTAGACATTAGGAACCCCTTTCCCCTTTTTTCTACTATTTTATTTCTTCTTCTTATTTCCTTCACTTCATCCCCATTCTCCATTTCCTTGTTTCCTTTAGTCCCCATTCTCCCTGGTTCTTCCTCCACTTCCAGTTCTCCCAAATTCTACGTTTTCTTTCTAATTCTAAAGACCCTTTTTTTCTTCTCCCAACCTCGTACACTTCGTCCCCTATCTTCCTCCTCCACTTCCTCACTCCATATTCTCCCGATTTTCTTCATCCTCCACTCCCTATTCCCCTAATATCTACCTACTCCACTTCCACCTCCACTCCCTTATTCAGCGTGACCTGCTGCCCCAATTCTCTTCCCTTTCTCATCTCGCCTTTCTTCTCCTTATACCACTGTTGCAACCATCGTCCAATTTAATACCCCCTGATCCCCTCATTCTTATTCAATTATCAAAATTATGAAATTGGAGTCTACTACTGAATATTGATTAGTACGATTGCATTTAAATTAATTAAGTATACTATTTGCATAGAATTGAATTACGAAATTAGAGTTGTTTAAAACTAATGTGCATTTAAATTAATTAAGTGTTGTTTGCATAAGATTGAATTATGAAATTAGAGTTTACCGCTGATTGATCTGATGCATTTAAATTAATTAAGTTTACTATTTGCATAGAATTGATTGGTCAATTTTAATCTATACTCGGTTGGTCTGATTGCATTTGAATAGAATTAAGTTTACTATTTAATCGAGTTTACTATTTAATTCTCTATACTTGCCAAATTGCCATCTTTTATTTGATAATGATTTTGTGGATGATTGTATGCTCATCAAGTGAATGAAATATGAATTTTAAAATTTTGTTTCCATGATTGGACATATTTATATTTTGAAAATGCATACATATATATATATATATATAAAATTGTCGTGTTCGTGTCGTGCCTATGTCCTAAATTTTTAAAAATCGTTGTGTCCCGTGTCGGTGTCCGTGTCCGTGTCTGTGCTTCCTAGGTGTGGATCTTCTTAGAGATGAAGGCCAATCTGGAGACTCACTGCTGAAACTATTGTGGCATCACTCTGATGCAATTATTTGCTCGTCATTCAAGTCCAATACTTCATCTCCTATCTACACTTTTGATAATCAATCCGGTCTTGACATGTTGGAGATTACACGGGTGAATTTGCAAGACTTGATCCTTGAGAAAATACTTGATGAAAGTGGATAGAAGATCCTCTTTTCTGAGTTCCCAAAGATCATGCAACAAGGTTTTGCCTACATGCCATTCGGGCTTTGCACCTCAAGCATGGGGAGGCCAGTTTCTTACGAGCAGGTTGTTTCCTGGAAAGTGGTGAATGATGAGGATTCGTACCATTACTTTTCTTTCCTATTCGTGTATTGGTCCTTTGTCTAAGTGTTGGGTTTTCAAGCACGTTAGTTTAGCACATACATATGCTTGTCCAGTAATTTCCTATATTTATGGTGTTTTGAAAGACGTATGAAGTATCTAATTAGAAACCAAGGCAAATATGTATCATGTTGACGTCTTTAGATTGGAGGTGTCTTGATTCAAGTGACTAATGTTTGTTGCTTGGTCAAACGTGATTCTAATGTCCTGCAACAATGTTTTAGCATTTGCAGTTAGGGTGCTATTTCCAATATTAGTTACATGTGCCATTGATTTCGTGTATTTTCAGGTAGAGAGATTCTCTTCAGAGCTAGATTATGTGAAAATGCTAGAAAGGATCGATGAGCCCAAACTAATATATTTAACTCCTACAGATTCATAGGAAAATTCTTTTCTGAAGTTTTATTGTTAAGAGAATATGAAATAATTTTGAAAAAAATAATAGGATGGAACTAGGGAATTACAGATGGATATTGCCATCCATCTCAGCCCTTGTACAAAATTCACAGCATTGCAACATACACATAATGTGGTGGATTATAAGTTACCATTAACCCATGACACCGGATCTTCCTCATGCTAGCTATCCAAACTAGGGTATCTGACTAGTTGTTCTACATTTTTTTAGGATATCTCTATCAAAGTTAGTCGCTATTCCATTGTTCAGATTCTTTTGAAACCCAAATGTGCTAGATGTTGACTGGTCCAAGAGTGCAATTGATAGTTTAGTATTTGGGATTTATCATCATCATCGAGCCCTCAGTCACAATCATGTTAGGATTAATTATAATCATGAGGATCTATCAGAAGCAGTCTTGCTACTCTACAGAAATATTAAACATAATAATGTTTGTTAGTATCCTAGGTGAGCTGGGAAGTCATGAATGCATTTTTTTCAGTTGTTGAAAGATAGTTGTGTGTCTTTGGATTGTCGTGATGGTGACAGAGCAAGAAATCTTTTCAACTAGGAACTATAATCGTATATCTCACCCACTAATTATGTTTTGAAACCATCCATATTCACTACTACACAAAATGCTTTTTACAACGGGAGATAGACAACAGTTATGATGATCGTGTAGTCGTTATCATACTTATCACAAAAAGTCTATTTTTGTGTTGTATATTGTATATTTTATACAACACAATCCATTTACAACAGGCCAAACCCATTGTAGTATACGTTAATTACACAACATAGTGTGACCCATTGTAATAGATTGTAGTATCACAACATATTCAAAACCGTTGTAAAAGTCATTAATTACACAACATATTGTGACTCATTGTAATAGTCACACATGATAATATGTTGTAATAGACTATCATTATACAACATAGACTGACCTGTTGTAATATGTAGTAATTACACAACATGCCTTCACATGTTGTGTTTGGTACATGTTGTAATAGACCATGATAATACAACATATTGAGACTCGTTGTTATATACCAAGATCACACAACAGATTCTAACCTATTGTTATATATTATAATTACACAACATATTGTGACATGTTGTAATATCCACACATAATAAATCATTGTAATAGACTACTCTTACACATAAACTAACCCATTTTAATATATCATTAATATATATTTTCTTTGGTTCACGAAAATTCTCGTGCGCAGGTAGTAGAAAATTTTCCCCTTTTTCCCTCTTTCTCGCAACCTATCGCTCCATCCCCCTCCCCATTCTACGAATACCATAGTCTTCTCTCTAACTCCTCCCAAGTAGCCGTGATCCCTATGGTTCTTCCCTTCCAAACCTTGATCACCCTGCACATGCACTCAACGCTGGCGGCCGATGACGGGATACTTGTCGTTGAACTTCTCCCAGTCCTCAAGTACGCCTATTTCCTTCTCAGTCAGACCAGACATGTCACCGTTCACATCTGTTGGATCCTTGCTCATCTTACCTAGGGAACGACTAGCTTCCTTCCCAGAGAACATGGCATAGGAGCCACTTGGGTCGTAGAACCCCTTGCCGGATGAGACGTCATATATGGTGCCCCTCACAGACAGGTAGATCGGATTCAGGTTAGATCTTTTACCTTGTTGAATGTACTACACATTTTATACACACTGTAGCATTTTTTTACACTTTCTCACAACTTTTCACATTTTTGCTATCATTTTGTGTTTGAGATGTCCCAGGACACAACTGGTTTCTCTGAACTTGTTCTTTGTTGAACTGGTTACCCTTCTTCACCACCACCCCCACACCCCCCAAACACTCAACTACAACAAATCCCCCCACCCCCCCAAAAAAAACCCTCCCGCTCCTAGGTGTTGTCCAATGACTTAAGCAGCATCATCGCCAGCCAGTGAACCTTATCTCTTCGAGCTAAGTAGCCAACATCAGCTCAGATGCAACCTACAACCATAATCAAGCAATAGAGCTTGACAGCAAGCAGCCGCAGAGCTTGAAAACAAGCAGTCTCAGTGCTCGTCCTCCCTTGTAGAGCTCGACGGCCCAATGAAGGTCAATGTCATCATCCTTCAGGTTAGATCCTCTTTCTTTTGTTTCTTTCTCAATCCCTCAAAACCCATAGTGCTGCTTTTAGCCTTGGGCATTCTTGCTTCACCTACATTATCCTCGACTTCTTTATTTTTTTTTGTTTTGTCTATTCCTCCTTCACCTACCGTACATCAAGCTTCCTGCTCACTTACTGATTTCCTTGTGAGATGAATCCTACAAACCCATAATATTATCAAAGAGATCAAGGCATCTAAGGTAGTTAGCTGAGTGATTTTCTATTACATCTCTATAGTTTATAAACCATTTAATGTTTTCACATGTAGATGTTTCAATTATTTGAACCATGTACAAAGAATGGACCCTTCTAGATTGAGGATATTGGTATTCTGCCTAGGGCCTTTTATTATCAGCATCTGCAACTTGGTGCAGCTACTTAATTTGTCTGACGATTCCTTGCTAAAATACTTCCCAGAATCTATGAACAAATGTCCAAGGTGTTTTTCAAAATGAATCTTAATGTTTTTCTCATTCAAGATGTCTCTTCCAATAGACATTTCCATGTCATGAATCATATTATGCATTTTAATACATCATGCAGCCTTAAGTCTTAAACATATGCTCACATTTATTCCCTCTTATGTTATGTAGAAAAATAGGATAAGGGTAGGATTCAACCTTATTCAAGTGTTCAATGATATGGTTAGGATGTGCCTCTCACCAAGCTTGATTAACGAGAATTTTCCAGACATTCATGAAACCTTCCTCTAGAAAAAGTGAATTCCAAGCTTTTGAAGTGCAGGTCGACTAGATTGCAATATGATAAAAACTCTAGAAACTCTCATTGAGGAGGTAACATATGTTTTTGTATACCAATCTTGAATTATTAGAATGTTGGGACGTTTAAAGGTTATTATATCTTACAAAACTTTGTGTGTTAGTATCTCATCACCTCCATGGGGACTTGTTCCTCAACTTTTGTTCTAAGTCCATTTAATATATTGCTCTGAGTGCTACAAACAATTTATTTTCCTTTCAATACTCTAAATTTCAATGTTGTTCCTTGTCAATAAAACATTGTATAGGAACCGACACTTGTATAGTCACATTTCAAAATACATAAATAGAGAGGCGCACTTCAACAACAGAAAAATGATTTGCCAGAGTTTCCTATCTCATTTGATGTGTTTGCTTGCCGAATATTAATAACCAAAACACTCAATTGGAGATTTCAAAGTTAAATATTTGTGATTCATTAAAGACTTTTTAGAATTCGAGTTCAAGCATATGTTTCTGGTGCATCAACTCTTTGATTATGCATTTCTATATTAATTTCTTGTAGGGATGCTTGGGATATGGTGGCTGAAATCTTCCTTTCTAAGCTTCCATTATTGATTAATGAACCAATCACTAAATTCCAGGTTTGATTTTTCTACATATCGGTGTCTCATGTAAATTATATTATTAATATTTTATAGTTTACATTCTCATTTTTCTTTTGAAGAAATGTTGAAAGTGCATTTTCCTTACCATATCGAGAATATGCCCTGGCCTCCTTGCTACTGTGTATAGCCCATGTAGGTTGCTTTGCATCCTTGTTTTTAAATGCAATAATTTCCACCTTTATTTTTCTTTTCTTGGGTAGTTTATCCCCATCACTTGTGCTTCCTTCTGGACCAAAATATTCCAAAATGTCAAAACACTCCCTTTCCTTGGAGTTCAGCCAACCAGAATGTTGATCCAGAAAAATATCCTCTGTATTTTGTATTTCCCAATTTTAAGATGGTCGTGGAGTCCAATGATACCACTTTGTACCATGTAATTGAACTGATCACTAATTTCACATATATGTTCTTCTTTTCATAATGTTAGTAACTTCCAAATCAACACAATTTACCTTCCCTGGTCCTCCAAGTTTGGGCTACTTGTAATAAATTTATGTTGATAACCTAGAACATATAGAATGCTCTCCATACTTTAATATGCACATACACATCCTCATAAATTCTACTATTCTAGTATGGAACCGATCAAACGATTTGATGATATTCTTCATGATGCTAAGATCTAGTGATAATTTATGACTCGATATTGCATGCTTCAGTTGGAAACACATCCTAGTTGCTCAAAAACGTTTTGGATGCCATAAGAACAACTTGTCCTTTATGACATTTTAAAGTCACGCCTAGTTAAACCTTGGGTTTGCATATGATAGCAACATTCACATTCGTTTTGACTGTATTTTTAGGAGGTGCACCTGCTAGCATGGAAATAACTTGGCTAGGAATTGCTTTTGGTTGCCAAATTTTTGAAACATTCTTTTAGATTTAGAAGAGGATTGAAGTTTCTAACTTGCAAATCCAAAGGTACACTGATTATTTCCATAAAATCAAGGGTTTCTGTACTCTCTAAATCAGGGCATCTATTTTGCTAATAGTTTCAAAATAGCCTATGATTTTGATTACCTATTAGTAAATTATCAACTACTAATCACTTGACATAGTATAGATGTTATGGAAGCTCATCTGATCGCAGATGGTGTTAAATATATTGTTTTTTCCCTATCAACAATTGGTATGCCCCTACTACTATGTGACATATAATCTACATGATTTTAATTTCCTTATTGATTTTAATATATAATCTACATGATTGGATTTATGTTAATCTACTAATTTTCAAAGATAAAAATGTTGTGTTGTAGGATACAAATTTGGACTTTTTGTTTTCAACAAAGAAGGTTTGTTGTCTCTTGTTGTTGTAAATTTCTAGAATAGCTAGAAGTAGAGTCATCCTTTCTTTAATGTGTACTTATTTTGACTCCTGTTTGGCATCCATTTTTTGTGCCACTACTTCCAACACTTGGTTGTCTGATCAACCTAGACCATTGGTTCCCTACATCATTAATTTAGACCCCAAGAGTAGTTCCTGTTGGTTTCAATTACAACCTACTAGTTTCTACAGGATACTTGCTGAAATAATCCACCACCTGACTACCCTGTAGGCCCTAGCCTTCTATCACCAATACTCAGTTATTGATTTTCATATACTGTCTAACCATGTAGAGGCTAGACACTTGGCACAAATTGTCAAGACCAATCTTTATCCACGTCCAAAAACTAAAGCAGTTCAGGGAAGCACTAAGCTATTGAGTATTGTTAAAGGTCGTCTCACATGAAGATGCCATAAGCAGACTTGGTTCACTGCCCAACATGAACCAATGCAGGGCCCAAATCATGGTCGTGACACCTCTATCTATATGGAAGTAGACTTGGTCATTCTTCCTCTAGCTTGCATCAATATTCATCTTGCATATGCAGGTGAAGTGCAGCTGATGCCAATGTTTCTTTCTCAAAGAACTACCTTGACATGAGGCTCACTGGTTAATTATATCAACTTTATCTAAAATCTATATAGACAAATCACTATGTCAGATATGTGTTGCAAAGATTTTGACCAGGGGTTCAAAGTCAGAACTGAAGCATGATTGGCCTATAAAGGTTCATGGCTTAACTTCATCTTGTAGATAGATTTAGTCATGTTCAACTTAACTTCATCTTGTTGTAACTGATAATTGTGCCTAGCATTTATATACCTTCTATAGTATGTTTCCTTCTTATCAGTCTTCTTCAATATAACAATAGTAGGTGCTTTCCCAATGTAGTTGTTGAACCTGAGGTAGAATTACATACAGTCTAGCTGCAATGTATGCACTTTAAAAGAGGAAAACTTTAGTAATGGTTCTCTTTGCTAGTCATTTTTATTGCCTTTAGTTCATCTCTAGAACTTTCTAGCACTCGATCATGAGTGATTGCACAAGATGGGACAGTCAAAGAAAGCCTATCATTTTTTGTCAATAGTAGGCAGTGAAGTTGAAACTTAGCAAATGATGGAGGCATCATACTCACATGATAGTGATGCAAATCATTGAATATTGAAGGCATCTTAGTGACTTAAAGCATTCTTTAATAGTAGGTTGCAAGCATATGACATTTATTTGACATGGGACCATCATGGGTATACTAGTCAGTCTTTTAGCAGATTCAACTGATGGCTGGAATAAAATTCATGTTTTGGCCATTAAGTAGACTACTGAATACTCACAGATAATTAATTATTTTGACCAAAATAAATTGTGTTAGGACTAAATTAACCTAAAGAGGCCAAAATTTATATAATACAGCCCTACATCTACCTTATGAGACCTAAATTGAGCCGACCTCTAATGGACCTAAACACACTTTAAACTCACCCAGACCCTACACTCCAGAAAGCAACCCCCCAACCTGCAAGTGCAGAATGGTCAAATTCAGGATTTTTAAAGGTGCCAAAGCCCATGGCTCCATCACCCACCATCCTTCAATATGGTAAGTACCCTCCATGGTGATGATGGAGGCAAAAAACTATCCAGTAAAAAACTAAGATAATCTGGCAGAAAATTAATCAGATACTGATATAAATCTAAACTGAACCCAACTATAGTTGGAACCAGGACCAACTAGATAGAAGTAAACAATATGAGATAATCTATACCCATCATATCACCCATTATAAAAGTAATCATCATGGCAACCTGGCCCAATAAATTATCCTGGTAGACCCAACTTTGGTTCTGACTTGACTTGAACTGAACCAACCTAATAATATAAAATGGCCAGAAATGATATCACCCCATGAAAACCCTACTTGAACCCAATTCCACGAAAACTATGAAGTAGACCAAACCCAAAGTGATCTGAGAGATCATTTCTGTTTGATTGTTGGATCTAATGAAGATTCTTGTTATAGTTTAGACTCCTCACAGTCTAAGCATATTGATGTTATGAGTTCATATATGGGTGTGAATAGAGTATAGTGGATATCATCCCCAAAGGATAGTACCCTCCTTTTATCTTATCCTCTACTGTCTGTCATAGGGTGTCTACACTACTCCAGCTATCCTCCCACCTCTTCCTTAATTGCACGCTAAATATATTGCTTTTCTGATCTCAAGCATGTATCTGAACTAGAATTATTTCCCAAGACTTGTGACATAAAAAGTACTGGACCTAATACGGTTGCTATGGGCTTGCATTCTCAAATATTCTTGGGATGGATTAGCTACTGCTGTCAGAGATAATGATTAATAGTTAATAGGATATATAGTGCTTCTTTTGGTTCATTTTTTCTTAGGTTGTTAGCTGACCATATTGCTACTGCATATGCTTATTGCATCCATGTGGAAGGCCAAACCACCTTTATATGGACTCCTCATGCATTAGGAGTAAGCTTTCCAATGAGATTTATGTTCACCTGTTAGTTTCTTCCCTATCCATCACCTTTATTGAATTTCCAACTTCATTATATCAATGCCATATTTACAAATTATCTAAAGCTTTTTAGACTCATATTAATCTCTATTATGAGGGGTTGTCTCTTCATGTTGTTGGAACTTGTTGGGTCTGCTAGTAGCAAGAGAAAACACCAATATTTTACTTGAGTTCAAAATGGATCTAGTGAAAAACTAGTACAACCATGGAATGGGACCCCAATCTGATGATACCATTCTGCTGACCTCAAATAAGAAGACAAATCGAACATTGCTCAACTCAAGGATGCACTGCTCCAGCCACAGAATCATCTTTTTCTTTTGCTTTTACATCCTTTGCCCCTTCTTTTAAATCAGTCATTTATGATCTCTTAGACTTGAGTCCTCAGGTTATTATAAAGGATACTTTTGTGGCAATTAGCACGTGACTTCATGAATGAGCAAGGCCGCATAGAAGTGCAGCTTCTTCTCTAAATAGGGAGGGGGCGTGAAACCTAGATAAAATCTCAGAAATAGTATTGGAATGCAGACTATAGGTACGTCTAGCTGTAGTCTTCTACTTGATGAGTTTTGTCTTATAATTGCTCTGTTGAATACCGATGAGCAGTGAACTTGGTACTTTTGTTTCAGTACTAAAAAAAGACACCACAATCCCAAAGCACCTTTCCTTCTGTTCCTTATCTCTTTATTAATCTCGCATATTTAGTGTGAGAACCATTGACTTATTATGGGATTCTAATGACTCTTATCTTATTAAGCGACGACATATGACTAGGAGCTGCCTTAGATCATGGAAGGCATAGGCCCTGCACAGCCGGGGATAACACTTCTTTTTTTTAGTTCTATTTTTGGTGCGATGGAGAGGGATTGCCAGCCAAGTGCGAACTTGGGATTTTTCACAACAAGAATCTTCTTATGCTGGGAATCTGCCGTTAGCTCTATTTTTTTAATATTGGGTTCCTACTAGCAGTGGGGAGCCAGAAAATCTATATAGGTGGGGCACCATTAAGGTGAAGGCTTTGATAACCATAGAAGGTAGGGCACCATTAGTACTTTTTTCATAAATCTGAGTCAAGTATGTATTAATTAGTAAGCAATCAAAATCTTGGGTAAAGCACTAGCCTACCCAGGCCCAAGTGTAGCTACACCACTTCCTGCTAGGCAAAGAAACCTAGGTTGTTACAAAGTTGTGGCATCCAGATGCAAACTGCTTCTGAAAAACGGATTAACTCAAAATTGAAACCCTATACTATGTATCATGTGTGGTAGGTCTGTCAGTATATCTTTATGTGCCTCTGCCTCGTCTTATCTATTCAGGTTTTTTTTATAGATGTGAACTACTCGTAGTGATGGAGACATTATTAGTTGAGAGAAGTTATACTGATTTAGAAAACCTCCATATTTTGGAAGCCTACAAGCTATTCTGTTATGCTTTAATGCACAAGCTTGTAAGGCCAGCAGTTTTAGGAAAAAATGTTATTCCAAAACACCTTTTACATATTTTTTCATATTTAGTGGTAGGGGTGATTTTGACATTTGGTCTACCGCTATGCTAGTTGACATTGCAGGCCTTGCTCTTTGGGGCCTTGGTTCCCTGATATTCGAGTTCTATGGGCATAAAAGTGTTTTATGGGCTTAGGTTAGGCATGATCGACAATTTTAGATAGTGAAACCATGATTGCTCCATTTAGATACCATAAAGAATGCCACACTCAATTTAACATACCTATATCTTCCATTGTCCAGACTTCTATCATTCTTACTAGTATACATGTTCCTTAATCAGAGTAAGGGTATTCTATGTGCACAGTAGTTTATATTTATTGAATATTTGATGTCAATGAACGCTTTACTTAGAATTTGTACTAATGGTGTAAAATGTTCATATACTTGATGGATGTGGACTAATATAAAATTGAATAAACACTTCCAACCCTTCATATCATATCTACGTTCAGATACATGATGCATCTTATGAACTGAATACGTTTGATCTTAAAATACAAAACATACAATCCATGCGATAACTGAAGTTTAGAGTATTTGTTTACTTTACAAAATTGAATAAAGTATATGATGTATTTTATCAAGGATACATAATTAATCTAAACAATTGTATTACATTGCATCCAACTTCATCCAAAAAAAGCTGCGGATGAATTAAATGTAGTTCAAGACCCAAATAATTTCATGCAGATGGCATGGGGGTTTAATTTTTTTAAAAGAAAGTATGGCTGAAGGGAGGTCCATAACCCATCAGGCCATCACCACGGATCAAACCATAAGCAACAACATGTATTGATGTACACTAATATAGCAACCTTGGTGCTGCCAATTTAATTCCAAGACAACACCGTCAGTGTTAGATGTTGTGGAGAATCTAAAAAATTCATAATACAACTGTAAGCAATGGCATGGATCGTCGATGCTACTCAGAATGGCCGTCTCTCGAGTATCTTCGAGCATATTATATAGGGTCTTGAAGTTTACATCCATATTGCCAACATATTCAAATGCCTTGTAGAATGAAAAAACATAAGAAAGGCAACAAGTCAACAACACTACTGATTGCAATCCAATTTGCCTGACTAAGGAGCATAGATCATGGAGATGTTAATGTAAGACAATCAGTCTTAAAATCATGCATCAGGTCTGCTGACTTTACCAAACCAGAACCAACCAAGCATACAACTAACCATCCTTTCCCGCCCAGGTAGCAAGGATAAACAAGAGAGCATGCTTGCAGTGTAGGCCATGTTCATATTAGTTCTCCAACACCATAGGCATTGTAGAACCCAGAGCTGGTGCTAGGATGTAAACGATGAGATCTATGATGTTAACACCATAGTACCAATTAACCTCATGGAAAAGGTAATAGATGTCAATACTAGAGATAACAGTGAAGATGAGGTATCCATAGGCCGTATATGAATATTGCTAAATAGGCCAACCAAGTTGAGATGCTTCCTCTCATAAATAACTTGTCCTTTTAGATTTTAAATGAATTGTGTCAGGATATTATTTAGATGAGAAATTGACTTTCATGGGCCGTCATCTCTGCAGATTATAAATGGATTGTGTCAGGATATTATTTAGATGAGAAATTGTCTTTCATGGCATAATCATCATCAATACAGCTGGGCGGGAAAGGATGGTCAATTGTCTTTCCACATGACAAACCAGTTGTATGTTAAATTTGGGTCCTGTGTTTTCCAAAACTTCTTCAACTTTAGATGCCTTACTAATAGGAGCGGGAGCAGTAAGACGCTCAGGTTATATAATGTGCTTTGTTTCAATAATGTCTATGTAGTATTTTTTATTGTTATAAGCTACCATGATACTTTTGCCAGTTGTCAAACACGAGTAGTTCCTGAGAGTTGTTTCCAAAATAGCTTTGGGGTTTGATATATCTAAAAATCTTTCGTGTGAGGCTACAATTTAACAAAGGTTCCTTTTGTAAGGGTGGCATTCTTCACTCTTACGAAATCCCCCTCTTGCAAGAGCAAGTTTTGCATCATCCAGTATGGCATATAAACCACACCTTCTTCAGCAATAAACCATGCCTTTTTCACTCTTATAGCATTTTTTATTCTGTTTACACATATCTTTTATTAAGTTTTCTGGCTATTTATACCTTTCCATCCTCTTATTTGCTAACAAGTTCTCACAATTATTTAGATAACAAATTAATATTTATTTTGTACAGTGTCCAAAGCAGTCGAACGATACAGATTGTGGGTATTATGTGCTGAAGTATATGAAAGACATCTTTGATGTGAGAAATAGAAATATTCCTGAATGTGTAAGCTACTTAACATTATATTCTTTTAGTTTGTTCAAATTTCTAAATAAATTGAAAAAATCACAATATGTTGATATATTTGTCATATGATTGCAGTATTATTCGAAGTATATTGGTCGTTGCTTCAACCAAGAAGAAATTGATGAGGTCCGAAATGAGTGGGAGACATGTGTTCTTGAGCACACATAAGATTATGTGACATGTGGGGGAGACATTTGTTCTTTATCATAGACCAATGTGTGAAACGTTTTTAGTTAGTTTTCAGTTCGATTCTAGAGTGGATACTCAGTACTTTGTATTATTGAATCGGTGTATGGATGATTTAATATTAATTAAATTTAGTACGACTTTCTTTCAAGGTTTGATGGAAATTTTGTTCAACTATGTGTTTGTTTGTGAAATGAAAAAGTATGATTGCATATTTATTATAATTTATTAATAATATGGTGAATTTGATCAATACAATTGGTTCGATATATGACCTGTCAAACTCTAATCAAAGACAATAGTTAATGATATGTTGTAAAATGTATGATTCTACAACAAACAACACATGTTGTGTTATCCACACCTATTACAACAGGTTTGTCAAGAAAAAATACACCTATTACAATAGGTGTTTCTAGTGAACTACAACATGCATAACCTGTTATATAAATTGTGTATATTACAACAGTCACACACCATGTTGTCTAAACAATCCTATTACAATGGTTAAATGTATGGAAAGACAACATACTCCAACTATTGTATAAACATGTATATTACAACAAGTGCACTGCATGTTGTAATAGACCTACCTATTACAACGGGTGTGTTTAGTGAAAGACAACATGCTTCGACTGTTGTATAATATATGTTACAACAGGTGAACCACATGTTGTAAAAAATATCCCTATTACAACGGGTGTGTTTAGCGAAAGACAACGTCGTTCAACTGTTGTATAATATATATTACAATAGGTGCACTACATGTTGTATAAAATACCCATATTACAACAGGCCATTCCTTAAAAGACAACATTTTCAACTGTTGTATAAAATACATCTATTACAACATGCGATCACATGTTGTGTAAAGAACCCCCCCCCATAAGACCACGCAATCTAATACAACGGTTAACAGCTGCTGTAAATTGAGAAAAGGAACTGTTGTAAAACACATTTTCTGTAGTAGTGCATTCTTGAACACCTAATCTCACTAGTAAGTGTATAATGTGTATTGGGTTTTCAAGAAAATTTTGGCAGCATTTCCCCACTGTTCTCCAAGTACATATGTACTTAGAGAACAAATGAGGAAATGCTACCAAAATTTTCTTGAAAACCCAATACACATTATACACTTACATCCTAAGTGAGATTAGGTGTTCAAGAACAGTCCCAAACCAGGGACTATCTAAGATTTACTCCTAATGATTAAATCTTGGATGGGTTTCTAGGCCAACAAATACATATGTTGTCATTCTTATATATAATAAATGTGTATAAATTATAGGTAACATGTTTAATCCTAATCTATATAGCATTATTAAATAATAAATCAAGAAATGAATAGTTTCAAATATGCAATAATTCACAATGTAATGTGATGCGATGATTTTGAGTCGCATTTATAGACCGATTTCATATGTGTTTTGTGCCTTAATTACTCATTTTCATGGATATTATTGCATAATTCACTTTATTTGGTCTTTGCCATCATTTTATATCAAATCCCCTTTGTTCACTATTTTAAGCATTATTTATCATCTTATTATAAATTGTGTGGATTTACTTGGGCTTGTTGTGAAATTTCAGGAAGAACAAGTATCTGCATCCGTCGATACCATCGACGGATGTCGATACCATCGACCAAGCCACAGGTTGTCAGCCGAGAAGAGCAATACAGAGTCGATACCATCGACACCCCTGTCGATGGCATCGAGATGTCTCCAGGCTGCTGGCGAGGATGAAGTCGATACCATCGACGCAAGTCGATGCCATCGACTCAAGGAGAGCTACAGCGTCGCTAAATGACAACAACCGACGCTAAAGGAGTCGATACCATCGACACCCAAGTCGATGGTATCGAGATCATGACAGGCGCTCAGAATAAAAGAAAGGAAATCTGCCGCTAATCCGCTGTGTCGATACCATCGACTCGCGTCGATGGTATCGACGCCGGCAGATATGCGTTGGATTTGTTTCGATTTCGATCGGACGGCTGTTGTTATTTGACGACCTAATTAGGGACTTATACCTAATGACGGCCGCCCAGACGTGATCATGATCTCATTTTTGGATTGTACGAGTGCCGAGGAGGAGAGAAAGGAGAACGGAGGCCGAGAAGCTCATTCCGGGTGATTCGGACGCTGCCGAAGACAATTTCTACCACTGACAGGCGGGGAAAGCTTGTGTTCTACGCTAAGGATCCACCGGTTCTTCTCCGTTCAGGGGTTTTCCCATTTATTTCACGTTTTTCTTATGAATTCCCCAATTTCTACCATGTATTCGTGTAAGATGAACATGAGAGGCTAAAACCCTCAATCTTTAGGACCGGGAGTAGCCCGGGGATACATTGTATGATGATTTTATATTGATAATTCATATTTTTCTCTCATATCCGTGGTATAAATTCGTTTTCTCTATTGCTATTGTTATGTTTGATCACCATAATAATAAATTAATGCCCTTAATCACTTCGACAGAAGGATTAACGGTTGAAAAGAGACGAATTCTACATTAATTAATAAAACCCTTGACAAAGGAGTTGTAAAATTAATGGTGGGAACTGAGGGACCGATCTTAACGCGCTTAGTTTAGGGGAATGATTACTATGACGATGGAATCAACCTAAATCTAAGTAGTGGATTACACCACGATAGTGGGTAATTCTCATTTCAGGCCACTACCCGGATAGAGAGAGAAGTGTGAGGAATTATATGAAATCTAATACAATGTTGACCCGCGGTGAAACTGCCATCCTAAAGATATCCATTTTAATTGATTAAATTAACCTTTAATCGATTGTTTTCTTTGTTTAATTTTTATTTTCTTTTAATTTGAACAACAAAACCTTACTCTGTTAATCGGTCTAGCTGATTGCGATTAGTTAGTAGAAGTCTCCAATAATTCACGTATCCCTGAGTTCGACTCGGGCCTCACAAGGCCTATATTACTCGACGCGTACACTTGCGTTTTTAGCGCGTAGTAAAATACACATCAAGTTTTTGGCACCGTTGCCGGGGATACGGCGAATTATTGGCACTTTGAGTGCTAAGAGCGGCCATTCTAAGCCACATTTTTTTTTATTAATTTTAAAACAATTTCAAAAATTCCTTTATTTCTCTATAATTGTGTTGACTCGTTCAAAGCATTGTACTGAACCCCTATTTCCATATTTCAGGTGCTTTGCATGGTGCACACACGTAGTCGAGACTACGTGAATCGCACACCTGAGGTTCCATCTGCGGGACCAGAGGACGAGGACTACTACGAGGAGGAACACCACAGTGATATACATTCTGAATCTGAGCCAGAACAAGAAGAAGTAATGGCTGAAGCACAGACAATATGGGAGAAGATCAAGGCGTCTTCTTCCTCGGCATCAAAGGGGCCTATAAAGAAACAGGGGCTGAACATACCTACATACAAGATCGACCCAGCACTGATTAATTTGGTCAAATCCAATGCATTTCACGGACTGAAAAATGAAGATCCAGTGGCACACATTAGTCAGTTTGTGGAAAATTGCGATATGGTGAAGATCGACAGGTTCCCGCAAGATGTGTTGTATCTCAAGTTATTCCCAAGTTCCTTGGCTGGAGTAGCAAGAGAGTGGCTTCATAACCTCGACGACGAGTTTGTTGAATCATGGGATCACATGGTGGAGGTTTTCTTCGAGAGGTTCTTCCCTCCTGAGAAGACCAATGATATGATCCGGAAGATCCACAATTTCACCCAACAGGCGGGTGAAACTTATTCTGAGACTTGGGAGCGATTCCAGGTCATGTTGAGGAGATGTCCACATCATGGATTGGACAAGGAAACCCAAGTGAAGATCTTCTACTTTGCTCTCTCCGAGCATGATAGAAGCAATTTGGACTCGGCCGGTTCAGGATTTTTCTTGAACAACACTGATACAAGATGCTGGGAGATATTAAAGAACATGGCTAGGAAACAGTCATGGGGCGACAGAGGTGCAGTGGAACAGGTCAAGGCTGCCGGCGAATCTAGAATAGTTAGGGAGCTGAACGACAAGCTAGATCTTCTAGCTAAGAAGCTGCTAACTAAGGAAGATGCATCTGAGGATGAGGAAGCCCAAGTGAAGTTCATGCAACAACAGGGCTATAGAAACAATGACTATGCATGGAGAAAGGATAAAAAGTTTTCATGGAAGGATCCGAACAATTTTCTGTAGGATCCGGATGCCAAATCACAGCAAAAAGCTGAGGACAAAAACACTGAATTGCTAAGGCAAATGGTTCAGCAAAACCAAGAGATGATGACCATGTTTGGTAAACAATTACAATCTCAAGGTGATATTCTAACCAAGTTTGGGCAGACGCTGCAAATCCATGGAGCGCAAATGCGGGCATTAGAGACCACTGTGGCACAGATTTCAAATGAAGTGGCGGCCATCAAGCACGCCAATCAACAGAAACCAGTGGAGAATGTGAACGTGGCTCAAGCACATCACCAGGTTAAGTACATGTCGGTGGTAAGAAATGAGGAATCTCAGGTGCAAGAAGCTGTAGAAGAAAGAAAGATGACTTTCAATGTGAATGCAACACCGACGATACCATATCCACGCACGTACTATAGATTGTCGGGCGGAAACCATTTCTTCAGAAAATCAGAGAGAGTTGTGAGTATGGTATCTCCATCTAGGCAAGAGGAGCAGGTGCAGGTTGTTTGTGCACATGTGGAGACATCTAAGGCGAGAGAGGAACCAAAACAAGCTGCTACTATTGATGATGTCTCGCCAAAGCCCACGTCCGAGGGAATGATTGAAGCAAGCTTAGGGGAGGTACCCCCGAAAAGCTCTTATGTGCCACCTCATAGGCGTGTTGATGCAGCTGATGTTTCGGATCCGGTAAATCCGAAGTCAAAGAAAGAGCATCGTCACTTTAAGAAATTTCTGGAGATATTCCGAAAACTCCACATCAACGTTCCGTTAGTGGAGATGATCGAGAAAGTACCCGCCTATGGGAGGTTCATTAAAGAAATCATCAGTAAGAAGAGGCGGATAAAAGACGATGAAATTTATTGGATGAATGAGACAGTGAGCTCTATGATTCACGGGAGTTCACCACAGAAGAGAAAGGACCCTGGAGGTTTTTACATTCCGTGTTCAATAGGTGGTCAACATGTTTCTAAAGCGCAATGTGATTCCGGCGCTAGTATAAATCTCATGCCTTTGGCTACATTTCAAAAGTTGGGGTTAAAAGAGATAAAGAAGTTGGCTGCAACAATTGAATTAGCAGATGGGTCTACAGTGAGACCCTATGGAGTATGTGAAGATGTTCTCGTCAAAGTGGATAAATTCATATTCCCTGTGGACTTTGTCGTCATGGATATGCCACCACTCCAAAGCTGCGAAATTCTCCTAGGAAGACCGTTTCAAGCAACGGCAGATGTTGTTACTGCTTTAGGGAGAGGTACTCTATCTTTGGGCATTGGAGGAGATCGTGTTGAATTCGAATTACCGCATGATCCTCTAAGTGCGGTTCCCAAGGTGAAAAGATGATGATTGTCACACCGTCTAGCCTAAGACGCTAAAGAAGGGCGCTTGTTGGGAGGCAACCCAACCATTGGTACATTAGGATAGTTTAATGTTAGGTGTAGTTTGCTTTTATTTTGTTTACTTTTTAGTTTAAAAATGATACCTTGATCCGTTTGTTGAATGTGCAGGAACAGGCAGGGTCGATACCATCGACACATCAGTCGATGGTATCGACATGGGTTCAGGTTGACACCAGCAGAAATCGCACTGCGTCGATACCATCGACGGCCCCGTCGATGGCATCGACATGGTCACAGGCAGGTCGCAATAAAAGTGTCGATGGTATCGACACCCCAGTCGATACCATCGAGATATCTGGAGATATTCAGACGAATTTTGCTCAGTGAACTCGATACCATCGACGGCCTCGTCGATGGTATCGACATCATCACAGGTTGAATGCAATAAACGGAGGTGTCGCAATAAAAGCAAGTCGATACCATCGACACCCGTCGATGGCATCGACGGACATGTCACCAATCCGCATGAAGACATCGACGACGATCGCAACAGCCATGTCAGCGATCCGGGTACTGCGTCAATACCATCGACTTCTGTCGATGGTATCGACCCGTCAGTGATCCGGGTCTCTCGATCCAGCAAACGTCAGCCGTCGATACCAGCGACAGATGCGGATACCCGCGAGACGTGTCGATACCATCGACCCGCGTCGATGGTATCGACGGGTCAACAGGGGCACCGATCAAGTCTATTTAAGGGGACTTGCAACGTCATATGACATCACACCTTCAGAGCAAGTATCTCCCATTGCGCAGAGCACTCCCCCGAGCCCTCTACACCTGCGGAGAAGCGTCATCGAGCGAAGATCTCCACCGAGCGGAGAATTTCTCTCCATCTTCACCGAGCTCTTTTCTCCCAATCTCATTCTTCTCGCAATCATGGTGCATACGGGCGGAGCATCTTCATCAAGTGCGCACCCCAGGGAGATCGAGGAGTTTGTTCCTCCTCCAACCGCTTCCATCTCTCGTCCACGCCTCATTCATGCCAACATGGATGTGAGGAAGGTATACGAGGAGATAATGAAGCAGAAGTTCGAGGCAACCCGGTATGTGGACCGGGGAATGATCAGGGAGCTGGGATTCGAGGCCAACTTGGCCTATGTGTTGGCCGGACAAGCGCGGCACACCAATCGCTTCTATGAGATGGACTGTCATGCGGATGGGCAGCCGTTTTTTGGCGAATGGCCCACATACAAGGAACTGGTGGCCGAGTTCATGGCGTCTCTTGATATCTGCGTCGTACCAAATGACGTGGTACCATCGGACCAGACGTGGATCCAGGGAAGGGTGTCCTTCCGACTCTTCAACAACAATTACAACATCACGTTGAAGCAGTTTAACGACATCTTCAACTGGAACCACAGCCGCCACGATCACCGACGCCCCGACGCCCGCACCGACTATGACAAAATCTTCGCCGAGCTAGTTACAGTGCCGGCAGGGAAGACCGTGAGCTACCACAATGCCGCGGTAGCGGATTTTGAGCACCCGTTCGTCCGGGTCTTGCATAGGATGCTGCGCTTGACCTTCTTTGCTCGGAGCGATCTTGCTTTGAGCAAGTTTCAAGAGAGTGACCTGTTCTTTCTCTATGCACTCCTGAAACGTCAAGAGTGCAACTGGGGAGCATTCTGGTTACAGCGCGTCATGGCGGTGAAGCGGAGCACAAGGAAGGCTCCAATACACTTTGGTGGTCTTGTCACCAAGTTGGCGCTGTACTTGGGGCTGAACTTTCAGTCCATGACTCCGATTTCTGCGCGGAGTAAGGTGAACGTGCAACACTTGCACCGTTCAGACCTCATTCTTATCCGAGACGGGTTGGCGTACGCTCATTGCCACGTCAACCAAGCTTACCAGGAGGCATCCCTGCCGGACGACGTCTTCCACATCGAGGGCAAGCAACATTTCCGATGGCCCATCATAGCCATCGAGTCCTCCGAAGAAGAAGGCGGAGGTGAAGACCAAGAAGGCGAGGCCGAGGAAGACGAGGAGGCTTTCACACCTCTTCGAGCACGCGTGGCACCACGGAAGCGTCCTAGGATGCATCTAGGTGCATCTTCATCATCTCAGCCCCCGCCGCCATCACCACAGCAAGAGCAGCCAGCTGCGGATCCCTACTCCATGCAAGGGATGTACACCATGCTGCAGGACATACAGCAGACTCAGCTGCAACACATGGGTATGTATACCGGTATTCATGACACTACGAGCCGGGTACTTGACAACCAACGGGCTATGTTCGAGAACGAGCGGCTCATCCTCGCCAACCAAGAGCAAATGCACACCCGGTTGCAGCAGATAGAGACGCAGCAGGAGCCCTTTTTCGACCACTACTGGAGTCGAGACTACTTTGGAGGTTATCCACAGCCTCCGCCGAGGACCCAATATGATCCAAGCTTCCAGGGGGAGTACCCGTCTTGGGATCCTACGGCACCACAATACCCACCACCGCCTCCGCAAGATTGATCAGGGTATCACTGTTCCACCCTTAAGTTGGTTTTTGACTATGAGGCCATAGTCGGATTCAAGCTTAGGGGGGTGGCTGGAACAACTCTATTTTTTATCTTTTCTTTAGTTGTTTTTAGTTTCTGCTTTGTTATTTGTTTTTGCAATTTTAAATTTTTATTTAGGATCCACATCTATCTAGTGTAATCGTGGATGTCTTAAAAATTGTCATCTTGCTGTTTTCATGGGGAAATTAAGGGAATTTAAAATTTGTTCGGTGTCTTTTGGATAGCTTTACTTGGTTGTCCTTGGGGAACTTGTTCTATGAAAATGATTGATTATGTCAACTTTGAAGCAATATGTCATAGTCACACCCCCTTTGACTCATGAAAAGTGGATAGTAACGGTTGTTTGAGCCTAACCTAATCAAATGGTAATGAGACCTTAATCAGATGTAAGAGAAAGAACCCTTTAAACTACTACACATGTCAGTAAGGAGGGACACATAATTTTCTTCTAAGGTTCAGTCACTTAATCTTGTGATCATTCCACCCCATTTTCTATAATCCACCCAAGAATTGGAAGTAAAGTGCAGTTTCAATTTCTTTTGTGTGCAGAGCATGTAGATAGAATTTGCATTGTTATTTTCATACTTTTGCATACAACAAAAAAATATACGATGATACATGCACATTACCTTTAGGTGCATGTTATGTAGTTGCACTCATAACTGTCATGATTTTCATGCATGAGTACACCATGTACCTCAGTTGACCTGAAAAGTGATCTAAATTGTTCCATACCCTCGCATTAGTACAAAGATTTCCAATCATGAAGAAAATAGCCTAACACATGTATCTCTAAGCAATTATGGATATGTGGGCTAAGAGGAAAAGAAAAAAATCTGAAAAAAAAAATTTTGAAAAAAAAAAGAAAAAAAAAAGAAGAGAATTTAGAAGGAAATGGAATAAGAGGGAGAAAGGAATGATATCATTTGTATAACAGGGGAATTGAGTACATGATGTGGCTTGAGTAGATTTCTATCTCATTTTGAGGTAGAAGGTTAGTGCATGCATCATTCCACCCACTTTTAGGCATTAGGGCATTCTTAATGTGCATTTGCATCATTTAGGGCATTTTGTTATATGCATACTGAAACTGTGTAATACTTCCATATTCTCCCATGAACCACCCATTCCATCCACCCGTTGCTCGAATTGGTAGGTCACCGTGATTTTCTCCTCACTCATGATTATAAGGAGGACTGCTTCCATGTAGATGGTAGTTAGGGCGAGCAACGTAGTTTAGGCGATCACAAGATGCACCATGGCTGAATCGGCGAACTTTATTATGTTAACTGCCTTATGTGATAGTGTTCATCGGTTTGAAGGATAATTTCTTTTATTGATGATTATTGTCGCCTACAGGGTAATTACTGTTCTGTGATTAGGGTAGGCCGGTTTGAGAATGTCCAGTGGGAGTCATTTGTGATGTGGGTTGGTATTTTGATTGTTAGTTGACATTCGCAATTCTATTCTAAGGATTAGTTGCTCGAGGGCGAGCAATGTTTAAGCTTAGGGGAGTTTGATGCGATGAATTTGAGTCGCATTTATAGACCGATTTCATATGTGTTTTGTGCCTTAATTACTCATTTTCATGGATATTATTGCATAATTCACTTTATTTGGTCTTTGCCATCATTTTATATCAAATCCCCTTTGTTTCACTATTTTAAGCATTATTTATCATCTTATTATAAATTGTGTGGATTTACTTGGGCTTGTTGTGAAATTTCAGGAAGAACAAGTATCTGCATCCGTCGATACCATCGACGGATGTCGATACCATCGACCAAGCCACAGGTTGTCAGCCAAGAAGAGCAATACAGAGTCGATACCATCGACACCCCTGTCGATGGCATCGAGATGTCTCCAGGCTGCTGGCGAGGATGAAGTCGATACCATCGACGCAAGTCGATGCCATCGACTCAAGGAGAGCTACAACGTCGCTAAACGACAACAACCAACGCTAAAGGAGTCGATACCATCGACACCCAAGTCGATGGTATCGAGATCATGACAGGCGCTCAGAATAAAAGAAAGGAAAGTTGCCGCTAATCCGCTGTGTCGATACCATCGACTCGCGTCGATGGTATCGACGCCGGTAGATATGCGTTGGATTTGTTTCGATTTCGATCGGACGGCTGTTGTTATTTGACGACCTAATTAGGGACTTATACCTAATGACGGCCGCCCAGACGTGATCATGATCTCATTTTTGGATTGTACGAGTGCCGAGGAGGAGAGAAAGGAGAACGGAGGCCGAGAAGCTCATTCCGGGTGATTCGGACGCTGCCGAAGACAATTTCCACCACCGACAGGCGGGGAAAGCTTGTGTTCTACGCCAAGGATCCACCGGTTATTCTCCGTTCAGGGGTTTTCCCATTTATTTCACATTTTTCTTATGAATTCCCCAATTTCTACCATGTATTCGTGTAAGATGAACATGAGAGGCTAAAACCCTCAATCTTTAGGACCGGGAGTAGCCCGGGGATACATTGTATGATGATTTTATATTGATAATTCATATTTTTCTCTCATATCCGTGGTATAAATTCGTTTTCTCTATTGCTATTGTTATGTTTGATCACCATAATAATAAATTAATGCCCTTAATCACTTCGACAGAAGGATTAACGGTTGAAAAGAGACGAATTCTACATTAATTAATAAAACCCTTGACAAAGGAGTTGTAAAATTAATGGTGGGAACTGAGGGACCGATCTTAACGCGCTTAGTTTAGGGGAATGATTACTATGACGATGGAATCAACCTAAATCTAAGTAGTGGATTACACCATGATAGTGGGTAATTCTCATTTCAGGCCACTACCCGGATAGAGAGAGAAGTGTGAGGAATTATATGAAATCTAATACAATGTTGACCCGCGGTGAAACTGCCATCCTAAAGATATCCATTTTAATTGATTAAATTAACCTTTAATCGATTGTTTTCTTTGTTTGATTTTTATTTTCTTTTAATTTGAACAACAAAACCTTACTCTGTTAATCGGTCTAGCTGATTGCGATTAGTTAGTAGAAGTCTCCAATAATTCACGTATCTCTGAGTTCGACTCGGGCCTCACAAGGCCTATATTACTCGACGCGTACACTTGCGTTTTTAGCGCGTAGTAAAATACACGTCATAATGTTATAAACTACAGGCAACATGGTTAATTAATCCCCACACTCTAGTAGATAGACTGGCCTTAAATATAGTGATGTATAAGAGATTAAGAAAAAAAATTCTTAGGTAAGAGTAAGATGAAGCTCATTGATAATATAGAAAAGAGGGGGAGGGGGGGCTGACCTTGGGCCCTTAGTTGATATTACATCAATGTACTACTGATTTCCAAGATAGGATAGATGAGACTAGAGTTCATATTAGATGAAAAAATAGCAACTTAGGACAAAGTCCATCACTATAGTCCCAAATTCAACATATATGCACAATTAGCATCAAATATAGGACAAAAGGGTAGATTAGAACCCTAATGTACTCAAACATGTATAAACATTACCCTAATGACAAAAGGGCCAGCCAATGGTGGTCGAGCAGGAGTAGGGTACCTTGAGGGCGGAGGAAGAAGAGGAGGAAGAAGGCCTTTATGGCGGCGCTGACGGCAAATAGGCACGTAGGAGCTGTGGTCGGAGCAGTGACCTGGAGAGTAGGGAGCAGAACAGGGTGCAGGAGAGCCGTGGCCTAGAGAGCAGTGGCTAGAGCACCAGCAAGTGGCGGCAGCAGAGGTGAGCGGCGGCAGTGACGGTGACCAGAGCACCAACAAATGGCAGTGGAGGTGGAGGCGGCGAGCACAGGAGTAGTGGGCGGCGGTGAGCAGAGGAATTGTCGGACCTAACCCTCAATCGAGAATGAATGAAACAGAGAAAGGGGAAGAGTCTGGCTCACACAGGTGTTGTTAAGTTAACAATAGGCGTCGGTTATTAGAACTAATCGACGCTTAAAACTATAGGCATCGATTACCAACAAGAAACTGAAACTTCTATTAGCTGATAGTCATTGGTTCCAAATAGAAAAACCAACGTCTATCTATATATTTTGACAAAATAAATGTTCTCGAATTAAGACTATAGTCGTCAGTTTCCGTATAAAAACCGATGCTAAAGGGAGGTGAAAATTTTCATGGTTAAGTGTGCGAAAACACATTGGCATCGGTAATTGTAAGACAATCGATGATAAAAATTGGTCAAATTTCTGTCTCGCGGAAAACATTTAGTCGTCGGTTTCTTTGTTAAAAACCGATGTTGTATGTTAACTTTTGGAGGTAATTTTTTTCACTGGAAAATTTGGATTTGGCGATCAATTTTAGGCATCGGTTTCTTATTAAGAAACTGACGCTAAATAAAAAGCGATAGCCGTGTCTGGTCACCCTTCATAGATAGATGTCGGTTATTTTATTTAACCGACACTGTATGGATTAGGTGTCAGTTTTTGTATACAACTAACGCCTCTAAATGTGACATTATAAGTCATTTATGTAGTCGTGCTAAGAACGCCTTACATCCTTACTTTAGCAACTTCTCTACCACCATAGATGATACTAAACATGTTGGAAGGATCTTTCTATCTCCCTAGAAGATCCACTTCTCACCACCGTCAGCAAACACTTCTTGCTTGGAATGACAATCCAACACAACCTTATACTTCTCTAGGGTATCCATCCCAAGGATCATGTCGAATCCATGCATATCAAGTGGTATAAGATCCACTTGTATACTATGTCCCAAAAAAGATAGAACACAAGATGGACACACCTCTTGAAGCATCGAGGAACCATCAAGAGGGGTTTCTAACAACAAGCTATCTTTCTTAAAGCTAACAAGTAAAAGACAACTATCAAGCATACTACGTGCGATAAAAGAGTGTGTAGCACCCGGGTCAACCAAAATAGATATAAAACAAGAAGAAGATAAATAAGAATGAAATAACTCCATCTGACATGCCACCACTCACGGGTTGACTATCGCCTCCGGCTGACTCATAGCATAGAATCGAGCAGTTACTTGTAGTCCATGTCCCCTGCTTCCTTGAGCATACGATCCCACTTGTGACGCTTGACCACGTCCTCACCCTCTGTTACCACTAGACTGCTGTCTATATGACCCTTATTGATTCTGCCTCGGCTACTGTGTCACTTTGACATCTTTCCTTGGGCAATTTAACCTCAAATTCCCAGTCTGTCCACAGAGATAGCATAACATGTCCCCTAACTACGACCTAGATGGCCTTGTCACTACTACTAAAGCTGTGATGTAAGCTTTGGATGGCAAAAATCCACGCCCTCTTCCTTTACTTGGTGACCACTGCGATGGTGCACTAGAACCTTGCCTCACAGAAGGTGTAGAAAACCTCAGCTTCTTGTGGCTATCAAACCTCTGTTTCTGAAACTGACCATGCCTTTTCTTGGTCACAGTCTCTCTCTTCTCTCGGACTAACCGTTCAATCCTTCAAATAGACTCCACAAATGTGGAAAACCACTCTTGATTCTCTAAAGTAGCAGCAGGTGTTGACAACTCGGCACTCAAACCTTTCTCAAACCACCTAATTCTCTCATCATTTGTTGCTGCCATGTGAGGACAAAACCTCAGTAGGTCCATAAAATTGGCTTCATACTTGGTGATGCTCATCGATCCTTGGCGCAGACACTCAAACTGGTTGATATTCTCATCCAGGTACGTCTTCAAGAAGTATCAGCTCACGAACTCCCGCCGGAAAGCCTCCCAACATCACCTCACCGGGTCGCTTCTCCTCCTTGATGGCCCACCAGTGGCCAGCACTACCTTTCAGAAGGTAGACAGCGTGCTTAACTTTGTCTGCTTTGGGGATGTCAAGTATCTGGAAGGCCTTCTCGAGACCTGTCACCCACATATCTGCATCCTCTAGATCATCCGTTCTAGCATAATCTGAAGCTCCGACTTGGAGAAGCCTCTCAAAGGTCTTCCTAACGCCCAAAGATTCACCATGGGGAGCCTGTGCTATTGGAGGAGGCACTAGCAATCTATCCACCATGTGATCCATCTTAGCCATTAACTGCCCCATAAGTTGTTGATAGGCAGGGTTTTCAAGAATGGCTAGGTCAAGTTGGGGGACCTCAGGCACCCGATCTTCATGTGCTTGTACTCTTGCTCCATCAACTGATGTAGCATCATTGCTCTCGGCAACATGTTCTTCATGGTTTCCATACATCTTCAAGCTTTATCTTCCGCTGAGGGTAGAAGGTTATTGTAAGAAAATCTAGAAAACTCACAAGAATAGACACAACCCTAGTCCTAGATCCCTATAGACTCAGCGAATCTAGAGCTCTGATACCAAACTTGTGGCGCCACATCCTGCTATCACACAAACAACAAAATGTCACGTGAAAATGTGTGGAAACACCATAAACCACATATTACCGAAAACATGGGTTAATTAAAACCATTTGTTGAAAGTAGATAAAAGAGAACTTATTACATTCAGATCCTCATCTTGCAAGGAAACATGTTATATAAATATGCACAAGCATGGATACATGTCCACAGCTTATAGGAACCAGCTGTCATATCAGCACCAAAGTTCATCACCTGTTTGTACATACATAACGGGCCACATTAGGCCAGCAACAGGATATACAAGATACATTATCTATACATTGTAAAATATCGTCAAACACCTCCAAGGACCTGAGAGTATAGGGATGACTCTAGGACTCTACTATAAATAACAAAAATAGCAGCATATCCATCTCTTGCCTCCTACTGCTCTTCTTACTGCTCGGCTACAACCTCATGATCACCACCACGTTTAGTGCGATCACCTAAAAAGGTTGTAAACCAATGGGGTGAGACACACAGTCCCAGTGAGAAACATAACTCCCCTCTGAAACTATAAAACTTCAGGAAAAGCAGGTAAAGAAGATAACTAATATCAGCAGATCATAAGAGCAACATCCTAAGCAGAACTTATTTTATGAACAATCTTACCAGATATCCAGGAGGCATATAACCAAGTATTTCTTTATGGAACATGATTGACAAGATAAGCTTTATAAGAACTTATCACAAAATATAAGGATCGTACACATAACTGCAAGGTATAACTAGATCAGCTATATAAGCAAGGCCTCAAACAATGTTCTGTGTTTTGCCTTAAGCAATATATTCTATACGGCTGGATTACGATTTATTATGCCCTGAGGAAGTGATTCGTCCCACTCAAACCCAACCTTTGGCTGTGAAGCCCAAAACCAGTGCCATACAAGTTCATCGGGAAAGCAGGACTACATGACCTCACCTCTTTGTGGTTAATGTACAAAAACCAAAGCAGGACCGCAGTCTCTTACTTGAGTGGCCTCAACCATAGGGTCAACTCTGCAGGCTACCCTTCTATAATACTGAGCCATGGGCCTGTTCACCATGCTCTATAATCACTGAGCCATGGGTCTGTTCACCGTGCTCTATACACAACTACAGTTGTACTCAAATCCTCCCACTTTCGGCTAGGAGAAACCCCACATATTCAACAATATGCGCTCGAGGTAATCCCGCATGATAAACCTGTTTCACCATCACCAACTATTGATGATGATGGATCAATGGCTAGGGCAAACTACATGATATGTTCCACTGTAATTAATTAGTATATTTTAAGTGGATTGTTGAGGCAACCAAGTTATAAAACATAACAACATTATGTCACATGATTACCATGGGATCTTAATACCTCATCACAGAATGCCACTGCCCCTGAAGTCTTACATCATCACCATGGGATAGCAACCCCTTATCTCAACATCATAGGATAACACCTCAACTAGGCACTCAACCTGTATCAGGTCAACAGACCTTTCACATCATATTGGTGATACATGTTACTTTATAAACAAGGATTATCATCATTGAGTGTTATACAGAACACATACACCTCATAGCTCTTACCTGGCTATGAATTCACTTGATTCACCTGCATGGTTAGGATGCATATCAATAGATATAACTGAATCACCAAACATATATCTTTATTATTATCATGCTATTAGGGTTGAGGATGCCCATGATTGGAACAACATCCATGATCATAGCTACATGAAGCAAAAAGTTATATCTGTAGACAAATTACATTATTGTTATCAGACCATGAGCATCCACTATGCCCTTATCTTATAAACATAAACATGTGTCTTATCATCTTATGTAGAATTTTCTTTAAATATCAAACATATCACAGTTCACAACCTATCATCCATATTGCATCATAGGTGTGGTTTCAAGATAATAGATCATCAACTTAGGTTTTCCATGTTAAGCATAACCCTCACAGAAGGTACCATCCATCCTTACTATAGGTGTGGTGGGTAGCACCATCCCTCACCTAAAGGGACATAGGGAAAGGTAACATCCCTCACTAAAAGCCCATCAGCTAGGGAACTTAGCCACACATATCATCCCTCATCACATTATCATGTCGTGCACACTTGTTCAAGGGTCATGAGTATACCAGGACCAGTATCATGCAACCTGATCCAAGGGGTGTATCGTGCACAAGAACACACTCACCTAACGGCCATGACCCTATCGGCCACTAGGGTTAGGGTTACCTATTGGTCATCCTTATCACCATATCATCTACGGTCATATCGACTAAAACCATGGCACCCAAGGTCATGTCGGCCAAGAGCAAACCCTAACGCCCAACAAGCTCTTCATAATGCCCAAAGGAATCTACTGCCCTCCACCATGTCGCCCAAGACACCCTATCATCCAGCTAGGGTTTGGGTCCACATATCGGCCAAGACTCAGCCCTTCAACTTGTATCATCCAAAGCACCATCCATGCTCAACACATGTATCGACCTAGAGCTATCCAAGCTATCAAGCACCTATTCATGATGAGTAACCGACCAAAAGGAGACATGTGATGGGCAAGTCAGATCGGTCAAAGGGTAACACACCTCCATATGGGAGTATTGGTCAGACACTTGACCCTGGTGTTGCCCCAAGCTAGGCACACCTACACACTTCCAACACTCTAGGGTGGATGATATCGGACAGCATGTGGGCATCACGTGTTAGTTTCTCCATCAATTTCTTCATCTACAAGATCCACATCAGGCTTGCAAGTCACTTGTATGTGCTCAAATGCTTCTCGTTGATGTAGATACTCTGATGTGCAACTCCAACCAACATGGAATTCTTCAAGGACCATCATCTTGTGGTTATTCCACATATCTACTAACTTGGCTGACAAATGATGATCACCTTCTTCACCATCCTGAGTATAGTAGTGTGACATTTAATCCAGTTGATACCCAACTTACTTTCTCCCAAATTGGCGTAATACAATAACAGGGAAATATGCATGATAGCTACCAAAGCCCAGAAGATAATAATATTATCAAAACCCTACATAGTAATACCCTACAAGAATGTGTCAATCACTCGTGACATCCATCTCTATCTAACCACCTCATCTTCAGGATTCACCAACCATACAATTGCTTCACCTCTCTTCTAGAAGGGCATATTCAACATATACAACCATAGTTCCCAGGGGCCTATCATCCAACTAAGGTAGGCACAACATATCGGTCAACACTAAGGCATCTATCTAGGGTTTATCACCCAAGCACCATATCAGGCAAAAAGGTTAACACAACCCAACTAAGCATATCATCCAAGACAAACCCTAGATGAGAGGTATCATGCAAAGCACCAAAAAGGGTATCGTTGAAGGGCACAAGAACCACATCGGTTTGGTCATCATAAACCTCAAGACCAACATCATCAAACCCTAATAGATCAAGAGAGTCGGCTCACCTCTCAACAACTAAGAGAGAGGGGTTTTGCACAACCTCCATCACATACCAGGAATCAAGGTTGGTCATCCATATCGGTCAAGATCCAACCTCCACTAGGTCAACGTCCAACCAAGGCTAACCTCTCAAATCCATGGTGAGTGAAGGGTATTTCCCAAGCAACTAGAGAATAGACTCACCTCTCAACGACTAAGGAAGAAAGGGGTTTTTCCTACACCACTAGAGCTCAAGCTCACTTCTTAAAACCAAGGAGAGAAAGGGGTATTGCCCAAAGGAAACCTAATCCATAGGTTCGACCAACAAGTTCCAAGGTCATACAACTATCATCATCATAACCACTAAGTCCAACAAGATTAAAGGTACAAACTAGAGAAAGAAACATATCCAACAAGATGCAAGGCTGATCAAGATCATATATGAACATGCAACATAAAAGAAGGTAGTATAGCTAGGGTTAGGAGTTATGTAACCCGCCTTAAGCAAGCTCCTCAATTTCCAAAGCTCCAAGCACCAAGCTTTAAGCTCTTAGCTCCAAAGCACCCCACCTTCGGCCACCAAAAGAAGAGAAGAAAAGCTCATAACCACCATGGCCGAAGAACAAGCAAGAAGGAGAATAAGGTGCTAAGGAGAGAGAGGAGATGCTTACCAAGGAAGCAAGACCCTTCTAGGGTTCGACCACCACCTAGAGGAATAAGAAGACTCTAAGAAGATCGGCCACCAAGCTTTCTCTACCAAGGGAAGGTGTATCAGCCACCAAAGGAGAAAGGAGCAACTAAAGGAACTAAAGAGCTAAGCAACTAAAGAGAGGGTTGTATATATACAAGAGGGTCTATGGGGCGCCCACTTTGGTGTTGCTCCACATGTGCATGTCCAAGGCACCACTTTTCCAAAGCCACACCACCTTGCTAAACCACATGCACATGTGAAGCCACCAACTAACAAAGGATCGACCACTTGTCCAAGGTATGGTGACACAACCAAGGCAAGGTCAAGGTGGTCACATGGGCAACACACCCCATCTGGGTGACACACCCGATGTGGGCGACACAGGTCACCAAGGTGCTCTTTGCATGACACAAGGCCTCAACAAGGAAAAATAAAGCAAAGCAAAGCCCATCAAAGCTCATAACGGCCCGAGACTTACTCAAGCAACAAGCCCAACTCATCCTCTCAGCCATAGAGGATGCAAGGTGAGAGAAAACATCTCTCAAGGTGACAAACTTGCACATCAACCCTAAAACTTGAATAATTTGCAAGTTGCACCTCCAACTCTCAACAAAACACAACAAACCCTAATCACAACCTCAGGTGATTAGCAAGCTTCAATACACAGGGCATAGGCAAAGCAAATAGGGTAAACCCAAAATGAAGGTTAGGGTCCTTACACCAAGTGGGTCTACTGCAACAAGCTTGACAAAAATGGTAAGGTGGTAAGGAACAAAGCAAGGTTAGTGGCTCAAGGCTACAATTAGTAGGAGGGTATTGATTTTGATGAAACTTATGCTCATGTTGCTAGACTTGAATCTATTAGAATGCTACTTTCTTTTGCTAGTTATAAGAATTTCTTGTTATATAAAATGGATGTTAAAAGTGAATTTTTGAATGGTACAATTGAGGAGGAAGTATTGTTTGCTCAACCTCTGGGATTTGAAAATGACAAGCTACCTAACTATGTTTATTTGCAACAAAAAGCTCTCTATGGACTCAAACAAGCACCTCGAGCTTGGTATGAGAAATTAAAGAACTTTTTGTTAGACAATGGATATGTCATGGGAAAAGTTGATTCTACTTTATTCTTAAAACACACTTCTAGCAATTTTCTTATCATTCAAATTTATGTTGATGATATCATATTTGGAGGAACTAATATTGATCTTTGCAAGGAGTTTAGTTCTCTTATGCAGAGTGAGTTCGAGATGAGCATGATGGGTGAGCTTACTTTCTTCCTTGGCTTCCAAATCAAGCAAACTAAAAATGAAAACTTCATCAACCAAGGCAAGTACACCAGTGAGCTACTCAAACTATTTGGAATGGAGAACATGAAGCTGATGGACACACCCATGTCCAACACCACCAAACTGATAGAGATGAAGAAGGTGAGAAGGTAGTTGAGAAGCTCTATAGAGGTATGATTGGAAGTTTACTTTACTTAACTGCCTCTAGACCTAACATTATGTTTAGTGTTGGCTTGTGTGCTAGATTTCAATCAAATCCTAAGAAATCTCATCTTATAGCTATTAAGAGGATTTTAAGGTACCTATCCAAAACTAAAAACATTGGACTATGGTATCCCAAGTCAAGGGATTTTACTCTTATTGCCTATAGTGATGTCGATTATGCAGGTTGCTTGATTGATAGAAAGTACACAAGTGGCACTTGTTTCCTCCTACGCCTGTGCTTGGTGTCTTAGTTTTCCAAGAAACAGAGCACTATGGAATTATCAACCACCATTGCTGAATACATTGTAGCTGGGAGTTGTTGTGCCCAGGTCCTATGGATGAAGCAAATGCTCCAAGACTTTAACATACATTTTGATGCTTCTCCTATCTATTGTGATAATACCGGTGCAATCAATCTTTCTTATAATCCTATATTGCTTAGTAGATCTAAACATATAGAGGTTTGCCATCACTTTCTTTGTGATCACATTGCCAAAAAGAATATTTATATCATGCATGTGGACACAGAAAATCAGTTGGCAGACACTTTCACTAAACCTCTAGCTAGAGAGAAATTTAACTTTATTTGATCAAAATTGCTTATGATTGTTTTGGATGAATATGACATGCCTTCTAGATAGTAGTCATCTATCCTATATGTTTTGAATCTATCTTGGTCATCTTTGAATGCTTATTTGCCTAAAATTGCTTTTTCATGTTCATATTTGCCTTGTTTTCTCTTTTTTTGGGTATTTTTTGCAAACACTTGTTTTATCACAAAATAGTACCCAATGATGAGTGGTATGTGCCTAAGTATGTTCAATATACATAATGGACTTGAAAAATAAATTTAATTATCATTCAAATGGCTAGAAATTAAGTTTGATGGTTTTAGGTCAGGTTGACCATCGGTCGAGTTTCCCCCAGGACAAACTCGACCGATTTGTGGCTGAGAGCTGTTCTGAAATGGACCAATCGGTCGAGTTTCTGACTCTCATAACTCGACCGATCAGCGGGCTGAATCCAACTTAAGTTGGGTTCGGCCGACTATTCTCCCTCTCAACTAGAGAATAGCTGACCAATTCCCCTTCTTCTAGCCCTAAGCTCTCTACCCTAGACCCTACCTTCCGTATCCTAGCCCTTTCCCGACCTAGATAGGCTACCCTAGACCTTCCCATTTGCTCAACCTTGGTTGTTGAGAAGTTTTGGTGGTTTGTTTTGTGCATTTGATCTCTTCTTCTCCTTCTTTTTGCCTCCATGGCTTCTCATAGAAGAAAGAGACCCACCCCTAGAAATGCTCCATCATCTTCTTCATCATCTCACTTGATTCCTTTTCATGACACCTCCCTTTGTCTCAATAGAGGTTGTAAATAGGTATAAGGACCTTCTTCCTAGGAGTCCTTTTCTGTTTAGAGACTTGTTTGAGCCTAGCCCTAGGCGTCAAGCTATCATAGACCAAGTGGTGAGGTTGCTAGCCGTTCATCATCTATCAGCCCTGGTTGTCGAACAGGTATGCTTTCATAATTCTATGACAAGCACAAAAGTAGTTCATGAATTCCATTCTAACTTGCATTGGAATTATGACACCCTTGTACCCCCGCCGAATACTCAAGTGATCCTTACGTCCATGATCGTCAGGAAGAGATTTCAAATCTCTGAAGATATTCTCAATGTATTCTTCTCAAGAGATGACGAGAATGACACCTGGCGTAAGGATTACATAGAGTATTTTGACCTTTTGGATCCTAAGGGGTTCTACAAGAAGAATGAGATCACTCTTCCTGATATCCATCGCTACCTAAAGTAACCCGATATTCCTTACAAGAAGAAGAGAACCCCCTCCTCCTCCCTTGATCTCAGAAAGCATATATTAGTCCTAGTGGTCAACTACAACATCCATCCTAAGAAAAATCAAACGGATATTGCAGAGAACATTGCAGTCCTAATGTACTAATTTCTAGAGAATATTGGAGTCAAATGGTCAAGATACTTTCTCCACCATATGACCTATTATGACACTGGTAAGAACACCCGTGACACCCATCCACCCTATCCAGCCCTGATTTGTGGTTTATTCCAATTCACCACTGAGAAATCACTCTTTTCTGACTTTCATTACAAGCTTGCCAGAAAAGGTGTGTGTATCAGTGAGACCACAATTCAAAAGTCTGTGCCTATTTTTGCCTCCACCACACCCAGTTCTTCACCCTCAGCCTCTGCCTCTGCAGCCCCTACCTCTACCTCTACCTCTACCCAAGCTCCACCTCCTCAACCACCTTGACCTGGCCATGCCTCGTTTCGTGTGTCTAATGAAACCCTCATGGGCTACATGAGGCACTAACAGGAACACAACCTCCAGGTTCAGGAGCACCTACACCAGGATTTATGTTCAATCATGTCAAACATGAACTTATCATGTGCACACCCATACCCCACCTACCAGCCTTTCCCCGATAGTGATTATTCTTCCTATGCATATCATCATTACTACCCTGCCCCCGAGCCTTCCGCTATTGCTCACAAACCCTCTGCTGTTGGTGGTTCTGCTCCCGTCTACCTGCCATTTCCTATTGGCCCTTTGGCCACTCTACTTGCCAGTCTTGACGATTCTACTCTTTCCTTCCCTCAGGCCAATGAGCTCAATACTCTTGGTATGACTTGGGATGAACAGAATGCTCGTTGGCCCGGTCGTGGTTTTGGTCCTTCTATGGACAAGGAGATGTCTACCCAGGCTGATGCTGAGACCGTTGTTTCTGATGATGATGATGGCGATGGTGAGGATGCTTCTGATGATGGTGATGGCTCTGGTGCTGATTTCGGTGATGAAGGCACTACTGCTGCACCTTCATATGGAGACGAGGACTATGAGCTTGGAGCTGATGATGATGATGTTGTAGACATAGATAGTCTAGATGTCTAGTTGTTTCTTAGTTTCTAGTCTAGTTTGCTGATCATATGTATCTTTCTAGGCTATTTTGTATTAGAAACATCTGGGCACATTGTCTGAGATGTACTATTTTATCTTTAGTTTTTCATCGCTTCTTTCTTGTAGATGCTTTTATGAGAACATGCTTCTGAGTTGTAATCTATGTTATGTGCACTCTTGCTTTTTTCTCTATTATATCCTATGAGTTGGTGCCATATTTCACCATATTTTGATTATGACTTAACTTGTGTGTTTCTTTCATCTATGGTTGATATATGATATGAGATTGCATGTTTTGAATATCTACTTGATTGTGTTTGGAGAAGACATGATTTTATGCTCTTCTACCCCCCTTAATTTTTGATAATGTTAAAAGGGGGAGAGAACTTCAATGTCTTGAAACTCAATCATATTGTTATTCTTTGTCATATTGTTGCTTATTTCTTATGAGATCATTTTCTTGTTCATTATATGCTTTATCATGTGACTTGTAAAGGACCATATAGTGCATGTATGCTATAATTTCTTTGTGTAGATAGACTAACTATGTCAGTTAAAGTAAGCATAGATTGAGGGGGAGCAATTCACATTGTTCAAATCTTGAATCCCCCTAATTCATAAGGCATTTCTATATCCTTTTCAATATGTTTGAGGAATGGTTTGTCATTGTCAAAAAGGGAGAGAATGTTGACCTAGAGGTTATACATTGTCCATATTTTGATAATGACTTAACCATTCCATTCATATGTATCTAATATGTGTATTCAAGATTGATTTCAAGTGTTAGGTACATGAAAAGGATCAAATTACACAATCCCTAGCTTGTCGAAGTTCAAGTCAAAAGCTATGCAAGTGTGCTAATTAGGAAATCCATGTAAATGACCTTATAATAATTTTGTAATCACTTGTATTGATGATATGACTTGTAACTAAGATGGGAAAATTTATTGGGACACTTTTTACAAAGTTTTAATCACTTTAAGTACTTTAGAAAATCGATCATAGGTTGTTGATCGGTCAAGTTGGAATCTCGATCGATCCACTGGATCCATTTTCTAGAGAGTGCAACGGTCGAGTTGTGCATACACAGAACTCGACCGATCAGGTTACTGATCAAATGCTATATTCATTGGTCGGTCAAGTTTCCCTAGGACAAACTCGACCGATGGTTTGAAAATTGTGTTTGTGTTTTAGCCGATCGGTTGAGTTACCTTAATTGAATCTCGATTGATTGCACTGTACAGAAAATGTAGAAAAAGTGATTCTAACCGTTGGTAACTTGTTTGAACGAAAATAGATATGTTTCCTTGTGCAAAAACAACTATAATTCATCCCTAAGTGTTCCCCAACTCAAAGGGGCACCCCCAGCTATAAATAGGACCACTTGGATTTCATTCCAAGGTTGCTCATTCCATATATGCTTGGTTCTAGCTTAGTTGAGAGTGTTGCACACCTTTGAGCCCATTTCTCTCTCTACTTTCAATTCAAATCTATGAATATGAGTGAGTTAGGATCTGTTGTAAGAGAGCTATCCCTTGTATCCATATAAATCTCACCACCTCCATCTTCCTACCCCCTTTCCTTATTGAAGAAAAGGCTTGAAGATCTTCTCCAAGTGAAGGAGAAGGAGTTGTTGTTCTTCAAGGTTGAAGAACGCATGGTGATCCAGATCTCCAAATGAAGGAGATAGGCAAGGCGGACGTTCAAGAAGGATATGTAATTCCTGGAAGGAAAAAGACTTGAAGATGGAGTGGGTAAGTCCTTGTTGCAGACTGAAGACTCCATGGTTCAAGTGGGTAAGTTTCTTCAGTAGGTTGAAGATCCTTACTTGAGGTATTTAGTCCTTGGATGAATGTGGTTTTGTATTGTAATCTTATGAATGAATATAAGAACATCAAGATTGCAAAGTCCTAGAGATTAACTACCTTTAGGTAGTGGACTGACTCACTTTTAGTTTGAAGTGTGGAACCATGCTAAACCACTTTGTCCAAGTGTATGCTATCCTTGTCTCACACCCTTGCTATGCTTGTTAGTTAGGACATCAAATTGGTTGTATGCTTAAGCTGTTGTACTTAATATAATTTGAAGGTCTAATATGTTTTGTGAGATTTGTGAAGCTCTATTCACCCCCCTCCTCTAGAGCCCTTGATCCAACAAGTGGTATCAGAGCAGGTCTTCTCCAAGCTACTTCCACAAGTAGGAGAATATGGACGATTTAGCACTTGGATCTCTCAACTTAGAGGGAAACTTCTCCATGTGACCTCCGATCTTCAACGACACCAACTTCCTCTATTAGAGGAGAAGAAAGAAGTTATACCTCCAAGGAGTAAGCTATGAGATGTGGAAGGTGGTGCACCTAAAGTATGAAGATCCAAAGGGGGAAATCTCTACATGGACGGAAGCTCAAATGAAGCAAGCTCAGCCTAATACCAAAGTCGTGAGCATCATCTATGCAGCCCTCACCCCATCTGAGTTCAATCAGATCTCCTCATGGGACACAGTACATGAGATTTGGAACAAGCTATGTGTCACCTATGACGGAATAGAGCAAGTCAAAGAATCAAAGATCTACATGCTTGGTGGTCTACTTAAGAACTTCAAGATGGGCAAGAATGAAAGAGTGGTGGATATGTGTACAAGGCTCAATGTCATCATCAATGGATTGACAACTCTTGGGAGTGTGATGGACAAAGGCACAATCAACTCAAAGATCTTGAGATCTCTTCCAAAGAGATGGGAGCCCAAGGTGACCTCCATTGAAGAAGTGTACAAGCTTAGTGAATTGTCAACCAAGGAGCTGGTTGGAAACCTTCAAGCTCATTAGCCAAGTCTTTATAAGAAAGAAGAATAAGAAAAGAGAGAAGAGAAGGAGTCCAAGAAGATCAAGGACATAGCCTTCAAAGATCAAATTGAAGAGATGGTTCAGAAGCAACAACTTGCACTCAAGTCCCTACTCCTTCCTCAAGTGAAGATGAAGGCCCAAATGAACATGAAGCTAACTACTCTAAGGGAAAGCATTCAAATGGAATTCTTCTTCATCTATCCTAGGTGCTATGAATGTGGCCAAAAAGACCATTACAAGAGTGACTGCCCCAAGGCCAAGAAGAGCCACCATAAAAGTAGCCACAAGAAGGACAAGGAGTATAAGAAGGAAGATAAATACAAGAGAAAGGAGAATAAATAAAGAAGAAGCAAAGATACAACTCATGCAGCTTGGGAGGAGTCTTCGTCAAGTTCTTCTAGATCCAAAGATGGAGAATGACACCTTGCTCTCATGTCCTCTACAAGTGAAGATTTAGGTGAGGTCAAAAGAAGGTGGATTGTTGATAGTGGCTGCTCAAAGCATATGACAGGTGAAATCAACCATTTCATCAAATTTATAAAGAAGAAAGGAGGATTGGTGACCTTCGGGGACAACAAAAAGGGTAAGGTATTAGGTGAGGGTGATGTAGGCAATGAGCTTTGTATTAAAAAAAATTTCTTGTTGATAGCCTACATCACAACTTGATAAGTGTAAGTCGACTTTGTGATAATGGTTATCTTGTTCTATTTACTTCTTTAGAATGTTTGCTTCTAGATTCCCTCACTTACAATGTTATGTATAAGGGAACTAGAAATGGCAATCTATATGTTATTGTGCTTGATACTCTAAAGCCCGTACTTGATAGATTCTTAGTTGTGGATAAAAATGATATATTTCTTTGGCATTGCCGGTTGGGTCATGTGAATATGCATAAAATGAAGAAATTGAGAAAAAAAGAATTGGTTAGGGGACTTCCTAAATTAGATTTCGAAAAGGATGAGGAATGCCAACCTGCACACAGGGAAAGCAAACCAAGTCCTCCTTCAAATCCAAAGGAGTCCTTAGTACCAAAAGATCTCTTGAGCTTCTTCATATTGATCTATTCGGACCTATGAGAACTCAAACACTTTGTGGTTCCAAGTATTGTCTTGTGATTGTTGATGATTTCTCTCGCTATACTTGGACATTCTTTCTCACTTCTAAAAGTGATACTCGAGATGTTTTCTTGAGCTTTTGTAAACTAGTTGAAAATGAAGCTTCTTGCCATATTATTTTTATCCATAGTGACCATGGGGGAGAGTTTGAAAATAATATTTTTGAGCATTTTTGTGAAAAATCCGGTTACTCACACAATTTCTCTTCTCCTCATACACCTCAACAAAATGGGGTAGTAGAGAGAAATAATAGATCGCTACAGGAGATGGCTAGGACCATGCTTCTAGAGTATGACACTCCAAAGAAGTTTTAGGATGAAGCTGTTAGCACCTCATGTTTTGTGTAGAACTGAGTTTTTACGCATCCATCTTTGAAGAAAACTGCCTATGAGTTATGGCGTGGTAGAAAGCCATTCATCAATTTCTTTCACATTTTCGGATGTCCTTATTTTTTTTTGAACAAAAAGGATTCTCTTGACAAGTTTGATCCGAAATCATAAAAGACTTTCTTCCTAGGCTATAGCACTACAAGCAGGGCTTATAAAGTTTTTAATATTGAACTGTCTAAAATTGAAGAATCCATTAATGTCAAGTTTATTGAATCTAACCCTGCTATTGGAAAGAATGTTGTTGATAATGATGTTGCAGATGACTTAATTCTAATATTAAAAGACCTCAACATAGACAATAAAGGTAAGTAGGTGGTTGAAGCAGAAGACGAAGGGAAAAAGGATCCCACTCCTCGCTTCACAAAGAATCACCCCAAAGAGCTCATCATTGGTGATCCATTCGAGAGAGTGAAGACAAGACCTGACTACAACAAAGAACAAGTAGATAGTGCCTTCATCTCACAGCTGGAGCCAAAGAACATCAAGGAATCTCTTAGAGATGACGAGTGGATCCTAGCCATGCAGGAGGAACTAGAGAAGTTCGAGAAGAACTAAGTGTGGACTCTAGTGCCAAGACCAAGTGACAGAAAAATCATTGACACCAAGTGGGTCTACCACAACAAGCTTGACAAAAATGACAAGGTGGTAAGGAACAAAGCAAGGTTAGTGGCTCAAGGCTACAATCAGCAGGAGGGTATTGATTTTGATGAAACTTATGCTCCTCTTACTAGACTTGAATCTATTAGAATGCTACTTGCTTTTTCTAGTTATAAGAATTTCTTGCTATATCAAATGGATGTTAAAAGTGCATTTTTGAATGCTACAATCAAGGAGGAAGTATTTGTTGCTCAACCTCTGGGCTTAGAAAATGACAAGCTACCTAACCATGTTTATTTTCTACAAAAATCTCTCTATGGACTCAAACAAGTGCCTCGAGCTTGGTATGAGAAATTAAAGAAATTTTTGTTAGACAATGGCTATGTCATGGGAAAATTTAATTCTACTTTATTCTTAAAACACACTTCTAGCAATTTTCTTGTCATTCAAATTTATGTTGATGATATCATATTTGGAGGAACTAATCTTGATCTTTACAAGGAGTTTTGTTCTCTTATGCATAGTGAGTTTTAGATGAGCATGATGGGTGAGCTTACTTTCTTCCTTAGCTTCCAAATCAAGCAAACTAAAGATGGAAACTTCATCAACCAAGGCAAATACACAAGTGAGCTACTGAAGCACTTTGGAATGGAGAACATGAAGTTGATGGACACACCCATGTTCAACACTGCCAAACTTGATAGAGATGAAGAAGGTGAGAAGGTAGATGAGAAGCTCTATAGAGGTATGATTGGAAGTTTACTTTAATTAACTGCCTCTAGATTGACATTATGTTTAGTGTTGGCTTGTGTGCTAGATTTCAATCAAATCCTAAGAAATCTCATCTTATAGCTGTTAAGAGGATTTTAAGGTACCTAGACAAAACTCAAAACTTTAGACTATGGTATCCCAAGTCAAGGGACTTTACTCTTATTGCCTATAGTGATGCTGATTATGTCTGTAATCTCATCCGTGAGTGTGATGAGAGGAATTCATATGAGATAAGTATGACCTAGACACTTTGGTGTAGGTCATGAGACCCATGGTATAGGTCTCCAGAAAAGATAAAGTAGAAAGATAAGAGTTAAAGAAGTCAAGAGATATTATGTTTTCATATTTTAATCAACATTTGCTATCAATTTTATAATACCCAAGAATATATTGTAACATTGTTCGCTCTTCAATAATGTGCATTTTAGAATATTCATGCCACTTACTCTAAGAACTGTTTTTCCCAATGCGTGGGTTGGGACGCGATGTCCGCATGTTTGGAGTGATTGAAGAACAAAGGGAACAGTAAAGGCCTAAGAGACTTTCAAGATTGCCTAGTGGGGTTCCATCTACCTAGATGATCCTGAGTATCTACATCTTTTTATTATGAACTTATGCATAAACATGATGTAGTTTTATGTTGACAAAAATCTATGTATGAATCAGTTTTATAGTTTTGCAAAGTGTTTCATTTACTTTTATTGCAATGGTTATCATGTTTGTGGTACTCCCAGAAAAGAAAAAAAATAGCTTCCGCTCATGTGTTATGAAAATCTGGGTGTTACAATATGGTATCAGAGCAATTTGGTAAATGGCCACTAGGCAAACATGATTCTCATAGTCACCCTAGAGTGGACAGGTAAGATCAAGGTTTAGGGATAGATTCCAAAAGAAGAATACCATAACCTAGAGTGATTAAGAGGCTTAAGCTCAGAATAGATAGATATCTTAGATGCAGAAGTCAACCTAGTTTAGATCTAAAGTAGCATCCTAAACCTAGCTAATGAGATAACCTCTTCATTCTCAATGGTTATGGCCAGCCAATTGAGGATTGAAGAGGGATGTCTTAAGCAGTAGACCTTTTATGTATCTCTCATTTCTTACTAGTCCATGTAGTATGGGACACATGTATCAGTGGGTGAGTGAGAGATAGCATCTTAGGATCCCACATCTCTAGGTATGTACCTGATCACCACATATCTAGGAATGTAGGAGTTACCTGAAGGACCTTAGATTTGACAGTCATGTACAACTAATGTTAGAAAGTCATAACAAAGTTGAGATGGATGCCCTAAGTATAAATCCAAGTTTAGTTTCACAAACCCTAAGTATGAGTTGAGAAGTAGACCAAGGTAATAGATAATGCTCACCTAAATATTTTAGTGAAATACATAACATATCTCTTTTCATGAAAAAGTTTGAACATAAATTAAGAGGTAAGCATAACCCTAAGGTGGGTAGTAGCCTAGAGAAATTTCGAGGATGAAATTTATTTTAAGGTGGGTAGAATTCTAACATCCCTAATTTCATAGATAATGTAATCCTTTAATGTGGGGTCTTCTAGTGAAGGCATGCCAAGAGACATAATGAATGTAACCATGGCCAGGTATGTAATCAAGTACACAAAATGTGTAATCCAAGCCATCTGATCAACCAATACACACATAATGACTTGAATGTGTATGATTGTAGTCGGTTGTATATTAATATAAACGAATTATTCCTATGAACAATAAGGTGATGAATATATAATATGATGAGTCCAGTTCATGACTTGAGCCTTAGACCTAGCTTAGGTCTTCATGTTATGTAACTAAAGAAATATTGATCACAGTGTCATACATGAGCTTCAATTGAGGAATTATATGGGTTGAAGACTTATTTTTATGATTTAGAATACAATCAAGCTCATGGACCCTTTGAAATACTAAGGGGTGGGTCATGTGTCCTAGAGCTCAATTCCAATCATATTGGACCAATTAAGTTCTACAAATAGGTCCTTGGAGTGCAAATTGAGAATTAAGTATTTTGTGGTCATAGTGAATGCTCAAAATATTTTTTTAGTAGAATAATAATTAGAATATAAGATGGTGGGAGAAATTTTAGATGTTATATATGAGAAGGATTAAATGAGATGAAGTTGTGATTAAAGTTAAACTTATTTGAGTAAAAAGCGTGGCCTATAGATGTTCTAGAAGGAGGTAGGGTTGATTGACATGATTAAATTCATTATTGTATTGTACCAATTGATTTTGCAATTTGACCAAAGATTAAACAATGGTAGTGAGGCCATCAGTTTCGTAATGATTAGGGAGAAAGAAAAGGAACAGAAGCAGCTCGTATCCTTCTTTACTAAGAAGCCCAAGTGTCACGAAATAAAATATTTTAAACTAATTGTGAATAGGATGAGAACGCATGTCTACGGTACTCCTAGACCAACAAAACACGCTATTATCGGACGCTTCCTCATTATCTTAAGAAAAGATCACGAAACTTTTAATTGGACTCTCCTTTCATGAATGACTGGGAAGGAATCGAGGAATAGACTCTATTAATAAGGGAAATAGGATGTTTCCTTGCTACCAATGGAAACGGCAGCGCCGTAGTGCCCTAGAGGGTGAATGTCGTGACCCATCACCTGCCGCACCTGTAAAACGTCTCAGTATCCATATTTGTGTGAGTGGGAGTAAATTACCTAATGCGAGAAGAAAAAGCCCTACGATCCAGTAGAACCCGTCTTTGATAGAGATCAGTCTGGTGCTCTGTTCTTTGTGCCGAGGAGATGAACTCCACGTCACCGGCCTGGAGCTGCGACAGCCCGTCTGGAACAGAATCCCAATCAGGGGTGAGGCACTATGGGCTGAAGGGCAAAGATCTGTGACCAAGGGTCAAATAGACAAACACGAGAAGAAGCGTAGGCCCAACCAAAATGCAGAGTCCTGATTGCACGCCTTTCATGGACGTCGGTGAAGTCGTTTCTCTCAAAGAGGCATCCCCTTCCCGGAGACGCTCTGCTTTCACGGCAAAATAGGGCAATGTGATCCCTGTATCTCAGATGGAGGTGGGAAGGGTCTCGTCTCCTGTCTGCTAGGCCAATGGGTTGCCACTCAAGAGGCCCAATCAGGATGAAGTAGAAAGCAAGGTATTAACAATAAGATGATTTTAATTTGTTAAGATACTTTAAAAATTTATAGAAATTGATTTTCTTGTCAGAATTGGGTGTATAAGGGCTCATAGGGAAGGATGAGATATGAAGACTATCTTGAAAGAGGTTCGACTCTGGAAAAAAAATATAGATAAGGTAATTTTATTTAAAGAAAAGTTAGATAAGTGAATTATGTGCATATATATGATATTTCGTTAAAACAATGATATAGGGTTGCATCTCGTAAAACTTCAGGGACATGTTACACCACAAGTTTAGAAGAATTTAGACCTCACTAGTGGGATACACAACAAATATGTTGTTTCCTATGACACAAGTAAGTGGTTCATGGCCATGAGTATTCATATTTATTGTGCGCAGTACATTTACATGTTTGTCATACAAGGCATTATGATTTATGTGTTCTAATATTCTGAGATTTTAAGTAAGATATACTTAAAGTTTTCATACCTTCGTGATTGCGTTCTGACACATACCCAATATCTCAAGTGGAGATATGTTATTAAGATTTTCTTCAAATGATTAGGATTCATGAACCAAGTGTTCATGAGAAAAAAAAATTAATGGATCATGTTCATATGATATTTCTTATTAATCATTCATGTTAACAAATAATACTACAAGACAATGAAACTAAGATTGTCATACTTCCATGATTATGTGATATATCCATGTAAGTAAGATATCAAGTAGTAATATGCTATTAAGATTTCTTATATAGATAGAGTTATGATAACTAAGAAGATATTTGATTTCTTAGAATGATTCAAATTTTAGAGTTAAGCACGATGTAAGAATATCAAAATTTTGAACATATTAAGACATGATTAAGTTTTCAAGATAAACACTCTATTAGGATCAAGATGTATTGAGAATTCATTTCATGTTAATGTTATAAGATTACAATGTATTATGTCATGATAAAGTTCCAAGATAAGATTTTATTAAGATTGATGATTTGAGTCATGATAAGAATATGAGAACATAATGCTTTAAGATTCATGATGTAAGTGTGTTAATATGTATGTTTTAGATTTCAAGATAAGATTCAGATTTAGATTCATATATAGACTACTCAATATGTGGGTAGCCATATATTTGATAAAGATACATGATAAGGGTTTTAGACCCAATCTCATTTATGAAGTAATTGAGATCCATATTCACATTCAGTTCTAGATTAAGTTTATCACTTAAGAATAAAAGATTCAGATTTAGAATTTAGTACCTGATCAGTACTCAGTAATCAGTTTCAGATAAGTCAGTTATCAGTGTTCAGTTTTAATATAAGATAAGTTCAGATTCAGTATTCAGCAAAGCTATCAGTATTCAGCTTCAGTTCAGATTAAGAATTAAGTAAGTTTAGACTTAAGATAAATAAGTCGAAACCTTCACATAAGACATTATATGATAAGTCCTCATTCAGTATACCTGGGACGATTCAGAGGCATCTGTTTCCAATTCAGAGGAGTGCTACTCCAATTCAGAGGTGTTGCGGCACCAATTCAGGGCATAGTCACGCCAATTCAGAGACACCTCAGTGTCATTTAGGGCATGTAGTGCCATTTCAGGGTACCTTGGTACCAATTTAGGGTGTAGATACGCCAATTCAGGAGGACTAATTGTATAATGGTGGCCACAAATAGATACAAATTGTAAGTAAAAGATACTTTAGATTAGAGTATGTCTGTAATCTCATCCGTGAGTGTGATGAGAGCAATTCAGATGAGATAAGTATGACCTAGACACTTTAGTGTAGGTCATGAGACCCATGGTATAGGTCTCCAGAAAAGATATAGTAGAAAGATAAGAGTTAAAGAAGTCAAGAGATATTATGTTTTCAGATTTTAATCAGCATTTTCTATCAATTTTAGAATGCCCAAGAATATATTGTAACATTGTTCGCTCTTCAGTAGTGCATTTTAGAATACTCATGCCACTTACTCTAAGAACTGTTTTTCCCAATGCGTGGCTGGGGATGTGATGTCCGAAGGTTTGGAGCGATTGAAGAACAAAGGGACCAGCAAAGGCCTAAGAGACTTTGAAGCTTGCTTAGTGGGGTGCCATCTATCTAGATGATCTTGAGTATCTACATCTTTTCATTATGAACTTATGCATAAACATGATGTAGTTTTATGTTGACAAAAAGCTATGTATGAATCAGTTTTACAGTTTTACAAAGTGTTTCATTTACTTTTATTGCAATGGTTATCATGTTTTTGATACTCCCAGAAAAGAAAAAAAATAGCTTCCGTTCATGTGTTATGAAAATCTGGGAGTTACAAACGAGACCCATCCCTAGCAATGCTCCATCATCTTCTTCATCATCTCGCTTGATTCCTTTTGATGACACCTCCTTTGTCTCAATAGAGGTTGTAAATAGGTATGAGGACCTTCTTCATAGTAGTCCTTTTCCATTTAGAACCTTGTTTGAGCCTAGACCTAGGCGTCAAGCTATCATAGACCAAGTGGTGAGGTTGCTAGCCATTCATCACCTATCAGCCCTGACTGTCGAACGTGACTACTATCGTAATTCTATGACAAGCACAAAAGCAGTTCACGAATTCTACACTAACTTGCGTTGGAATTAGGACACCCTTATACCCCCTCTGAATACTCAACTGATTCTTACATCCATAATCACCGGGAAGAGATTTCAAATCTCTGAAGATATTCTCAATGTCTTCTTCTCAGGATATGATGAGAATGACACCCGGCGTAAGGATTACAGAGAGTATTTTGACCTTTTAGATCATGAGGGTTTCTACAAGCAGAATGAGATGACTCTTCCTGATATCCATCACTACCTAAAGAAACTTGATGTTCCTTACAAGAAGAAGAGCACCCCTCCTCCTCCCTTGATCTCAGAAAGCATATATTAGCCCTAGTGGTCAACTGTAACATCCATCCTAAGAAAAATCAAATAGAGTAGAGAACACTACGGTCCTAATGTACTGCATTCTAGAGAATATCAGAGTCAAATGGTCAAGATACATTCTCCACCATATGACCTGTTTTGACACTAGTAAGAACACCCACGACACCCATCCACCCTATCCAACCCTGATTTGTGGTTTATTCCAATTCACCACTGAGAAATCACTCTTTTCTGACTTCCATTACAAGCTTTCCAGGAAAGGTGTGTGTATCAGTGAGACCACAATTCAGAAGTATGTGCCTATTTTTGCCTCCACTGCACCTGGTGCTACACCCTCAGCCTCTGCCTCTATAGCCCCTGCCTCTACCTCTACCCGAGCTCCACCTCCTGAGCCACCTCAACCTAGTCGTGCCTCATTTTGTATGTCCAATGAAACCCTCATGGACTACATGATGCACCAATAGGCACACAACCTCCAGGTTCAGGAGCATCTACACCAAGATTTATGTTCAATCATGTAAAACATGAACTTATCCTGTACAGACCCATACCCCACCTACCAGCCTTTCCCCCATAGTGATTATGCTTCATATGCATATCATCATTACTACCCTACTGCTGAGCCTTCCACTACTGCTCACACACCCTCTGCTATTGGTGGTTCCGCTCCCGTCCACCTTTCATTGCCTTCTGGCCCTTTGGCCACTCTTTTTGCCAGTCTTGGTGATTCTGTTCCTTCCTTCCCTCAGGCCAATGAGCTCAATGCTCTTGGTATGACTTGGGATGAGCAGAATGTTCATTGGCCTGGTCTTGGTTTTGGTCCTTCTATGGACGAGGAGATGCCTAACCAGGATGATGCTGAGACCGTTGCTGCTGATGATGATGATGGCGATGGTGAGGATGCTTCTGATGATGGTGATGGCTCTGGTGCTGATTCCAGTGATGAAGGCACTACTACTACACCTTTAGATGGAGACAAGGACTACGAGCCTGGAGTTGATGATGATGATGTTGTGGACATAGATAATCTAGATGTCTAGTTTTTTTTAGTTTCTAGTCTAGTTTTCTAATCATATGTATCTTTCTAGGCTATTTTGTATGAGAAACATCTGGGCACATTATCTGAGATGTATGATTTTATCTTCAATTTTTCATCACTTCTTGCTTGTAGCTACTTTTATGAGAACATGCTTCTGAGTTGAAATCTATGTTATGTGCACTCTTGCTCTTTTCTCTATTATATCCTATGAGTTGGTGCCATATTTCACCATATTTTGATTATGACTTAACTTGTGTGTTTCTTTCATCTCTGGTTGATATATGATATGAGATTGCATGTTTAAAAAAAATTGATTGTGTTTGGAGAAGACATGATTTTATGCTCTTCTACCCCCTTACTTTTTTATAATGTCAAAAGGGGGAGACAACTTCAATGTCTTGAAACTCAATCATATTGCTATTCTTTGTCATATTGCTGCTTATTGCTTATGGGATCCTTTTCTTATTCATTATATGCTTTATCATGTGACTTGCAAAGGACCATATAGTACATGTATGCTATAATTGCTTTGTGTAGATAGACTAACTATGCAAGTTAAAGTAAGCATAGATTGAGGGGGAGCAATTTACATTGTTCAAATCTTGAATCCCCCTAATTCACAAGGCAAAGGTATAATTTCTATATCCTTTTCAATATGTTTGAGGAATGGTTTGTCATTGTCAAAAATGGGGGAGAATGTTTACCTAGAGGTTATACATTGTCCATATTTTGATAATGACTTAACCATTCCATTCATATGTATCTAATATGTGTATTCAAGATTGATTTTAGGTGTTAGGTACATGAAAAGGAGCAAATTACACAAGCCCTAGCTTGTCAAAGTTCAAGTCAAAAGCTATGCAAGTGTGCTAATTAGGAAATCCATGTAAATGACCTTAGAAGAATTTTGTAATCACTTGTATTGATGATATGACTTGTAACTAAGATGAGAAAGTTTATTGGGACACTTTTTACCAAGTTTTAATCACTTTTTAAGCACTTTAGAAAATCGATCATAGGTTGTTGATCGGTCGAGTTGGAATCTCGACCGATCCACTGGATCCATTTTCTGGAGAGTGCATCGGTCAAGTTGTGCATACAGAACTCGACCAATCGGGTTACTGACCAAATGCTATTTTCATTGGTCAGTCGAGTTTCCCCAAGACAAACTCGACCGATGGTTTGAAAATTGTGTTTGTCTTTTAGCCGATCGGTCGAGTTACCTTTATTGAATCTTGACTGATTGCACTATACGGAAAACATAGAAAAATTGATTCTAACCATTGGTGACTTGTTTGGACGAAAATAGATTTGTTGCCTTGTGTAAAAATGGCTATAATTCATCCCTAAGTGTTCCCCAACTCAAAGGGGCACCCCCAGCTATAAATAGGACCACTTGGAGTTCATTCCAAGGTTGCTCATTCCATATATGCTTGGTTCTAGCTTAGTTGAGAGTGTTGCACACCTTTGTGCCCCTTTCTCTCTCTACTTTTAATTCAAATATGTGAATATGAGTGAGTTAGGATCTGTTTTAAGAGATCTATCCCTTGTATCCATGTAAAGCTCTCCACCTCCATCTTCCTACCCCCTTTCCTTATTGAAGAAAAGGCTTGAAGATCTTCTCCAAGTGAAGGAGAAGGAGTTGTTGTTCTTCAATGTTGAAGAAGGCATGGTGATCCAGATCTTTGAGTGAAGGAGATAGGCAAGGCGTACGTTCAAGAAGGATAGGTAATTCCTGGAAGGTAAAAGACTTGAAGATGGAGTGGGTAAGTCCTTATTGAAGGCTGAAGACTCCATGGTTCAAGTGGGTAAGTTTCTTCGGTAGGTTGAAGATCCTTGCTTGAGGTATTAAGTCCTTGGATGAATGTGGTTTTGTATTGTAATCTTATAAATGAATATAAGAGCATCAAGATTGCAAAGTCCTAGAGATTCACCACCTTCTAAGTAGTAGACTGACTCACTTCTAGTTTGAAGTGTGGAACCATGCTAAACCACTTTGTCCAAGTGTATGGTATCCTTGTCTCTCACCCTTGCTATGCTTGTTAGTTAGGACTTCAAATTGGTTGTATGCTTAAGCTTTTGTCCTTAATATAACTTGGAGGTCTAATCTTTTTTGTGAGATTTGTAAAGCTCTATTCACCTCCCCCTCTAGAGTCCTTGATCCAATAAGAAGTTGTAGTCAAGATCGAACACAAGGAGCTTTAGTAACTAATTAAACACAACAGTGCTAAGTTTCAACAATCTAGACCTTTGTCAAAGAGCGATTTGGTTGATTAAACTAAAATTCAGAATTAAACTAAAATAGTAAATGGATTTCTTGAAGGGGTTTGATTTCAGGTTTAAAATAATCTTGGACTTAGGATTTCACTAGCACATCATAACATGAATTAGGAAAACAAATTTAAATATACCAAACACTTGCAAAGGAGGGTCGTAAGTTATACTTCACCTCTCGGTGTAAATACAATGATCCTAACTCAATATATCACTCTCGTGTATATATTTCATTTTGGATCACAAGATCACTCCTCAACTCTAATATTTTCCACTCTCATGGTAAAGGAGGAGTTGCTAAGAGAGTATCTCCTTACTCTCCTACCTATCTTCTCAGATTAAGCAAGAAAGCATAAAACATGCATACATGGTGGCCAACCATACATGCAAGAAGTAAGAACTGATACTCAAAAGGTAGAATGCAAACATTTAATATTTAGAACGAATTATCATGTTCCATACATGTCATGACATGAGAGTTACTCTCCCATGCCCAAGAATTTGAATCTACTCACTCATGGCTATGAAACACAAGTAATAAGATGGAAAACTATAGTTTTTCATGATAGAAACTAAGGTACAGCTACAAGATTTGAAATGAAAGAAGGAACAAGGAGAAACTCCAGCAAGTAGATGGAGTTTCATCTCTGAAAGGCTCCTCTCCAACAACCTTCTCTCTCGAGTAGGTTGAAGTCAAATGGGGAAGCTCCAACTGCAACAATGAAGAAGAATGGAGAGGAAAAGAGGTATTCTCTCGAATAACTTCCTTGTCTTATCTAAATTCTCCCCTCCTCAACTCTTCTCTGTTCTCTCATGCAAAACACTCCAAAATGATCTGTGATAACTGTCCCCTGAAAGGGAGAGTCATATTTGTCCAAAAGAAACGTTGAATTTCAAATTCTACAGACTACTGATCCACTTACGACGTGTGGATTGATCCACACATCGTGTGGATAAGTGCATCTCAACAACTGCTCGAGGGACCCAGATTTATAGTGTGTAATTTGGTGACATGCCATAAATCTAAGTACTGAATGAAATTCTCCAAGAGAGCTTTACGTCATGTTTCTGGATAACACGGTGTGTTCTGCCTTTGAGAATTTTATCCGATGATGCATTACGGCATGTGATTTGGAAACACACAGTAATTTTAAGTTCTGACCAAAAATCTCCAAAAGAGCCCTACGCCATGTTTCTGTGCAACACGTCGTGTGTCTGTCTTCAAAAAGTTTTGTCTGATGAGGCCTTACGGTGTGTGTAGTTGTGTTACACGCCGTAAGTCCTGATGTTCCTTCAATATTCAACTCCAGCTGCATGACTCCAAGGGAATGTCCAATATACACCTTTGGGGGAATTTTCTTGTCAAAATAGAATGAAATTGAGTACTTGTGCATCAACAAACAACCTAGTAAGTATACCTCGAATGCTTGAAAATCAACATGAGTATGAATGAAAAATGAGTTCGAATGCATGAAAAATGCATGACAAACAAGATAGAAATATGATATGAAATGTGCACATTAAATCCCCCTAAGCTTGAACCATTGCTTGTCCTCAGGCAAAAAGAAATAGATATAGGATGTTGATCCAAATCATGGGCATATTTCATATCTTCATTTAAGAACAAATAAAAGATCAACATCAATGCTAATGTCTATTTCACACATGTAGCTAAAAAATGAGCTGAATTTTATCTCTCAAAATAGAAATTTAGTTCAGGAATCGCATTCTAATTATCTTTAATAAGTCAATTATATAGCAATCATGTGAGACAAGCATGATAGAGCCAATAAAATGATGATATGCCAAAAGTTCCATTGATAATAATGATAAAATGAAAAGAAAGTCTCTTAACATATCTGTCTGCTTGCATTGGCTTTATCATACAAATCAAAAAATCTATTAGGATTCACGTACGCGATACTCGACAGATGAGTACAGGCTTATGCACACGTGGAGTACCAGTTGGGGATTAATTTCCCTCTTTCCATGCATCTACAACCTTCATTGCGTTGGTGTACATGTGGGCGACTTAGCCATCTTTTGGGTTCATTAAGTTTTCAAAAACACCCCCTTTTTATATGATTCCGACACTCAATATTTGTTGATGATTTGATTGCTACATTTTCCTTGTTTTTGATTGGGAACCACGCGGTCCTTTTTCTACCCTTTCCTTTTTGCAAATATTGCCAAGCAAGATTGATATAGAAAAAAAGAAATTCAATCACTTATAGATATGTTCTCAATTGGAGAAATGAAATATTCATTATAGTATTGGAAATATCATGCTAATGGATAATCAAAGCTCTATAGTTCACAAATTCAAGAATTTCAAATATTTACATGGATTGAGAAATAGAGACAAAAAAATTAGTTCACTTTTCAACATGATATGGGATGTGGAGATGTGAGCAATGATAGGCAAATTTTTTTACAACATATGAAATAAGCCAATAAGTTGTCTTAATATATTTTATCTTCTCATGTAAAGATGGTTCAAGCAAAGGGAGAAAAGATAAGACACAATTTCATTAATTCAAGATTGATTTTGAAACATGACATGTAATGCTAGGAATCAAAATATATAAGCAAATTTCTGAAACAAATGACAATGGAAGGGAAATGACATCAAACAAAATGTTGGAAATAAAAGATACAAGACTACTGGCCGGTTGTACCCCCACAAGCTTGAAGATTGCAGTGTCCTCGCTGCTCAAATCAAACTTAGAAGTGACATAATTGGGTACCTCATGGTGCACAGAGAAACATTTAGAGAGAGGGATCAACACCCCCTGAGGTTTAGGGAATATTTCATCAAAAAAAGTATGAAGGGGATCCATTGAAGAAACAGAAGGCTTCTACTGCTGTGGAGGAGGCTGTGACAGAGCATAATGACCCTAAGATAGATGCCAAGCATCCATGTGAGACACCATGTTGTATATATTTGTCATCTGATGTGAGAAGCCATTGTATTGTTGATGTAAACCTCCATAGTTGTCATGTAGATCGGTATACTACTACTGTAAACTGGTGTAGGAGTCCTGCAAACCACTGTACTGCTATTGGATACCAGTGTACTGAGTCTGAAGTTGTGTGTACTAATCCTATAAGGTAGTCATTCTCATGTCCTAGATTTCAAAACACTGTTGGACATAGCCATAGATCTGGTGCATGTCCATATACCTCCATGAGAGCTCAGTCTGTGTCCCGGTAGAAGGAGGAGGAGTTGCTTCTATCTCGGCTACTATAGAAGAACCCAGTGCACTGCTAGAGGAAAGTTGCCCTTCATCCTGAGTAGCTGCAAAATACTTCCAGTTTTCCTTCTTCTTTGTAGTTACTAGCTTAGGATTTGGTAAATTAATGGTCTTTTCTTTCCCATGGACTAGCAGGAAATAAGAACCTTTGGTCCTCTCTCCAATCAGAGTAGCTACTTTGAGAACCACACAATCAATCTCAACCCTTTTTCCCCAAGTGTTCAATGCTTGAAAGATCAACTTTTAGTGCCTTGGTCAGCTTGGTGATGATACCCCCAATCATTATATCACCCTTCTTATACTTCCTAGTCTTCTCTACCTTTTTTAGAAAATGATACCCCATGTTGACATCATATTCATGAACTGCAGCCCATAATAAAAAACAATCCAATTTCCCCACAACCCCCATAGTTTCTTTCCTGCCAAGAATACTCAAAGAGGGACTCTAAGCAAGACTTTAAAAAGAAGGTTGTGAATTTTGGATGCACGGGATGATGCGGGGTCAAAGGAGGTCTCCTCAATGATTTGGCTCCAGAATTCATTTGCATCAAATTCAGTAGGATACCCGATAGACCTGAGATAATTAAACTCAAGTAAACCACATAACTGCTCAAATGTCATACGATAAGGTTTGTCTAGCAATCTAAAAGAAATAATGCCAAAGGGTTATCCGGTCTTCTTAGGGTTTGTGTCACTAGAAAAAGAGGTCAAGAATATATAGACTAGATTGGGGTAGGTGGGGACACCATCTATGAAGCAATTAAGTCCTAGAAGCTTAAGATATTCCTTTAGTTCAGCTACAATGCCCAAGTCATCTATCTCAGCCTCGTCAAAGAAATGGGAGCTTACCACCCTCCTGGAATGAAGAAGAGTGTAGACACCCTCCTCCTCCTCCTCATGTAGATCAAAGAGACACTGGCTTTGGAATCGGTCTAAGGAAGAAGATTCTCCAGTGCGTGGGTGCTTCGCCATGAGTTTGGTGCGACCCATGTTTAAAATTTGGCTTGAACGGGTAAAACACGACATGTACTATGGATATACATGTCGTAGGGAACCTGCTATTCGAGGAAGATTTGACAAAGGTTTACAATGTGTAAACGAAGTTCACATGGCGTGTTGAATGGAGGTTCTTGAGTCAGGTGATGGTGGCTTGCTTGTGGTTACAACGTGCATCGAAGAAGCTTATGGTGTGAGGAGCGATGGCTTCCCAACCGCTATAGATGATCTCATGGTGTGGGGTTTGGAGGATACATTGTGAGAGGTATTGTTGGAGGTGTGGCAGTGGTGAGGTTGCTGGAATGTCAGTCCGTCGATGGTAGGCATTGCACACGGTGAGTGAGACGACGATGAGCTTGCTGGAGATACGATAGTGGGTAGAGATGTCGCGGTGAGCAGAGTGGCAGCAATGAGCAGAGCGGCGACAATGAGCAGAGAAACAATGCTCTCGAATGGAGTGGAGGAGCTCAATGATGGCATGAGTCGAGGAATGATGTAGCAAGATCACACACGCCATGTATGAGAGAGAGGCTTCTGCAGACTAGGGTTTATAATTCTCTTCTCACGAGAACTTACACCATGTTAATCAAGATACACGACGTAGGTTCTAATTCAACTACCTTCGTGGGACCCCAAATTTCAAAAACCATGACGTGTGGAAAGGTCCATCACATTGTAACTTGCTCAAATAGCCACACTGTAAGTTTGCTAATCATGTCGTAAGTTGGAAGTCCTGTGACATTCTGTTGAAATTCTTCAATTTATGGAACACACCATGTTGATATGGTGTTACGTCGTGCCTATGATGACCTAGCTTGCACAATCTTGAAAATTTCACAAGCTGTAATGTGACTTTATTACGTCGTGCAATCAAAATACGCCGTGTAGATCGACTACACGCCGTAATGCGAGCAACCTATTGTTTTTGGTGATGATCGTAGAAATAATACCACACAGTGTGTTAAGTGGAGATTACACCATGTTTTCTTCTGACTTGTAGCTTCTACTTTTGGCACACGATGTAAGGAAGAAATCAACACGCTGTGTTTGTCATAGTTTCTTCAGATTTTGTTGAATTTTGATATCTTCTTGAGTTATGTTAAGTACCTGAAACAACAAAGATTTAAAGATTTGGGCATGAAATTTGAACAAATCTCAGAGAACTTGCACCATGAAGTTTATTTTGGATAAGAATTAAACAACTAGAAAGAAAAACAAAAACAACTATCTAAATGTGGGGATAACTCCCAAAAACGTCTTCCATTTAAAATCCGAAAGTAGATTCTTATTTCTTCTCATGGGACTTCAGAGAGGGAGCAAGATGCCCCTTTCAAAATCAGTTCACCTTCATCATAAAGCTTGCATCAGTGTACATTGACTGCGAAAACTCCATCGTTACTTTGCAATTCAACAACTCCACATGGAAAAATCTTCATTACAAGAAACAGGTCGGACCACTTAGATCTCAATTTTCTAGGGAATAACCTCAATCTGGAGTTGAAAAGCAAGACTTGGTCTCCTTCTTTGAAGTCTTTTCTTTAGATTCTCTTGTCATGCCAATACTTTGTTCTTTATTTGTACAACTTTGCATTCTCATACGCATATAATCGGAGTTCCTCCAACTCTTGCAACTGCAATAGACGTTTCTCACCTTCTTTCTTTATATCAAAGTTTGGGAACTTAATATCCCATAGAGCACGGTGTTCTAGCTCCAATGGAAGGTGACAAGACTTACCATACACTAGTTTGAATGGAGTTGTCCCTATGGTAGTCTTGTTGGCTGTCTGGTATGCCCACAATGCATCGCCTATCTTTAGATCCCAATCCTTTCTTGAGCTGGACACAGTCTTCTCTAGAATACTTTTCAGTTGTTGGTTGGAGACTTCTACTTGCCCGGATGTTTGAGGATGGTAAGGTGTAGAGATCTTGTGAGTGACTCCATACTTGGATAAAATATTATTAAACTGCCTCTCAACAAAGTGTATGCCTCCATCAGAAATTACAGCCCTAGGAACTCCAAACCGGGGGAAAATGATTTTCTGGAATAGCTTGATTACAGATTTTACATCCAGTGTTTGGGTTGGAAATGCCTCAACCCATTTAGAGGCGTAATCGCAAGTAACCAAAATGTATTGATAACCATAGGAAGACGGGAAAGGTCCCATATAATCAACTCCCCACACATCAAATACCAATATTTCCAAGATGGAATTAAGAGGCATTTCCTCACACTTTGATATTCATCCAGCTCTTTGGCATTTTTCACATGCTTTGACGAGTGATTGACATCTTTAAACAAGGTTGGTCAATAGAAACTGGCCTGGAGAATCTTTGCTGCAGTCTTCTCTCCTCCAAAGTGACCTCCGTAAGGAGAGGCATGGCATTCAGAAATGATTGTGGCAATTTCCTCTTCAGCAACACACCTCCAGATGAGCCCATCACTCCCATATTTGAACAACAAGGGGTTGACCCAGTATAAAATTTTACATCATGGAAAAACTTCTTCTTCTGTTGGTATGTCAGGTCTGGAGGTAGTTGTCCTATAGCAAGAAAATTTGCAATGTCTGCAAACCATGGTTCTTATGTGGATGATAAAGAATAGAGTTTCTTAATCGACAATTGGTCCTCAATAGGCAATGAATTTCCAACATCTGTGGTCAACCTAGATAGGTGATCAGCAACGTTGTTCTCTATCCCTTTCTTATCTCAGATCTCAAGGTCAAACTCTTGAAGAAGCAATATCCAGCAGATGAGACAAGGTTTGGCATCCTTCTTGTTAAGCTAATACTTTATTGTAGCATGTTCTATATACACAATTACTTTGGATCCTACCAAATATTGTCTGAACTTATCAAAAGCATATATTATTGCAAGCATCTCTTTCTCGGTGATTGTATAGTTGATTGATGCTCCTCTAAGGTCTTTCTTGCATAGTATATGGCATGAAGCTTCTTATCCTTTCGCTGTCCAAGAACTACTCCTATTGCGTAGTCACTTGCATCACACATTAATTCGAAAGGAGCACTCCAGTCCGGTGGTTGGATGATTGGGGCTGAGAAAGAGCTTGTTTGAGCTTGTTGAAGGTTGTATGATAGTCATCATCGAATATGAACTCAACATCTCTTGCAAGCAGGGAACACAATGGTTTTGCAATCTTGGAGAAATCTTTAATGAATCTCCTATAGAACCCTACATGTCCAAAGAAACTATAGATGTCCTTGAATGAAGAGGGAGTAGACATCTTCTCAATAGCTTCCACTTTGGCCCTGTTAACTTTAATACCCTTGTTAGAAATAATATGGCCTAGTACTACACCAGATTGTACCATCAAATGGCACTTCTCCCAGTTTAGTACTAGGTTAACCTTTTTGCAACATGCTAAGAAGTTAGATGAATTGCACAAACAATGATCAAAGGAATCTCCATAAACAATAAAATCATCCATGAATATTTCCATTATGTTTTCAATAAAATCGGAGAAAATAGCCATCATGCAATGCTAAAATGTTGTAGGGGCGTTGCAAAGACTGAAAGGCATGCGGCGGTAAGCATAGGTGCATGTAAATGTAGTTTTCTCTTAGTCAGGAGGGTATATTGGAATCTGAAAAAACCCAGAATATCCGTCTAAGTAGCAAAAGTAAGAATGATTCACACATCGCTCAAGCATCATTTCAATAAAAGGCAAGGGAAAATGATCTTTGCGAATTGCTTTATTCAAGCGCCAGTAATCAATACACATAAGCCAACCTGTGACTATACATGTTTGTATTAATTCATCATTATCTCCCTTAATGACAGTTACACCCCCTTTTTTAGGTACCACATGAATGGCACTAACCCAGGGACTGTCGATTATAGTATAAATGATACCGACATCTTTCAACTTAAAAATTTCCTTTTTAACCACTTCAAGCATGTTATGATTTAAATGTCTAGGTGGTTCAACAATAGGCTTAGCATCATCCTCCATGTTTATCCTATGCGTGCAGAAGGATGGATGCCCTTTAAATCATCAATACTATAACCAATGACATCTTTATATAAATGTAATTCAGCAAGCAATTTATTTTCTTGTTCATTAGTTAACTCATCATTGATTATGACTGGAAAAGTAGAATCGAGGTCAAGAAATGCATATCTTAGCCCTGGTGGAAGGGCTTTGAGTTCTACCTTTCTCCCAGCTGTGTTTTCTTTGGGTTTATCATCAACTAGTGAAGTACCCTCATTAATAGCATTTGGTTTAGCAATAAAAAATGCTCCAAAATTTTCAAAATCATCATTGGTAGTTTCATCATCATCACAATAGTTAATTATCAAATCAGCATCATATTGGTCTTCTTCCACAATAGAGTCAATAGAATCAATAAAACATATCTCTTCCACTTGTGAAGGTGCTTTCATGGCATTAAACACAGAAAACTCCATGGCTTCTTCACCAACCCAGAGTGTGAGCTTTCCTTCCCGGACATTGACAAGGCACCTGACAGTCCTCAAGAAGGGTCTCCCAAAAAGAATGGGATTGGAAGGAACTTCAAGCATGTCTAACATGACAAAATCAAAAGGAATGTAGAATTTACCGATTTTCACCGGTACATCCTCCACAATACCTTTGGGATATTTGATTGAGTAATCAGCCAGCTGGATGGCCATCTTTGTAGGCTTCAAATCTCCAAGATCTAGTTCCTACCACAAAGTAGATGGAATGAAGCTAATGCTAGCTTCAAGGTCAACAAGACCTTTGTCAAACATGGTGTTGCTGGTCTGACAAGGTAGAGTGAATGCCCATTCTCTCAGAAAGCATGATGGTTTCAACTTGCTCTATACTCCTCTTCTTGGTGAGGATGTCCTTCAGAAACTTGGAATATGATGACATCTTAGCTATGAATTCATCCAATGGAAGATTGACATGGAGTTTGTTTAGGATCTCTATAAATTTTCCAAATTTTGAATCTTCCTTCTTATTTGCAAGTCTTTGTAGAAATGGTGCATTTGCTTTGTAAGAAGGTGGTGCTTCATATGTACCCTTTTCTTTGTCATCAATGGGGGTGTCAATCTTCTCTTCATTAGCAACCTCAACACTCTTCTCCTTGGGTGGAGAAGGTCTTTGAATTTTAGCTCCACTCCTCAAGGTGATAGCATTTACTTGCCCTCTTGGATTCACCTCCGGTTGGCTAGGAAGAGAACATGACAGTGTGTTCTTTTGATACACCAAGGCTTGCTAGGAAATTTGGTTTTCCATCATCCTTGTATGAGTGGAAATGCCATCCACTTTTGTGGAGAGTTGAGCAATTGTATCTTTCAACAATTTGTCATTGCTCTGAAACTCTTCATTTTACTGCGCTTGAGTGGAGATGAATTGCTCCATCATAGTATCCAAAGAAGATTTCTATGGTTGTTGTTGTTGTTGATAACCCCTATTGTTGTTGAAGCTCGACAAATTCCTGTTTGCTTGCCATTTGAAGAGTTGTTGCTTCTACAGTTGTTGTTGTCCTTGTTGAAAGTTTTGAGCATTGCTTGTGTTCCGGTAAGAGAAATTAGGATGATCTCTCCATCTCGGATTGTACGTGTTGGAAAAGGGGTTATATTTTTATTTTTTCCCATGTATTCCAATGGAGTTAACATGTTCTTGGTTCTCCTCATTCATAGTAGGAGAAAAACAAGTAGAAGAAGTATGTCCAGCAATTCTATAAGCTTCACAAATTACCTCAGCTGCTTGGATGTGCATTGTAGTCATCTTCTCAAGCTTTTGTGTAAGGACATCAAGCTTGGCTGCAATTAGATCAACTGCATCAACACTATGCTTTCCTATTTGCTTCTCGGTTGGAGAACTCAGTGTAGAAGAAGGTTGTGATTTCCTATCTGACCCCCATTGGCAATGGTTGAGTGCTATATCTTCAATGATATCATAAGCCTCCATATAAGACTTATTCGTTAAAGCTCCATTAGCTGTGGCATCCACTATCATGTGAGTGTTGTAGAACAATCCATTGTAGAATGTTTGAAGTAGCAACCAATTAGTCAATCCATGGTGATGGAACATGCGTTGCAGGTCCTTGAACCACTCCCATGTGTCATACAAAGTTTCTCCATCTAATTAAGAAAAGTTTGTGAGCTGGTTTCTCCGATGAGCTATTTTGCTTGGCGGAAAATGCTTTGCAAGGAAAGCATTTAATAGTTGATCCCAGCTTTTGATGGACTTCTTGGGTAGAGATAAAAGCCACACCTTGGCTCTATCTCTCAAGGTGAAGGGAAATAATATAAGCTTTATTGCATCAGCAGATACACCATGTTCATGTACTCCAAGGATTCAGCTACATGAGGATTTGGATCTTCGGTGACGGTACCTGCAAAATGGGTTTTCTAGATCATCTACATCATAGAAGGACTAATAGAGAAGTTTTTTTCCTCTATCACAGGTAGATCAATGGCTCCACAAATGTTTGCAGCAGCCAACATGGTGAAGCCCTTCAAAGGACGGTTGTCCTCCATGGTAGGATCTTCTTGTGTGACTTCTTTAAAGGATGAAGAAGATTGTGGTGGTGATGATGGTGGAATACCCTCTAGCAGTGGTTTCTCTTCTCTTCTTTCTCTCCTCAAACTTGCAAGAGTGTGCACAATCTCGGGATCTAGAAATACAGATGGTTGAAGACCCCTCTTCGAACGATGCATACAACCTGAAAAGAAGTAAGAGATATTGAGAACACAACTAAAAAGTATATGAAAATTCAAAAAATGAAAATGATGATCTAGTCTCGAATACTAGTTAGCACTTTTTACTCTAATTAGATTAATTGTATCTCCCAAGCAACGACGCCAAAAACTTGTTGGTTGTTACACTAATGAGTTTCAATCATATATATGATCTTTTACTCAACCACCCAATTCCCTCAAGTATACGGGAGTAGTTGTAGTCGAGATCGAGCACAAGGAGAATTAGTAACTAATTAAACACAACAGTGCTAAGTTTCAAAAATCTATAACTTTTTCAAAGAGTGAATTGGTTGATTAAACTAAAATTCAGAATTAAGTAAAACAGTAAATGGATTTCTTGAAGGGGTTTGATTTTAGGTTTAAAACAATATTAGACTTAGGATTTCACTAGCACGTCATAACATGAATTAGAACACGAATTTAAACATACCAAATAGTTGCAAAGGAGGGTTGTATGTTATACTTCACCTCTCAGTGTAAATACAATGATCCTAACTCAATATATCACTCGTGTGTATATATTTCATTTTGGATCGCAAGCTCACTCCTCAACTCCAATATTTTCCACTCTCATGGTAAAGGAGGAGATCCCAAGAGAGTAACTCCTTACTCTCCTACCTATCTTCTTAGATTAAGTAAGAAAGCATAAAACATGCATACATAGTGGCCAGCCTTACATGCAAGAAGTAAGAACTGATACTCAAAAGGTAGAATGCAAGCATTTAATATTTAGAACTAATTATCATGTTCCATACATGTCATGACATGGGAGTTACTCTCCCATTCCCAAGAATTTGTATCTACTCACTCATGGCTATGAAACACAAGTAATAAGATGGAAATATACAATTTTTCATGATAGAAACTAAGGTACAACTGAGGATTCGAAATGAAAGAAGGAATAAGGAGAAACTCCAGCAAGTAGATGGAGTTTCATCTCTGAAAGGCTCCTCTCCAGCAACCTTCTCTCTTGAGTAGGTTGAAGTCAAACGGGGAAGCTCCAGCTACAATGATGAAGAAGAATGGAGAGGAAAAGAGGTATTCTCTCGAATAACTTCCTTTTCTTCCCCAAATTCACCCCTCCTTAGCTCTTCTCTATTCTCTCATACAAAATGCTCCAAAATGATCCGTGAAAACTATCCCCCAGGAGGGAGAGTCATATTTGTCCAAAAGAAACGTTCAATTTTAAATTCTACAGAAAATTGATCCACTTACGTAGTGTGGATTGGTCCACACATCGTGTGGATAAGTGCATCTCAACAATTGCTCGAGGGACCCAGATTTACATTGTGTAATTTGGTGATACGTCGTAAATCTAAGTACTGACCGAAATTCTCCATGAGAGACGTGTGTCGTGTTTCTAGATAACACGACGTGTGTCTGCCTTTGGATTTTATCCGATGAGGCATTACAGCGTGTGGTTTGGGGACACACTGTAATTTTAAGTTCTAACAAAAAATCTCCAAAAGAGCCCTACGTCGTGTTTTTGTGCAACACACTGTGTGTTTGCCTTCGAAAAGTTGTCTGATGAGGCCTTACGGCGTGTGTAGCTGTGTTACATGTCGTAAGTCCTACTATTCCTTCAATATACAACTCTAGTTGTATGACTCCAAGGGTAAATGTCCAATATATGCCTTTGGGGGCATTTTCTTGTCAAAATAGAATGAAATTGAGTACTTGTGCATCAACAAATACCCAAGAGTAAGTATACCTCGAATGCATGAAAATCAACATGAGTATGAATGAAAAATGAGTCTGAATGCATGAAAAATGCATGACAAACAAGATAGAAATATGATATGAAATGTGCACATCACTTATCTTACCTTAGTTGAAATAAAAGTTTGAATTTAGTTTTCTAAATAGGAATGAATTAATATACTTAAAAAAGAAAATCTAAGTTAACAAAAAACTCAATAGAAGACAATGGTGATTATGATAAAGGGAAACTTGGACAAGGTTTCACCAATCAAGCCAACATAAACCATGAAAAAATATCTCTTTTATTTTATATGTTCTCAACATGCGCTAAAGATGTGGCACCCAGTTGGTAAAAGTGTTTTTGTACAACCGAGAGGTCACATGATCAAACCCCAGTGATGGGATGAATAAATTATAAATTAAAAAATATTCTCAATCTGGTTTTGCAAGAAGTCATCAAGGATATCGAATGCTTTCCTTCTCTCAGAATAGGGTTAGATTTCTTTTAAAATGTACCTCTATCTCAAGATGGTAACCAAAAGATTAAGAACAAACATATTACTATTTCTATAATGATTTCCCACTCTACTGGTTCCTCACTAATTTGTACTCTAGATCTTTTTGTACTCATTCTTTTAAAATTGTTCAGATCTAACATTAAAAGATGGTATCTAATCAAACAATTGATGCAATAAAACATGAGTATGGAAATAACATTTTAAAAAATATATGTATTAAATAGAACATGAAAGATTACATAGTTGGAAGGACTTGATGAATAATCCCAACCCAAGTTTATGGGGTTTATCCACTCATGGTGCAAGACATTGTCAAATTACAAGTTGAATTGGCCATTTCTATCTAAAGATAACAGTGAAATAACAAGAGAAAGAAAGAGTTAGAGTACAAGGGTGGATCCTTGGATCTACCCACCTTTCAGTTGGAATCTTCTGAGGTCGATCAACCTATGAGATTGATCAAAATGGTTGATTGGTTGTGAGATTGATCTAGCTAATTAATTTACCTTGATAGGTTGATTGTCTTTTCTCTTTGTAGGCACCTTGCAACACTGATCGAGAACTTGATTGAGTTGGTGAGTCAAATGGCTGGGAGGACATTTAGGTATGTCTATCATTCTTGAGATCGATCAGTCTGACTTTGGTCTTTCTCCTGGAGTAGTGTTTCATGCCTTTCGTAGAAGAAAAGATGTCTTGGAAATGATGCCATGAGTTCCTATTTATAGGCTTGGCTCGAGTTGACCTCTGATTGGTTCACATGGAAGTTGACTCGTGACTTCTACTTTTGAGTTGTTGGATCGATTGACCTTATAGCTCGATTTCCTTCTTCACAATTATCATATAACTTGTTCTTTCTTGTCTCAAGTGCACTATCGAGCTCGTGGTTTTTTCTTTGTGTTTCAGATACTTAGACCTCCTAGCTCGATAGTCATCTTGATTGGGTAGGTCAATAACTAGAATTGGTTGACTTGTGGGTTTGCTATGAGATCGACTATGGTTCTTTGACTCTTATCGACCTCAAGGTCATTATACTTTCTTGGTGCAAACTTGGTGGTCTATGATCGACCATCTTAATCTATTGAGCTTAATTATCGATTGCTTTATTCACATGGTCAAATTCAACTTGATTGAGCTTCTCCGTCAATCAAACTTGGATCTTGATTGGTATTTCCAATTGACTGTAGATCTTCTTGAGCTACTTGTTGACTTTAGGTCTAAATTGACCAAACACTTATTTTTATGATAACTAAACCATTCTAATTATTTGTGTCCAATGCTTCTACTTGAGTGATTTCAGATTAGGTATAGACACACTCCAAATGCCCTAACTTGCGCATCTCAACTTGGAGAAAAGACAAGTCAACGTCAATGCAAGTGCATGTTTTTGGAATATGATGTAAATCCATTAGAATCATGTTGTAAATCAATTCTAATGATTGTATGATAGGTAATTAAGCTTAGAAAACATCAAGAGCACTTAAATCAAATATTTAAGCACTTTAATGACATTTTCCAAAATTTGTTACAAGCAATTTATCGGTCAAGTTACAATCTCAACCGATCCTTGATGTATTTTGAAAATGTTGTTGATCGATCGAGTTTCCTATACTCAGAACTCAACCAACCACTGCACTGCAACAAAACTGATTTAATCTATTAGTCGAGTTCCTACTAGGACAAACTTGACTGATTGGTCAAATAAGCTTTATCACATAGTGCATTCGGTCGAGTTATCTTTACAGAAACTCGAGTGATCACACTGTACAAAAAAGTGCAGAATAATGTTTCTAGCCGTTGGAATGCTGTAAAACTCGAAAAAATATCCATTGCAACATCCTAAATGGCCAATATTCATTCTTAAGTGTTCCCAAAGGCTTCTAGGCATCCTCAACTATAAATAGGACCCATTGGGATTCATCCCTTGGTTAGCCAAGTACTATGAAGGTCCCTATTCTATAGTTGAGTGATCCTAAAACCTCCTCTCTCTCTCTAAGCTTAAACACTTGCTACATCCATTAGAGTGAGTAGGAGATTTGCAAGAGAGCTAGTCCTACATTTATATCTTGTGAGTCTCTCACTTCCACCACCTCCCAATCTATCATTTCAACCATGAAGATGAAGGTTCTCTCTCTTAGATAAGAGAGGTGAAGAAGAACAAGGGAATGAGTCCCTTGGTGAAGAATAAGGATGACGAATTGGAGTAAGAGTGGGTAAGCCCTTGGTGAAGGCAGAAGACTCCTTTCTCAAGTGGGTAAGTCCTTGGTGAAAGCTTCTCTGAGTGAAGGTGAAGTCAAAGGTGAAAGATCCAAGAAGAGTAGGTAATCCCTGTCATTATGAATACTTGTGTAAGAGTGGGTAAGTCCTTGGTGAAGGTCAAAGACTCATTGCAAAGTGGGTAAGTCCTTGGTAAGGTTGAAGACTCTTTGTATTGGATAGGTAAGTCCTTTTGTAGGGTATCCTTGTCCCAAAAAAAGGAAGGTCATATGTTGTAATAAGTGAATATAAGGAGTAGACATCTTAGAAATCCTAGAGGTTGACCTCTCTAGGTAGTAGATTGATATACTTATAATTTGAAGTATGGAACCAATCTACAAAGCTTGTCAATTGGTGCATGTTCAATCTCTCTCATCCTTTCTATGTATGGTTTTGTTGCACTCAAATTTCCTATTTAGCAACCTTATCTTGCGATATAACTTGAAGGTCTAATGAAATTTGTTTAAGTGCATTCAGCTCTATTCACCCCCCTCTATAGCATCCAATCACCCATCCTAGAATCCAACAATTGGTATTAGAGCGGGTCTTCTCCAAGCATACTTCCACAAGTAGGAGAAGATGGATGTGTATCAAGATACGAGATACTTTGTCAACCTTCCAATCATTGATGGGAGTAACTTCCTCTATTGGAAGAGAAGACTTCAATTCCACATTCAAGGAAAAAGTCTTGAGCTATGACAAGTGGTGGACCATCCATACAAGCAACCAGAGACAAAGATAAAAGAATGGAATGAAGCTACCTTAAGAGCTATTAACATCCTCTATGACACCCTCCGAGTTCAACCAAATTTCTTATTGTGATAAGGCTTATGAGGTATGGAGAAACCTATGCGTCATTTATGAGGGGACAACTCAAGTGAAGGAAAGCAAAGTGTACATGCTCAAAGGACTGCTTGAGAACTTCAAGATGGTAAAGGAAGAGAAGATAGCCAACATGTACTCAAGTCTCAACACAATTGTAAATGGCCTTGCTGTCCTAGGTCTTCCTATGAGTAGAGGAGAGATCAAATCTAAGCTCCTTAGAACTCTCCCCAAGAGATGGGAACCCAAAGTGACTTCCATTGAAGAAGTAAGGTATCTTAATGATATCCCAATTGAAGAGCTTATTGGAAATCTACAACCCCATGAAGTCACACTTGATAATAGAGAAGAATTGAAAGACAAGAGTAGAAAGAGCTAAGACAATGAAGATGGCTGAAATCAAGGCTCAAATTGAAGCTATTGTGGGTCAAGCCTCTCTATCATGTCATGTTAAAGAAGATTCCATATGCTCCAAGAGTAGACTCTACAAAGGCAAGCCTTCCTCTTCCATCTGATGCCTCAAGTGTGGAAAGAAGGGTCACTTCAAGATAGATTGTCAACAAGGCAAAAAGACCCATCATCATAAGAGAAGAGAAGAGAATATCAAGAAGAAGGAGAAATGGCTCTCAAGATCAAGTGACTCCTACAACTCAAGTGAAGAATCAAGTGGAGGATCTATCTAAAGCTCTAGTGATGAAGAAGAATGTCATTTTGCTCTCATGGATTCAACAAATGAAGTCTCAAATGAGGTAAATATAAACTCTTTAGATATATGACCATTAATTTCTATCATTAATGCTACTCGTGCCTCTCTTAAGTCTTATAAAAAGAAAAAGAATAATCTTTCTATAATTGTTAATAATATGCATGTAGAATTAGACAATCTTGGACATGCTAATACTTGCTTTCTTGATGATAAAAATGCATGTCTTAGTCAAGCAGACTCTCTTAAACTTGAAAATGCTAGTTTTCTTGATAAGATTAGATTTCTAGAGGCTCAACCTCTTATGAGTAGTTCTAATGAAGAGCATACTTTAATTTTTTATTCTCTTATGCATGATATTGATGTTCTTAGATCTGAAAATAAGAACAAATATTTTTCTTTGCAAGGTTTAGAATATGAAAATAGGATCTATCATTCTAAGATTGCTATGTTTGAAAATGAAAATGCTTCCTTGCTTGCTAAAATCAATTCTCTTGAATCTTGTTGTAGTTCTACTAGTAGAGAGAATAAAGTTGTTGCTCTTAATATTGATAGATATTCTTATATGACCAAACCTCTTTGCTTAGAAAATGATCTTTTGCATGCTAGAGATAATATTAATCATTTGTCTTCTACTATTACTTCTCTCATGCATGATAATCATAGTTTGAGATCTTCCTTACAAAATTTCTAAGTTGGTGAAAAGAGTCTTAATGATATCCTATATCATACTACTAAACAAATTGGTAGACATGGTTTAGGGTATGATAGTAGACAAAGGAACAATAAAGTCAAATGACCTCTAATCTTCCATGGAGAATCCTCTAGTTCCAAGTCTATGGACACATGCAACTATTGCAATGATATTGGTCAATATTCTACTTCTTGTCCTTTTAGGTAAGCACCCAAGAGCTATAGGACTTGGGTTGCTAAGTTAAGCCCTCTGGACCCAAAAACATGATTGGGGACCATTTCATCTTTCTTCTTGTAGGTACTTGCAAATGGATTGACTTGAGCTACTGAATTGCAAATTGACTTCTCAATCCACATGAAAGAAGAAATGTGAGATGTGTAGGGAATGTCAACAAGTGGAAAAGGAATGGTAAGATCAAAGGTAAATGTTTTCTTGATTATAACCAATCCTAACTTGTTTTTTTCAAGTTAGTATGCACTATGCATACAGTTTTTGTGTCAAAAGTGGTATTTTGTGATTCTCTTCACACTCTTACTCAAAACTGTTTCTAATGTTTTCATAGTTCATTACTAAATTGCATATATATGTTTGGATGTGGTATATATTTTTGTCTTTCCTCTAGATATGTTTTCAAATATATATATATATATGTGTATATGTATATATATATGTATATATATATATGTGTGTGTGTGTGTGTGTGCGTGCATTTTGATAATAGCTTGATCACTCGAGTTTGTCATGATAGAAACTCGACCGACTAGCACCAATGGGTGTTGCCAATAGATGTCATCGGTTGAGTTGTCAATGTACAAAACTTGACCGACAACACTGTGAATAGAATATACAGTTGGCTTTTTGAATGAGATTTTCCCTCTCAACTATATTTTCTCAACCAATAGTCTTATTCTTTGACACTCTCTTGGTATTCTTATATTAATATTGCCATACTTTAAATTGTCTATCTTGCATACAGGTCTATATTTCCAAATTTCTATAATTTGGTGTTCCACTAATGGTATCCCTATATCTTGCAATTACTTGTTCTGAGTTGTTTTGTAGGTTTGGATGATGATTTATTTGAATCTCTTAGTTGTCTTGCATTGCTTCCATTGTGCTCTAACTTGCTACATCTATCTAGTAGTATATCTTATTTTGATACAACCTTGAGGTTATTAATAGTAATCATATTTCAGTAATGATGCATATTTTCTAATGAGTTATATCCTTTCATGCTTCTAAAATTACATATCTCTTTTTTTTTTGATATATCTCTACATCTACTCTTATCTTGCTTTATCTTGTGTATCTTTTGATATCTCTTGCTATGATCTAGATCCTACTAGTATCCCTAACTTGTGATACCATCTACTAGTAGTCTATCTACATGTAGTTCTAGCCTTGCTTATCTTTTCATCTAATGGTATTCTACTATATTTTTTGATTGTATCTTGTTTCATACTTGCTCAAGCTTGTTCCTTGAACTGTATATCTATTATCTTGAGTTGCTTACATAGTAGTGTGATGTAGGATATATAGAGATACATTGTATGTGGAAATTTTAGCATCTTTGAATTTTATGCAGATTTTGCTCCAGTGTCATATTTTTATGCAAGATTAGTGTTTTTTAATGCAGAAATGACCTTCTGAGCCAGAGTCAATGATTTCTAATGAGTCCTGACACTTTTCAGATGAATTTTGTTATCTTGAGGTTCAAAATTGTGATTTATTATTTTTTCTACAACACTTTATCTTTCCTTGATCTTTTCTAGAATTACATTGTTGGGTGTTCAAGTGCATGCTTTAACTTGCTTTACTTTCTATGCTTGGATAAGCCCCTATTATTTGCTCTTCTACTCTCTGTTATAACTTTTGTTATCTCCTTTCCTTTAGCAAGTGGTGTTTCTTATCTCTCAATACCCCCACCTTTTTGAAATGATAAAGGGGGAGAAGGTATGTCTTCTGGAAAAAAATAGGGAGAAGACATGTCTTACATGAAGAGGATAAGAATGTATATGGAAAAGGTAAAAGGGGAAAACATATATATCTAGAACATAAATGAGTAGAAGACAGTATTCTATAAATGTTATGAAAGCTAACCATGCAGGAGAAATAGCATCAATTTAGGGGGAGTATGAGAACTCCACTAGCATCAATTGAGGGGGAGCATATGAACTCCATTCTATTGAAACCCCTAGGTTTATCCAAAGGTATGACTTTACTTAAATGCTTTCAATACATTTATGGAATGGTTTTTCATCTTCAAAAAGGGGGAGAATGTTGACTCTAGGTCAATGTTGACTTTAGATCTAACTTGACCAAACCCTTGTTTTGATGATGACTCAACCATTCCAATTATTTGTTTCTAATGGTTTTACTTGAGTGATTTCAGATTAGGTATAGACACACTCTAAATGCCCTAACTTTCACATCACAACTTGGAGAAAAGACAAGTCAAAGTCAATACAAGTGCACGTTTTTGGAATATGATGTAAATCCATTAGAATCATGTTGTAAATCACTTGTAATGATTATATGACTTGTAATTAAGCTTAAAAAAATTATGAGCACTTAAATCAAATATTTAAGCACTTTAATGACATTTTCCAAAATTCGTTACAAGCAATTTATCGACCAAGTTACAATCTCGACTGATCCTTGATGGATTTTGAGAATGTTGTTGATCGATCGAGTTTCCTATACTCAGAACTCAACCAACCACTACACTGGAACAAAACTGATTTAATCTATTGGTCGAGTTCCTACCAGAACAAACTCAACCGATTGGTCAAATAAGCTTTATCGCATAGTGCATTCAGTTGAGTTATCTTTACAGAAACTCGACTGTGTTGGATCCTAGATGGGTGATTAGATGCTCTAGAGGAGGGTGAATAGAGCTGAAAGCACTTAAACAAAACTCATTAAACCTTCAAGATATATGACAAGATTAGGCTGCTAAATAGGTAATTTGAGTGCAACTAAAACATACATAGCAAGGGAGAGAGAGATTGAACATGCACCAATTAGACAAGCTATTTAGAGTGGTTCCACACTTCAAACTAGAAGTGTGTCAGTCCAATTTCCTAGATAGATCAACCTCTAGGACTTCCAAACTATTGCACTCTTATATTCATTCATAAGACATACAATGCATGACCAAACAAAAGACTTACCTATCCAATACAAAGAGTCTTCAACCTTACCAAGGACTTACCCACTTTGCAAGAGTCTTCGGCCTTCTCCAAGGACTTACCCACTCTTGCACAAGTCTTCAGCCTTGCAGGGATCACCCACTCTTCTTGGATCTTCAGCTTTTGACTTCACCTTCACTCGGAGAAGCTTTCACAAAGGTCTTACCCACTTGAGCAAGGAGTCTTCTGCCTTCACCAAGGGCTTACCCACTCTAGCTCCAAGTCTTCAGCCTTGATCTTCACCAAGGGACTCCTTCCCTTGTTCTTCTTCACCTCTCTTGGACAAGAGAGAGAACCTTCATCTTCATGATTGAAATGAGAGATAGGGATGTGGTGGAAGTGAGAGCCTCACAAGATATACATGTAGGACTAGCTCTCTTATAGATTTCCTACTCACTCTAATGGATGTAGCAAGTGATTAAGCTTAGAGAGAGAGAGAGGAGGCTATAGAAAGCACTCATCTATAGAATAGGAACCTCACATAGATTTTTGCAATGAATGCTCAACCTTGGAATGAAGCACAAGGGGTCCTATTTATAGTTGGGGATGCCTCTTAGCCTTTGGGAACACTTGTGAACAAAAACTATCCATTTTGTGGCTTGCAACGGATCTATTTTCAGTTGTTGCAACTCCACAATGGCTAGAAACACTTTTCTGCACTTTTCTGTACAGTGCAATTGGTCGAGTTTCTATAAGGGTAACTCGACCGATAGAGTAAAAGACAAAGTCGATATTCAGACCATCGGTCGAGTTTGTCCTGAGGAAACTCGACCGACCAATGAAAATCAATTTGGTCAGTTACTCCATCGGTCGAGTTCTGTGTAAACACAACTCGACCGATGCAATCTTCAGAAAATTGATCAAGGATGATCGATCAAGTTTTCAGGCTGGGAAACTCGACTGACAAAGTGCCTGTAATCAATTTTCAAAGTTGCATCTAAAGTGCTCTAATATTCGATCTAAGTGCTCATGATATTTTTCTAAGCTTAATTACAAGTCATACAATCATTACAAGTGATTTACAACATGATTCTGATAGATTTACATCATATTACAAAAATGTGCACTTGTATGAATTTTGACTTGTCTTTTCTCCAATTGAGATGCGCAAGTAGGGCATTTAGAGTGTGTCTATACCTAATCTGAAATCACTCAAGTAGAGACATTAGACACCAATATGTGGAATGGTTAGTCATCATCAAAACATGGGTTTAGTCAATTTAGACGTGAGTCAATATTGACCTAATTGACCTTGAGTCAACAGACTGATCACACTATACAAAAAAGTGTAGAAAAATGTTTCTAGCCGTTAGAATGATGCAAAACTCAAAAAAATATCAATTGCAACATCCTAAACAACAAATATTCATTCTTAAGTGTTCCCAAAGGCTTATAGGCATCCTCAACTATAAATAGGACCCCTTGGGCTTCATCCCTTAGTTAGCCAAGCACTATGAAGGTCCCTATTCTATAGTTGAGTGATCCTACAACCTCCTCTCTCTCTCTAAGCTTAAACACTTGCTACATCCATTAGAGTGAGTAGGAGATTTGCAAGAGAGCTAGTCCTACATGTATATCTTCTGAGGTTCTCACTTCCACCACCTCCCAATCTCTCATTTCAACCATGAAGATGAAGGTTCTCTCTCTTGGATAAGATAGGTGAAGAAGAACAAGGGAATGAGTCCCTTGGTGAAGAACAAGGATGATGACTTGGAGCAAGAGTGGGTAAGCCCTTGGTGAAGGCAGAAGACTCCTTGCTCAAGTGGGTAAGTCCTTGGTGAAAGCTTCTTTGATTGAAGGTGAAGTCAAAGGCGGAAGATCCAAGAAGAGTGGGTAATCCCTACCATGCTGGATACTTGTGTAAGAGTGGGTAAGTCCTTGGTGAAGGTCAAAGACTCATTACAAAGTGGGTAAGTCCTTGGTAAGGTTGAAGACTCTTTGTATTGGATAGGTAAGTCCTTTTGTAGGGTATCCTTATCCCAAAAAAGGAAGGTCATATGTTGTAACTCTTATAAGTGAATATAAGGAGTAGACATCTTAGAAATCCTAGAGGTTGACCTCTCTAGGTAGTGGATTGACATACTTATAATTTGAAGTATGGAACCAATCTACATAGCTTGTCAATTGGTGCATGTTCAATCTCTCTCATCCTTTCTATGTATGGTTTTGTTGCACTCAAATTTCCTATTTAGCAACCTTATCTTGCGATATAACTTGAAGGTCTAATGAATTTTATTTAAGTGCATTCATCTCTATTCACTCTCCCTAGAGCATCTAACCACCCATCCTAGGATCCAAGACTACCTTTTCTATTGAATTGGGTCGATTTGATCATGCAATTGATGCTTAATAGTTTCATTGATCGATCTCACAACTACATCACTTTCTTTAGTAGTTACTAGATCATCTTCATTAAATGCTGAGATTGATAGACCTTTAGGTCGATAAGTTTGATTGAGCTTAATCTTTTGGTGTCATTTTCCTATAATTTAAAAGGTAAATTTATTTGAAGCATATTTTGACAATTACACTTCAAAATGAATGAATTTATGAGTAATATTTGCAAAACTATAATGATTTCTTGGAAATGGAAGTATAAAATGTTCATAAAACTTGATGTTATCACTCATCCACTGCATGATGTTTCCATTAGCCCATGCCCCTGAACCACCTTCTCCATCCCTTTATGCCTTCCCTAAGGAGATATAATAGAGGAGAAGGTAGGGTGGAAGGGGGTACTATGAATGAGGAGATATGGGGAGCAAGGGAAAGGTAGGGCATAATGAAGGAGCACACACAATGACATATTCCATAAAAATGGTTGTGATGGATGTCCAACCAATAAACAATCATATATACTGTCAACTTCCAGATAGAAACCGATTAGCCCAACAAAATTAGTACAAACACGGGACAAAACTAGAGGATCAAAATGAAAAAAAGACAAAATGATGAGAACAATGAATGATTCATACATACATACCTTTTTTGCCATGTGTTCCATATATATGTCCCATTGGTTCTAAAGTGTTATTAGTAGTCTTGAGTATTTAGAGTTTAGAAAATGGTGAGATTCAACTAGATGTTACCTAATATATTTATATTATATCAAGGACATGTTTGGTAGGGTGTAGTGGGAGCGAAAAGTGTGTGTTCAATAACATGAATGCCAAAACAATATTTGAAAATATATTGATGTTATTTGGTTATATGTAGTTTGAATCCTTTAAATATAAATTGTTTTGTTAGGTAAGGTTTAGATTCAAAATGATTTTATAGAAGATATAAGATAAAGTTGACTATGTTGACAATATGTAGCGAGATGCTCGACGTTGATATGTTTTATCTAAAGTTACAGTACCGTGCACTATTCCTCCGTTCTCTCGTGAGGGAACAACTCCTTCATTGGTTGGAACTATATGCCATGTAAAGAACAATCCAATCATATTTTCACTATAGAAAGAGAGATAGAGAGGGAGGGAGGAGAGAGGGAGGTGGGGTGGGGGCAAACTGCGCATCACTACTATGTGTTATTACTACTAGATGTTTTGGTTTTTGACACTATTATCTTCTCACCAGAAGCATGCACTACAATGTGTTGGTATATATGCCCATAGAGCCATCCCAAGTGATTGCATGGAGTCGGATATTTATTAATCAATTAATGTAATTATTTGGTTAATTAATGAATTCCAGAATATTCTAATTAATCCACGAGCGTTTAATTAACGCAACGTTTCTATTTACCGATGGGTTTAGGAAACCCTACTTCCCTTCGTATCCTATTTTAAGGAGGATTGACGACTGATATCTATATAAGAGATCGAGAGATGCTTTTAGTTTACGCTCACATACGTAAACCTAGCTGTCACCGTCCTTAGGAGCGAAAGGTGAGCAACGCACCGCTAGCACACCGCCACACAGACATGACTCCTTCCCGCTGGCTTAGGAAGTACGACGTGGAGTTCCAGTCCATCCGTGTGGACGAAGTAGAGACGCACACGATGAGACGTCTACATTTGGAGAACATCGATGACCATCCATGTGTGTTACGAGCGGCACACATCATCGCACAGGAGCACCGCCGGATCTTCCTGTGACAGCGAAAGGGAGAGAAGTTATGTCCGTGTAGGTCAGCAACGTTGCACCATCGTGCAGCGGGACATCGCCAAACTTGTTCCGTGATAAGGTATATCCCGTAAACACTCCTTCCAAATACACTGTTGTCGACGAGATCCTATTATGGGTTGAGTGGAATTTTGTTACTTCCGCCGCACATGTTTTCTCCACAAAACCCAACAGTGGTATCAGAGCAACGTCGATCTACGGTGTATTTGGATTCATTTTGATATGATCGAATCACTGTATAAGGTTTTCTATGTTTCATACGATGTGAATTAAAACTTCTAATGTGCAAATGTAAACCTAATTCTACATACGCCGCAGGATTCTATTTTTGACATTTTGGACGGGGTTGACTATGGAAAATATTGATTTTCCTAAGTGCACAGAAGTAAAATCCCCGCATAGGGGCGCTGCCCCTGTGCACCCCGCATAGTCTACGTGGGAGTCAAAAAATTATTTAATGGGGAATGTCCCACATTAAAAGTACTACAATTTTAATATGTATATACATATATGTAGATATACCTATGATAGCATACACGTCACCTTTAAAATCTGTTTTATGTGGTGAATGCATGCACGATTATGGCCTAGTATCCCCTTTTATGAATGTTGTGAATGAATGTGGATGTCGATCTTGTGGATATGTTTGTTTGTGAATTCTATGGATGTATAATGGTTAAATATGGATCCTTTGTATAAAGTATTCAGCTTGCATGTCGAGCCTCATCTCTTATTTCAAAGTGTAATTAATTCTTTCCTTTTATATTTGTACTCATATGATGTAATAGAGATAGGATTAGTTTTAGTTTTTGTAAACTTGATGTAAGGAGGCCACTTGAAGATCCAACTCCAAGGAGTGTCCATGGAGAAGCACCATGAAGATCTAATTTCAAGAAGCAATACGAAGATCCAACTCCAAGGAGCGTCCATGGAGAAGCAACAAGAAGATCAAATTCTAAGAAGCAACTTGAAGTTCCAACCTCACAAAGCATCCATGAAGTTGTTCATTGTAATGTTGATCATTACATGCTTACAGGTTGATTCACAGGTATTGCATGAGATGCATAAGAGCATAGGTGGATCGTAATCCTTTGTTGCTCCAAAGGATCACAATAGTATGACCATAACCGATGTATTTGTGTTTATGATTGCATGTCTATCGTTTGTGGTTGTGGATATAGTAGTATATGATACGTACTATAAGTATGTGGTGTTTGGATATGTATATGTATTAATAAAACCCCTCAATTAATAATATTAAGTTTTAGTTGCCTTCCATAAAGCAACGTACATGAAAAGCTTGATCGACTATGTGTGGGCACGCCTCCGTGTGGTACACTGTCTATCTCGTGGAAGTGTGATGGTGTGTGTGGGTCTGCCTCTGCAGGGTGCACACTCATTGTGTTGGCTTATGGGTTGGACTTAACTAGGGAACCTTGATAGGATCAAGTACCTAGAGGCACACCGATGCATCATGGCAAGGAGTTGTGCATGATCATCTATCCAAGAGTTGCATATGATGAAATTGGCAAAAGTTGCCTACCTTAGTATTTGGTCTTTGACGCTGACGTTGGCTGGGCATTGATCCAATTATTTTGGATCTTGGCTCACTAGAAGGTTGTGCATTACAATCTTCTGAGTTAATAGTGAGGGCTATCAATTTGAATAAAATAGTGGGAGCATAATTAATTAAAGGCCTAATTAATATCGTTTATCTAATCTTTACAAGTCAAAATGTTTTGGACTAAATGCAATTTTTTTCTTTTGTAACAATCAAATGGAAAACAACACTCACACTTTCTCATTGCGATTGGTCCTTGAGAAGGACAAACTCACCAGAACCAACTTTCAAAACTGGTTTAGGATGCTGAGAATTGTTCTCACACATGAGCGTAAGCTCTATGTCCTTGAAACACCAGAGCCAGCGGAACCCGCCATAAATGTGCCCAAGGCTGAATAGGATGCTTACAAGAAGCACCTTGATGATGTTGTGGATGTCAAGTGCCTGATGTTGTGCTCAATCACTATGAGTTGCAAGAGCAGCATGAGAACATGAATGTCATGGAGATGGTAAAACATCTCAAGAACATGTATCAACATCAAGCAAGACAGGAGAGATATGATGTCTTAAAGGCTTTGTTCAAAAGCAAGATGAAAGAGGGAGACTCAGTTGGCACCCATATACTCACCTTGATTGGGTACGTGGAAAGCCTATCCAAGCTTGGATTTCCCCTAGGTCAAGAGTTGGCCATTGATGTGATTCTACAATCGTTGTCTGAATCATATAGTCATTTTGTCATGAACTACAACATGAACAATTTTGACAAGTCGTTGTCAGAATTGTTGGGCATGATGAGGACAGCTGAAGCACAGATGAAGAAAGACAAGCCCAAGTTTGTGATGATGATCAACAAGACAAAGGGAAAGTCAAAAGGTAAAGACAAGGCTAAGAAAAGTTCTAAAGCCGGGCAGAAGCCAAAGTCATCCGCGCTCAAAGCTAAAGGTGGGATCTCCAAAGAAGGCAGTTGTCACCATTATCACCAGCCTGGACATTGGAAAAGAAACTGTCCTCTCTACCTGGAGGAACTGAGGAAGGAGAAGCAGGGGATAGAGATCTCTACTTCAGGTATATATGTTATTGAGATAAACTTAAATACTTTTTCATCATGGGTACTGGATACCGGATGTGGATCTTATATATGTTCTAATATGCAGGATCTGATAAGAAGTAAGCCTTTACGAAAGGGCCAAGTTGAGCTGCAGGTTACTAATGGAGCAAGAGTTGCTACCACCATAGTTGGAGTTATTAGTTTATCTTTGCCTACGGGCCTTGTAATAGAATTAGAGAATTGCTATTATGTACCTGCCATTAATAGAAATATTATTTCTGTATCTTGTATGGACAAGAGTGGATTTGAATTTCACATTAAGAATGGAATTATTTCTATATCTAAAGATGAGATCTTTTATGTCAATTCCCCTATGTGTTATGGTATCTACTTGTTAGAACTTGAGACTAGCGTATACAATGTAAATACTAAAAGGTTAAAACTTGACAACTCAAAATAAAACATTCTTATGGCATTGTCGTCTTGGGCACATAAACGAGAAGCACATATCTAGACTCCATAAGGATGGTTATCTAGACTCTTTTGATTTTGAATCATTAGAGACATGTGAGACATGTTTATTAGGGAAGATGACCAAGACTCCTTTTACTGGACATAATGAGAGAGCCAGTGATCTGCTAGGGCTCATACATACTGATGTATGTGGACCTTTTAGATCAAATGCTAGCGGAGGCTGTCAATACTTCATTACCTTCACTGATGACCTCAGTAGGTATGGCTATGTATATCTTATGAAACACAAGTCAGAAATTCTTGAAATGTTCAAGACTTTCATGAATGAAGTAGAGAAGCAACTTGGTAAGAGTATTAAAGCACTCCATTCAGATCGAGGTGGCGAATACTTAAGCCAAGAGTTTGAGGACCTTCTGAGAGACCGTGGTATTGTATCACAATGGACTCCACCTGGTACACCACAACATAATGGTGTGTCAGAAAGAAGGAATCATACATTATTAGACATGGTACAATCAATGATGAGTTCAGCTGAACTTCCAATAGCATTCTGGGGATATGCTCTTGAAACTGCAACATTTACACTTAACAGTGTACCCTCCAAATCGGTTCAAAAGACACCATATGAGATATGAAATGGGAATCGTACCAATTTGTCTATGTTAAATATTTGGGGATGTGAAGCTTATGTTAGGAAACAATTTCCTAAAAAGCTTGGACCCAAATCAGAAAAATGCTATTTTGTTGGATACCCCAAGGAAACTCAGGGATACTACTTCTACACATCAACTGACAACAAAGTGTTTGTTGCTAGGACGTTGTATTTCTTGAAAAGGAATTTATTTCCAAAGAAATTAGTGGGAGGAATGTAGAGCTCGAAGAAGTTCGAGACTAAAAAGAAAGTAGAGAAACTGAGGAGGTACATAAGGAAGATGAAGACTCACAAATTATTGTGGAATTTCAAGTTCCAAATGTAACATAGGAACCTCGTAGATCTAGTAGGACACGACTTGAGCCCAAGAGATTTGGATTTCTTGTGACTCAAGACAGTGATGAATTGGGCATAGTAGATGAGCCAAATTCCTATCTAGAAGCTACTAAGGGACCAAAATCTGAGAAATGGCTCGAAGCCATTAGATCTGAGATAGAATCCATGTACACCAACAAGGTATGGACCTTGGTGGATCCACCCTAAGGGGTAAAACCCATAGGGTGCAAGTGGGTCTTCAAGAAGAAGACTGACATGGATGGAAATGTTCAAACCTATAAAGGTAGATTGGTTGCGAAAGGATTTCGTCAAATTCAAGGTGTTGATTATGATGAGACCTTTTCACCAGTTGCCATGGTTAAATCCATCAGGATCATGCTTGCCATTGCAGCTTATCATGACTATGAGATTTGGCACATGGATGTTAAAACAACATTCCTTAATGGGAATTTACTCGAGGATGTGTACATGACACAACTTGAGGGTTTTATCGATCCGAAGGAAGCCAATAAAGTATGTAAGCTACAAAGGTCAATCTATGGATTGAAGCAATCATCTCAGAGCTGGAATCTACATTTTGATGAAGTAGTCAAAAAGTTTGGTTTTAGTCAAAATGAAGACGAACCTTGTGTTTACAAAAGGGTTAGTGGGAGCACAATCATATTTCTCATATTGTATGTAGATGACATACTATTGATGGGAAATGACATCCCTACTCTTCATACAGTAAAAGGTTGGCTAGGGAAGACTTTCTCTATGAAGGATTTAGGCGAAGCATCCTATATACTAGGGATCAAGATCTATAGAGATAGATATAGAAGGCTTCTAGGCCTAAGCCAGAGCACATACATTGACAAGGTGCTAAAGAGATTTAGCATGGAGGGTTCTAAGAGAGGTAACTTGCCCATGTCCCATGGGGTTACAATCTCTAAAGCCCACTGTCCTAGTTCATGTGATGAACGGGCACACATGAGTAAGATTCCATATGCATCAACAATTGGATCTATCATGTACGCAATGTTATGTATTCATCCTGATGTGTCGTATGCTTTGAGCATGACGAGTCAGTATCAGTCAGATCCAGGTGAACGTCACTGGACATCCGTAAAGAACATCCTAAAGTACTTGAGAAGGACTAAGGATCAATTCTTGGTATACGGTGGTGAGGAAGAGCTTGGGGTAAAGGGTTATACCGATGCTAGCTTCCAAACTGACAAATATGACTACAGATCGCCATCTGGATTTGTGTTTTTCCTGAACAATGGAGTTATGAGCTAGAAGAGTTCCAAGCAAGAGACGGCTGCAGATTCTACAACAGATGTTGAATATATTTCCACATCTAATGCTGCAAATGAAGCTGTGTGGATCAAGAAGTTCATTTCTAAACTTGGAGTGGTTCCAAGCGCTGGTGATGTAATTGAATTGTTTTGTGACAACAATGGAGCAATTGCATAGGCTAAAGAACCAAGATCGCACCAAAGTTCCAAACATATTCTATGGAGGTTCCATCTCATACGAGAGATCGTACAACGAGGAGATGTGAAGATTTATAGAGTACCTACAGAAAGCAATGTGGCTGACCCGCTCACAAAAGCACTTTCACAGTAGAAACATGACAGACATGTTCGGTCACTTGGATTGAGATTCATGAGTGATTGTGTATAAGTACAAGTGGGAATCTATTGGTATGTATGCCCATAGAGACTATCATTCGATGATTGTAATGAGATACTATGTAAACGATTTGTAATACTACATTGATCATATCAATAAAGGCAAGTTTCCAATCTATATGTTTGTGTTTTATATTGTTAGATGACCATAAAACTTATAGATGTCTATAGAATAATATACTCAATGACATATGTCTTCATATTGATGACCTGAATAGTGAGATCATATGTATGCTAAGAGTATGTATTCTTGTTTTGTCCCTAATCGGTTGTTATTGTGGAAATATCCATAGACATCAATAACACATAAGATTAGAATGTATGTTGGTTGATGGAAGAATATCATTATCCATGATATGGAGATATCAAACCAAATACATAGATACTTGTTAGAGAACAGTGTATCAGATAGAGCCACCATGAGAGTGACACATGGATACCATGATTGGTAGTTAGAGTCACATCTCATAATGATGATGGTGATTGTGGTTCTTAGACCTGAAGTCACTACACTTATCACATGTCGTTCGGTGTACTTTGACATCATCCACCGCGGTCCTGAATAAGGATTACCATAAAGATGGTGCTTGGGTGCACTGTGACACATGGGGATGACTGTGAGTGATGTAGATGGAATTTGTCCTTCCTACGGGAGTTTGATATTCCGACCACTTAATAAGTGAGACTGAGAAATGCATGGCCATGCTGATGTGAGTCAATATGTGATATTGAGCTTACATATATCTCAGACAGTCTGCTCTAGTTCAAGGAACATGGATTGAATGTTGAAGAGGATAACAATTCCATGACTCGAGTTCAATCCGGATATCAGTGACAAAGGAACTATACAATCAATGTAACACCAGTCATGAATGATAGGTTAAGTTGTTCTCCAACTTCTCCAATTACTTGGGTGACAATGAAGTCTTTCTAGATACCAATCATTGCTTGTGAAATCATAATATGATTATGGATATCACTGCCAACGTAATTTGGAGCCTACCGGGTCACACACATAGGATGTGTTGGAATAGGAGTATAATTGTGGATTTGATTAGAATTGCTCCGAATCACATTGATTACTAAAGTGTTTATGTAATGGATTAGAATAATATTGGAGTGACTTGCTCTAAATGCAAGTGGGAGTCTGTTGGTATATATGCCCATAGAGCCATCCCAAGTGATTGCATGGAGTCAGATATTTATTAATCAATTAATGTGATTATTTGGTTAATTAATGAATTTCAGAATATTCTAATTAATCCACGAGCGTTTAATTAACGCAACGTTTCTGTTTACCAATGGGTTCAGGAAACCCTACTTCCCTTCGTATCCTATTTAAAGGAGGATTGACGACCGATATCTATATAAGAGATCGAGAGACGCTTTTAGTTTACGCTCACGTACGTAAACCTAGCAGTCACCATCCTTAGGAGCGAAAGGAGAGCAATGCACCGCTAGCATGTTGCCGCACAGACACGACTCCTTCCCGTCGGCTTAGAAAGCATGACGTGGAGTTCCAATCCATCCGCGTAGACGAAGTAGAGACGCAGAAGCTGAGACACCTGCATTCGGAGGACATCGACGACCATCCGTGCGCGTTACAAGCGGAGCACATCATCGCACAGGAGCACCGCCAGATCTTCCTGCAACGACGAATGGGAGAGAAGTTCCATCTGTGTAGGTCAGCAGCGTTGCACCGTCGTGCAGTGGGACATCACAGGACTTGCTCCGCGATAAGGTATATCCCGCAAACACTCCTTCCAAATACGTTGTTGTCGACGAGATCCTATTATGAGTTGAGTGGAATTTTGTTGCTTCTGCCGCACATGTTTTCTCCACAAAACCCAACACAATGGACCCACCCATGTTTGCTTCATTCTCAGATCCACACATTACAACATAAACTTTTGGACATGGTACATATTCCATGAGTTGGTGCCCAACTGTGTAGTCTGATGGGGTCATAAAATAGGGAATCACAACTGTATTTCGTCATACCAAACAAATTAAGGGTAAAACATGACTTTTGAACTCTTTGAATCCAAGCTCCACCCACCAAACTGGCTCTAAGTAATTGAAGAATGACATGACTGATCATAAATGCAGAAGCGAATTGAAAGTTAGGAGGCTTGTGATAAATACTAGGAAAGAGCACATGCTGACCACGTGAGTTGAGATTGAATATACACATGATGTGATCAATCATATATCTTGACACCTACATGTCACACACATGATCCAAAATTTAAGGGAACAAATATGAAATGTATTCTTCACGTGTATATGAGACACTTCATTAAATAAACAAAGTTATTCATGTAAGATGAATAACCTATTTTAGTCAGTTTTTTAGATACTAGAAATAGAAAGATCATATGTTCAACAAATATGATAATCAAAATGTAAGCACAATGAAACAAAACATGACTACACAGAATCGATGATGTCATTGAATGCAAACATTGATGGAAGTGTATATTTATTTAACTAAATATCATACTACAAGTAATACATTATTATTTTTATTGATGTTTTTATAACTAATTTTACAAATTACATGACCCAATAAAAATTGGAATTTCTATGTAATATAATTTGACACATTTTTTAAAAGAACTGATTGAGAGGGAAGAGACCATAATGAGTGAAATAGTTTTAAAGCCCATAGTTGATTAATATTACCAATGGATATTTTTATAAAACCCATTTTATATAATATATTTCAATTAGACACATTCAAAATATTTTTTATAATAAAAATGGTATGATATGTTAAATAATAGACGCTATCATCATCATACACCAACTTAGAAAAATTACATGTATCAATGCATACTTGAACAAAGCTTTATCACCAAGGACCACCATACATTTGGAACCTCAAAATGATACTCCCAATGGAACATACTTTTCTATTCTAGTATATAAAATTTATATTCTGAGCGTAGTGCTTAGGAACTCCTTAAAATAATTTCAAATCAATGGTGAAAGGTGGAGAAATTTACAATCCCTTCACAATTGCGATGCATGATTTTTTTCCCCCATATAAGACACCCTTTTGGTTCTCCAATAGGTCCACAACTCAAAACATGTGCTACAACTTACAACACACCATGAGGCTCACCATCAGAGTTAGCTATTGTGTGCTGAAAACTCCTTACATATGAATTTATGAGAATTTTCTACATGAAATTCATTTGAATATATTAAGTAATAATTGTTCTTGTAAAAAGTTTATTTAGTACCAAATTTGACAAATTTTGTTTTATAAAATGTGATTATTATCTTTTCTCTCAAGATGCATCTATCGACATAACAATGGTGGATGGATTTCATTTAACGGATACTGATATTTTCTTTATTTCATTATTTGTGATGCGAATTATGAGTTGTTATTATGTAATTTTTTCCATTTTTGATTAATTCAGGGATAATATAAAATCATTTACTCTACACATGTGCTTGTATACATACTTGTTGTCATTGTAAAATATATGTAAACATTTATGTTCAACTCTTATTTTCTTAATGAATTAGGAAAACATGAAACAAGTTAATAATTATCAATTGTGGATAAATTTACTTTTATTTAGATGACTTCAAACATGAAGGGTAAGAATTTTGTACACAATTTTTACATACCTATTTTTGTATTGACATATTTTTATTTTACAAAAAAGGTCAGGGAACAATCTACTAGGAAAGTAATGGACGAGAGAGAAAATAACTAAATAAAATAAGTGAAAACTTGAACATTAAAGACAAACAAACAGCTCATAGCTAGCAACTTCCATAGGTAACGAGAGGCACAACTTGAAATAGTGGAGAATGTTGGAACGCATGCATAAACATGACTGAAAAAATTAATCATATATAGTAAATGTCAAAATAATTACTTCCAAATTTGTGATGCTGACACACTTCACTTTCTATGTGCAAGATGCCAACAACTACGCACCTACAATAAAAGGTAGCTGCTTCTCTCTAGCCGCTCTTTTGTTATCTTCTGTTATTAATATATTAGCATTCTATTAGCTTTGTAAGTCAATTTCTTTTCTCTAGTTGTTTTAGAGTTATTATGTTTTTGCCATATCGGACAATTCACACTATCAATAATTTTTATGCACTATACAACATATATTTAGCAATCTTCCATTTAAACAATCTTCCATTTAGATAATCTGCTCACTAGTTTGATCATGCCGTGTTAGTATTCAACCCACTACTTATTTGTCTTGCTTCAACTATATATATATATATCCTATACGTTTAGTTGTCATTCAAAAATATAATTTTAAATCGGTTTCCAGCTGTAGATAATCATGCATGCTAATTTAAAATTTTCAAACCCAAAATAGAATCAGATCAATAGTTTTTATGCAACAATGAAACTAACACGAGACTGTCAACAAGAGAGAATTCACAAGTTTATTTTTTAACTCATCCTACTACTTACTTGCATGCTATTTGATTATTATTTTTCTTACTTGACAATCAATTGTTCAATATCATGCTTTGTCTATTTTTTTTCCTTCCAATTAACATTACATGTACATTGCAACTCATGATATTGTCAGTTAGGATTGTCAAAATACATACTCGGGTTGTGTCTAGATCAAATAAGCATATGAACCAGGGCCAAACTACTAAACTTAAAGTCATACAACTACATTAGTTTGTACAATATAATAACATAAGAAACAAACCAATATTGTTATTTATAACTAGGAACCAAGATCCTGATTCCATATTCTATTACTTGTTATATTTAGATACCTATTATAGTGATGCATAAATGACTACTACTTTAATATGATATTATAATATATTATTTTGACAAATAGTTATTTAAATGATATAAACTAATGTTCTTTTTTTAGAAGTTAATTTATTTGGATTTGTCAAAAACATATCAAACTACCTTAAAAATATCCAAATCCAACTAGGACTTAGCTACTTTTAAATTCAGATATGGTAATAGTTGGTTTGATTAATTCAAATGCACCACCTATTTAGAATCATATTACATTTTATACATATAAAATAAAAGAAGAAGTCACATTTTGTTTGACAATCAATTTCTGAAAATTCAATTGATTTTGGATCATATATTTATAAGTACTATTGACAACAATACTTGCACGATCGTATTTATATTATTTAACCTCTAACATAGGGCCTCCAATATATATGTCTAGTCATCTCATACGAATCCTAGATAAGTAAGCAAAAATGTAAGTACTTTTATTTATTACGTCATTTTACATGTTAATATTCTATAATTTTGATTTAACTACTTAGTACGTAAGTCTACTAACTGACAAGCGATGGTTCTGTTTGTGTCCTAATTTAAAAGTTTGGTTGCTTGTTTTATTTATTTTTAGCTTGTTAGGCTGCGTTTGGTATACAACCATGATAAATTTTTTTGCCATGAATAAACTAACCATTAATATCTTAACTTTGTGTAAGATAACTGGTGTTTGGAGCAACAATAAACAAACTTATAGACAAAATGTTCACCGTTTGGTACATGTATACATAAAGTCTACTATGCCGCACACATAAATAACTTTTTATATATTGAGCAGTCGGTTAGAAGGGTATCGTAAAAATTAATCCATGACAAATAAAGCTGTTTCCTACCGTAAGAATTTAGTACAACAGGGGATTTTTCCGTCAACTTGCCCATGCGGTACAACTTATTTAGCCTATAGTCAGCATAACAAATACTAGCTATAATACCGTCAGATTTGGTTACAGTGTCGCCACTAAGATGACACAAAAAACACATCCTTAGTCTAATTACTGTTTAGTTTCTAGGTTAGATGTACTTGGATGTCAAGTTGCGTACTCCACCAATAATCACAAAATCATATCCACAACTGCCAATTATATTATATCAATTATTTTTTTACCATATTCATGGAAGTACAACATGTTGCGGCAATCAACAATTATTTTTTTTGTTATTTTCTTTTTGAGTTATTCTTTTGCACCAAATTGCTATTCTTTGTGATCATTGATCGAACCTGGCTGTGTGTCAAACAACTTTTTTTTTTTGTGTCAAACAACTTAGTTGTATATTCATGAGTCCAGTCAATTTGCGTGTTCCTACTACATGCATACATACTAATAGGTCCAATTTGTCTGTGTGGTTCTAATTAAAAAAATTTATCATCATTATCTGGTGATTTTTTTACAGTAGTAGTGACATCGTTATTCAAGTTGTTTAATATTGTTGATCTTGACATCTTGCTAATTATTTTTTTACAAAATTAAACACATAGGTGAATGTCAGGTGCTATTTGAACAACTTATTTTAGCTGATATGTAATTTGTTTAGCACATATTCAGACTGCTAAATATCTGTGTTTTCTTGTTTTTTAAATGTTAGCACCATTCAAACAACTTAGGTTTACAGATTTCTTTGCAAAAGAGGTGACATGTTATTCGAGTAGTTTACTTATGCTGATCTTTTTAATTTTTTTTCAACAAAATGAGTGACAGAAAAGAGTGTCAAGTGCTTTTTGAACATCTTGTTTCGGTCGGTGTATAAGTTTTTCTTAGTGTCTATCCGAACATCTTAAATGCACAAATATTTCTTTCAAAAAAATGCTGATAGATGTTATTCTTACATTTTCCTCCACTTATTTTTTACTTATATTTTTCAATTACCTATTTGTGTCGTTCTTTCACTAGTTTCAGAAATTAATATTTCAACAACTTCAATCAACCACTTTTTTTTTACAAAAAACAGTGACAACTATTCGACCATTTTGTTCCATTGATATTTTTAAATAAAATGAGTGATAAAGGATGATATTGATCTTTTATGAACAACTTGTTTATGTTGGCACACAACCTTTTTAGCGACAAACGAACAACTTCAGGTCGCTAACTTTTTCCATAATGGTAATTGTTATTCATGTAGTTTCATTTTACGAATTATTTTTAATTTTTCGTTGCGAAATCAGTAAAAGAGGCTGTTGGCACTATCTAAACTTCGAACTTCACTTGGTACGTAACTTTTTTACTATAGACGTTATATACTTAACTATAATTATATATAAACCATTTTAATTGTCAACATATGTTACTATCTTCTTTTAATTTGAGGAATCTCTTTCAGATAATATCACACTAGACTTACGCCGTCAAAGTACCTATAGGATTAAACATGTGTCACAATCACCACATATCAGAGCACACAAGTGAAATTCAAACAACTTTCTTATAATTATAAGCGGTTACAACTATTATTTGAGCAACTGAATATTTTAAACTATTTTTTCTTACAAAAAGTGATGACACATATTATTAGGTACTATATGAATATTTTAATTCCTAACTGGCACATAATGACAATTTTTACTCGAGCAATTTGCTCTCATTGATTTTTTTCGTCACAAAGTTGATGACATATTGGTTGATTCTGAGCATTATTCGAACAACTTGCTTACAGGGTATGCAACTTTTTCTCAATGACTATTCGAACAGTTTTAATCCTCTAGTATAGAGGTGTTAATGGTTGTTATTCGTATAGTTTCATTCAACTCTTTTATATAATTTTAGAAAAAAATAATTGTATAGCATGGAGTGTGCATTTTTAAACATCTTGATTCACTCACTATGTATATTTCTTTACCGGAGTAGTTACAAACTTGACTATAGACATCAATTATTCTTTTTTATGCTATGTTTGGTACGCGGTGAATGAAGGGCAGGGGAAGGGAGGAGAGGGGAGGGGAGGGGAAGGGAGGAGACACTTATTTTAGTCTCTTTGGTTATCATTGGGGAGGAGAAAGGGAGGGAACATAAAAGACATAAAAATATGTTATTTTTTAACAAGTCATATTGTCGTAAAAGGTTACATACACCTCACACATATTAATATATATAAAAAAATCAGGATAAATTAAAATCTCATGGTTTGTGATCAAAATAAAACTATTCATATAATTATTTTGTTAATGAAGAAGATACATTTCTCATGTCTAACATTATTGAATTCTACATTTTAGTTATTTCTCCGCATATCCATCAATAATTCATAACCGTTTTCTGACGGAAAAATAAAAAATAACCAACATATCTGGATGTTGCATAATATATATTTTATCTATGTTCTTTTTATATCCATTGTGGTCATGCGTGTAATTCCCTCCATATTTATAAATTTTCCTCCATTTTTTTAAGTTTCCTCCATAACTTGAGAGTTTCCTCCACTTCTACAATTCTCTATTTTTCTATTTTTCCTTATGTTATTATGTTTGTAATTTTTATTTATCTCAAACTTTACGTATTTTCTAACAACATTTTTCTAGTCTTTCTAAGATTTTTCTAAATTGTGCGCTACATTTATTCTAGTTTTCTTTTATTTTTAATTTTTCCTTCCAAAATTTTCCTCGAGATTCCCCCTCAATATTTCTAAATTGTGCGCTACAACTCTCACCTCACTTGGAGGGATACAAATATTTCACGTTATATTATTTATATTTTTCCTCCACATTTTATTTTTTCATCTATATTTTAGAATAAATTTCTCGCCAAATCTTTCTCGTTCCCCTTGTCTCCACTTCGATTTAGTGGGGAGAAAAGTGGCTGGAAATACACATGATTCTGTCACTTTGCCAAATAATGTGACACTAGAGCCACCTCAAGAGAGTAATTTCAGACGGAACATATATAAGATCACCATGGGTCAGAGAATGTAATTACTATTTAATCAATTTATTTTTGATTTTTTTTACAGTAGTAGTGACACTTGCTGTTTGAGCGACTAAATTTGAGTACCTTTTTAATCAAAAAGCGCTGACAAAAGCTGGCGTATTCAGCTCCTACATAACTAGTTTAATCTATACTCAATTCTTGAGAATAATTTTCGCTCAATATAATTTCTTAGTCAAATGTAGTCCAACGTGCTTAGCACGTACTTTTCTTTGGAACAACAAATGATTAGGTTTCCAATTTTCTTAGTTTTAAGCATTTCACCGTAAACCTCCCTCCAAGAAATCAATAACCGGAGCAAATCACTCCAAAAACCCATGTAGCCAGGCTGCGGGATTTTCTGTGCTCTCCTCCTCGGCAACAGTCCAGTCAGCGGCTATTTTCTTCGTGGCGGAGTTAGCAAGCAAAAAAGCAAAACCGTGCCGGTCGCCGCCACAGCCTATTTGCTTCGTGATATGTCAGCAATGACCAGGTACCCCTCGAACTGCAGCTCACTATCTCGTAACCCCCAAATTTTCGTTTCTCCATTTGCTCACCTCCTCAGACTGTCCCGCCCTTTCCCATTCCCAGCCGCCGGATGCGGGCGTTTAAGCGGTGGATGAGCGCGCACGGCGTGGTGTCCAGCGATGCGCTGGGACTCGTGGATTCCGGTGACGAGGAGGGTATCTGGGTCCGCGCGCTTTGCCCGCTCCGAGAGGGCGACCTGGTGGCCTCCATCCCCAAGGAGGCATGCTTGACGACTCGGACGACGGGGGCATGCGACGTTATCGAGGCGGCGGGTCTCGGGGGATCACTGGGACTCGCCGTCGCTTTGATGTACGAGAGGAGCCTTGGCGAGGAATCCCCCTGGGCTGGGTACCTGCAGCTGCTTCCGGAGAGGGAGGAGGTGCCGCTAGTGTGGAGTCTGGAGGAGGTTGACGAGCTCCTCAAGGGGACTGAACTACACAGGGTAAGTGTATGCTCAAAAGCTCGTTCTTTTATTCTCCAAAATTGTTTCTTTTCTTGTAAAGACTGTAAGTGGGTTTCTATGAGTCCTACGCTGTTGTCATGAGTCGCAATTTCTGCTTATGTGTTAATGAAGAAACCTCATTGTGTCATCTGTTCGTTGATAATTGCCAAGCAGACGGTAAAGGAAGACAAGGCCTTGTTGTATGAGGACTGGAAGGAGAATATCTGGCCACTTGTGGAGTCGGGGCAGCTGAAGGGCAAGCCGGATTGTTTTGGACCCGAGCAATATTTCTCTGCCAAAAGCCTCGTAGCATCCCGATCGTTCGACATTGATAATTATCATGGTTCTGGAATGGTGCCCCTTGCTGACCTGTAAGCTTCTTTTACCCCCTGGAGTCTAATAACATCGGTGCATATAGTTGGCAACGCTTTTAACAGATGAACTGATGAGCTCTGATTATTAGCCTTTTACGGATGATGTTACAGTTTTTGTGATCATTTGACAACCTCATTAGGGCAAATGATTTCTTATCTGTCCTTCATAGGGATGAATGATCAAGTGAGGATTGAAATACTTATGATGCTAATTAGAGACCCCATTATTGAGTACGAATGCATTGGACTTAAACTTGCATTCTCTCTCTTGAAACCGGTCTCAAATGTGTGAACTTTAATTCTAATTTGTCTAAATTTCTGTCTTTCTATCCTACGGTTCCTCGAAATAAGTATATCTGAAATTTGCTTCGATTTCAATATAATTCAGCTTCAATCACAAGACAGGAGCTGAAGATGTGCATTTCACCTCCGTTTGTTCTATGTCAAGCTCAGATGACGAGGGTGACGACGGTGGCGATAATGGTGATGGAGGAGGAGGAGAGCATGATAGAGATTGTGGCGGCGATAATGGTGATGAAGGAGGAGAGCGTGATAGAGATTGTGGCGATGGCATTGACACGGATGACAAATCTGCCATTTCTGATTTATATTCTGGTAAAAGGCAGAACGTTAAGATAAATTGCTTGCCACCATCTGCTTTTATCTACTGGTCTTTAATAACACACATTTTCTATGAAAGTTTAGATGATGCTGATGGAGATGATCCTACGAAACTAGAAATGGTAATTGTACAAGATGTGGAAGCGGGAGCTGAGGTTGGTCACATTTACTATCTTGCAGTTTACCTCAAAAGGGCAAATTATATTAGTATTTGTTTAGACAGGCATCGTCATTCTACACTGTACTCTTTCTGGCTTCAAATGTTTAGCAATTATCATTTCTTACATACCCACTTATTTCCTTTCTTTATGGGGAAATGTCATGAAAATTCGATCTCTATCTAATACTGTAGTCAGTGTTTCTTGTTATCCTCTCTCTCTCTCTCACACACACACACATTGGTGAAGACATCTTTGTCGTCTTGTTTGATCTTGGCATATTTGAATTTCTAGCAGTAGAGAATTTTTCGTCTCTAGTTCATCTACGTTCAATGTTCACTTCGCCTTTTATTTTCCAAAGAAAGGATGTGTCCACCCATTTCACACCTTGCTTGGGTTCAGCTATTTTGAGCCCCATTTTCCCGCTAAAAATCACCTCCAAACACAGGTTCCTCGATCTTTCCATATTCTTCCTGTTCTCGCCTTCTCCCTGATCCAGGACTCTCTCTTTCATTTCTTTATTTCTCTCTGTTGTTGATCTAGAAAGCCGGTGTATACTTTTCATAACAGTGCTTCATATACTGCCTAACTTAAACCTCCTGCGCTTCTGTGATATAAGAAATATCTTTGTTCTTACATGAAATATTACCCTGGAGTTATGGAAAAATATATTAATAATGGTGCAAAAGCTTTGGTATTCTTGTTTTAGAAGTTCAATGTCCACATTTAAAACTGGATAGTATCTATGAAGATGCTTATATTTTTGAAAATGAATTAGCCTCTCATACAGCTTTTACCCTAATCAGGATTATAATTCATAACTAGATGTTTTTGTCAGGTTTTCAATACCTATGGCACAATGGGCAATGCAGCTTTGCTTCATCGATATGGATTTACGGAACCAGAGAATCCCTTCGACATAGTCAATGTTGATTTGCAGTTGGTAACTCAATGGGGTACATCTTCATTCACCAGCCGCCACTTCAGGAGGAGGTTGTCACTGTGGAGGAGGCTGCAATTTTCAGGTTGTCTTAGTCAGAATTCTGAGTACTTTGAGATCGCCGCCGATGGAGAACCGCAACAGGACTTGCTTGCTCTCCTTTATATCATGCATCTAAGTGAAGAGGCATACCAGAGTTTGGAACAAATAGTAGATTCCTTTAAGGACCTCAAGGATGAAGCCCGTCTATCTCTGTTAACCAAGTCATTTCAGAGGCAATCTTCCTACACGCCTGAAAACTTGAGAGATTTGCTGTTGGGGGAGGATGTCTGCCATGCTCTTATGGCACTGGCAGACACGAGAGAAATGCTGTATGGAGCAGAATCTTTGGAGGATGATTTGAACAAGCTTATGGAATGCTGCTGTGTCAGTGAGAAGAAGAGGTACCATTCTCTTGTGTTGCGTGTTAGTGAGAGGACTATACTAGCAAATCTAAGAGATTACGTCTCGTGCATGCTCAAAACCCAAAAAATGTAACTTATTTTGTAAAATCTGGAGTTAAAGAGCCCTCGTGCTACTCTCTTTGTCCGAAATCCCCAATTTTGACGCAAATGTGCTAATTTTTTAAAAGAAGATTGCAGCAATTAAGCCCATTTTAATGCATATATGTATTGGCTACTTTATTTTCTTTCATCCCGAGGGTTAATCAAGTGTATGCCATGGTACTCCTGGTTATTCTGATCGTTCCAGGGTAGAGTTTCATCTGCTTCCTTAACACCCACCAAGACACCAACACGACTTGAGCTCATATTTATTTTGATCGCTTCAACACATGAGGCCTGTTTCCCCCTTTTCATATGTTTCTGTGAGTGATGTATTAACCAATAACCCTCATATGGGATTTTGATTTGATTGTGTAGCGAATGCCCCCACGTCTTTATTTTGAGTCTAACGTGTGCTAAGAAGTTGTTTATTAGTACGATCTCTTTCTTGGCAGCAAATATGATGGTACTGATATGAATAATGTAGAAGACCTCGTGTATGTTATTCCACTTAGAGTTGGCGAGTGCTGAGTGCGACGGCTCTCTCACCCTAGACCCACTAGGGTTTCTTCCAGAGACGGCTGGTTGGGGGGAGGGGGATTTGGCCGCCGCAAAGTGGTACCCCACTTTCCTTCGGCCTCTTTTCGCCCGTCTTCAGCAGGATCTATACTTCGGGAGGCGTATTGTCTTTGGAGGCAGCGGTCTTCTTCTTCCCTGTCGTTGAGTCCGGCTGCGACAATTTTCCTATCTCCTCTCTCTTTTACTTGCTTTCTATTTAGACTAGGTTGTTCTCTTATTTTGTCTCTCTCGCTATTAATCGACGCTTCTTTCTCTTCTCGTAGTAGATTTTTCTTTCTCGGTCAATTTTATTGTGGTGTTGTATGACAGCAAGTGCGGAGAAAATATCCTTTTGGAACACCGATTTGGTACATGTACTCTACTATATATACATACTCAGGTAGAAGATATTTTTCATAGAAAGTTGTGTTAGTCTGCGAAGGAGAAGAGAGATATATACATCATTGTTCTTATCAGATTTTGATATGAGTTTTTGTGGTGATTTGTATGTATTCTTGATCTTTGTGTGGTTTTTTAATTTGTTTTCCTCGTGTAGATGCCGTATGGCTCTTAATGAAATTTGTCTATTTAACTTTAAAAAAAAAATGTAGAAGACCTCGTGTACAGACGCTCTGCCAAGATTGGCTGTGAAGGTTAGTGTTTAGGGCACCACATTGAGACCATTTAACGGTCCCGAATTATATGCTGAGCTGTTACCAATATTAATTCTGTAACGGGGTAATGCTTATCTCGGTACTGGCTAACATCCTCCATAGTTACAATATACCTCCACTTGTTGGGCTGTGCCACTAGGCTATATTGCCATAGCATTTGACCGGATAAACCTCAGTTTGCATACTATTTTCGTTACATGTAAGATGGATCTGTGAGTTAAGGAAAAAGATTTGATGTCAATTATATAATGGCTATGCATGCTAAGGAAAAAGATTTGACGTCGATTATGTGAAGTTTAATATTTTCTATGGGTCTAATTAGATTATCCCGGGATATGCAATTAACCCTTTTTCTCTCCACCAATCAATAATAAAAAGAAAAGTAGAACCCCCTTATCGTAAACATTTGATAGAACTTAGCAAGTCATACGACGAGCCATTGATGATGTTAGATAAATAAATATGTCTATACTCTTTATATTTTTTTATATTCTTTGTATGTGAAAAATTAGTCATGTTCATAATACAAAGACGCATGCATTTCCTATCTCTCTTGGTCACATGGTAAGTAGTTTGGGAAAGGAAGACAACAAAGTGTGGCACATCCATTGTCACGTTCTGAGGAGAATCTCCTCTGGTCGGAAAACGGTCTTTGTCGACTAGTTCTCTTCCAATGTTGACATCAAGCTCTAGGGAGGAAATTACCCCCTCCAAGAAGAAGCCCCTTCACATTGTTGAGAAATAGTCATCTCGATGTCTCTGATGACATCTTGGAATCCCCGTGTAGTCTCCAAAAAACCTCACATTATCACATGGGTGTTTCCTCTCCTTTACCCTCTTCTTTCTCGTCTTTTACGGCCCGACGACAACGCTAGACCAATTCAGACATGATGTGTCTACTCTTACACGTCGTGTATGTGAATCTACATGCGAATGCACAGCTGGGCCAGGTAAGGCCACGGCCTCACCCGCACCCAGCCATTTTCACTTGTTCAAAGGAGTTAAGTTTTGTTCATTCACATACTCTGGACAAGTGGCATCACCCGAGAAACCATGTGACAATAGCTAGCTTGAAATGAGAAAACCTACTGAACGTACGCGGATGTTGTCTTATTGATAAACTAGTTAATACACACGCGCACATGCACGTGCCCCATAGAATATGTTTACTTTATATTGAATATTTAAAAAATAAAAACTGTCAAAAAGATAATGATAATTCTCATAACTATTTTGTAGTAAATTTAGAAACGTGTTGTTTATTGATTCCAAAATGTACGTTTAAAGGAAGGAATGTGACGTAGAAGTTGAGATGTTTGTGGCAACTGGTTTTATCATGAAAGAGAAAAAATAATATAGAACAAATATTAAAAAATTGTGAGAAGAGAGTATCAAAGAGAGCGCAACATGAACTCACTCTTTTTATAGTAGTATAGATAATGTGAGTGAGTGGGATGGAGTTTAAGATAGGAGAGAATCACACACATCGAAAAAGATAGATAGAGAGAGATATAAATATTAGGGTGTATGGGAGTGGGAGAGGATATGTGGGAGTCCCATTCGCGAGCGAGAGGGATCAAGAATGAATTAATGCATTCAATTGTACTAATACATGCAATCAAATTTCCACTTCAAAAAGCATCACTACTACATAAATGGCTTATAACGTCACTTTTAAAGGCGTCAGTTGTATAAATACGCCGACACCTAAAACATAAAGCGTCGGTTAAAAAAAATCCGACAGTGAAGGGCGACCAGACACGGGTATCACTTTTATTCAGTGTCGGTTCCCTAATAATAAACCGACGCCTAAAATTAATCGCCAAATCTAAAATTTCCAGTGAAAAAAATTACCTCCAAAATTTAACATATGGCGTCGGTTATTAACTATTAAACCGACGACGAAAGGTTATTCGCGATACAAAAATTGGGCACATTTTGGTCGTCGGTTTTACTACAATGACCGACGCTTATGAGTTTTCCCGCGCTGTTCCCGGGATATTTTTCACACCCTTTAAGTGTCGGTTTTTTGTGTAACCGACACCTTTAGTTTTATGTGTCAATTTTTTGGAATAACCGACGCCTATTGTTAACTTAATAGCACCCGCGTGAGCCAGGCTCTTCCCCTTCTCTGTTTCATCGACTCCGGCGTTTAGGTCTGGCGAATTTCACCTGCTCCGGTTGCCGCCTCCTCCGTCGTTCCTTGCTCCTCTGATCAACGCCTCCGCCACCGTTCGTTGCTCTGTGCGCCGCCGTTCCTTGCTCCTCTGTGCGCCGATGCCTTCTCCTGCTCTCCGGCCGCCACCCTTCTTTGCTAGCTCTGGCGCCTGAGCCTGCTCGCCTTCTCCTGCGCCGTGGTTCGTTGCTCCAGGGCCTGCCCCTGCTCTCTTCTCACCCCTGCTCTCCAAGCCGCTGTTCTCCTGCCCAAGTAGGCCGCTGCCCTTCTTCTTCCTCCACCTCTTCTTCTTCCCGCTCCCTCTCCTTACCAAATGGATTAAAGCTAGGCCACGACCGTGTGGGCTGGTCACGGCCGTGGCCAGCCCACACGATCGTGGCCTTGCTTTTATCCATTTGGTAAGGAGGGAGCAGGAAGAAGAAGATACATTTGTAATTGAATACTAATGCTTGACCTAATTCTGTAAATTTTGATGAATGTTGAAATTAAGATATTAAAACCCTAATACACATTTCACCATAATCTTGAATTAACTATATTGCTGAAATATTGTGATCAATCTATGTAAGATATTAAAACCCTAATGTTAAATCTCTGATTTTGTAGTGATGTGTCACCCTAACATCTACATGAATCCCTATTGTATGATGTAGATTGATGATAATGCATGAGCTAGTTTGAAATTTTGAAATCAATTATGAATCTCTCCATCCCTAGGTCATACTAATTTATGTATAATCTTTATCTTGATGATGAACATGCATGGACACTCAAAATGTTGAAATCAATGTTATAGAATGACATCACATGTATTTGTTGGCCTAGAAACCCATCCAAGATTTACTCATTAGGAGTAAATCTTAGATAGTCCCCGGTTTGGGACTGTTCTTGAACACCTAATCTCACTTAGGATGTAAGTGTATAATGTGTATTTGGTTTTCAAGAAAATTTCGGCAACATTTCCCCGTTTGTTCTCTAAGTACATATGTACTTAGATAACAACGGGAAAATGCTGCCAACATTTTCTTGAAAACTCAATACACATTATACACTTACTAGTGAGATTAGGTGTTCAAGAATTGGATAGGTGGTACATATTTATTATATATAAGAATGACAACACATGTATTTGTTGGCCCTAGACCCTAAGCTTGTTGTAATATATACTTGTTTTCTCTTTGATCATAGAATGGATAGATCATGGATGTCCATTTGCAATCATTGCACCCCAGAGTTTATTTCTGGTCTTGACCAGTTTATTAGATTTGCCGAGGAACATAAGAAACAACCTGGAGATAGGTTCTACTGTCCATGTATGCATTGCGGTAACAACTTGAAAGTCAGCCCGGTGACAAAATCAAAAGTCATGTCATGTGCAACGAGATTATACAAGGCTATACAGAATGACACTGGCATGGAGAGATTTCAAACCCGAAACCAGTGGATGTCGATAGTAGTGCTTGTGTGGAAGAAGAAATTGCCTTCGATGACGTAGATGTGAATGAACCAGTTCTAGTAGACATCGTTGATGCGATGTTGGATAGTTGTGGGGTAGAGCACACCAATCCACCTCCCATTTTTAGAAACATTGTGCATGATGCTGAGATATCGTTATACACATGTTGTACTAAGTTTACGAAGCTTAGAGCTGTGTTGAGATTGTATAAGCTGAAAGTTAACAATAGATGGAGCGACAAAAGCTTCACGTCATTGTTATCTTTGTTGAAAGAAATACTTCCTGAAGGAAACGAGTTGCCAATCTCAACATACCAGGTAAGGAAATTGTTGTGCCCAACGAGAATGGATGTCAAGAAGATACACACATGCCCGAATTATTATGTATTATTTCAAAAGGACTATGTGGATTTGAAAGATTGTCCAAAATGTGGTGTGTCACGGTATAAATTGACGACTTCGGGGGAGTCCAAAACTGGTTCTCCTGCCAAGGTGATGTGGTATCTACCTATAATATCACGGTTTCAAGGCTTGTTTGCCAATCTGATAGATGCAAAGAATTTGAGGTGGCATGCAGATGTTAAGAAAAATAATGATGGGATCCTACGACATGCGTCTGATTCCCCACAGTAGAAGAAGATTGATCTATTGTACCCTGAATTTGGTGAAGAAGTCAGGAATCTAAGACTTGGGCTTTGTACAGATGGGATGAATCCGTACGGGACATTGAGCAGCCAACATAGCACCTGGCCAGTCATACTTGTTATATACAATCTTCCTCCCTGGCTGTGTATGAAAAATAAGTATGTAATGTTTTCGTTGTTGATATCGGGCACTAAACAACCTGAAAATGATATCGATGTTTATCTTGAACCTCTGATTGATGACTTAAAGAAACTTTGGGTCGAAGGTGTGATGACCTATGATGCTTCACAAAGAGAGACATTTTATTTGCATGCTATGTTGTTTTGCACTATTAATGACTTTCAAGCATATGAGAATTTGTCTGGATATAGTATCAAAGGAGCTAAAGCGTGTCCTATATGTGAAGAGAACACTGATTCAACAAGACTAAAACATGGCGGTAAGACTGTATATCTCGGTCATCGATGGTTTCTTAAAAAATTCCATCTGTAACATAGGAAGCACAAAACATTCAATGGATTGAATGAAGAACAGAGTGCACCTAAACCTATACTAGGGGAGGTTGTTTATGAAAGAGTAAAAGACTTTGTCAATGAATTTGGTAAGAGATCACAATGTACTATGGCCACACGGAGTGACAAATCTTTATTCAAGAAGAAGTCAATATTTTGGGATCTTCCTTATTGGAGTTCTTTGATAGTCAGGCATTGTATCGATGTCATGCACGTTGAAAAAAATGTCTGTGATAGTGTCATTGGTACTTTGTTGAATATACCAGGTAAGACTAAATATGAGATAAAATCCAGACTTGACCTACGTGAAATGGGAATAAGGTCAGAATTAACAGAATTATGTGAAATGGGAAATTGGAGAACATACTTACCTCCTGCTTGTTACACATGTTCTAGAAAGGAGAAGAAAACTTTTTATGAATGTTTGGTAAATGTTAAGGTGCCACAAGGTTACTCATCCAACATATGTAGATTGGTATCAATAAAAGATCTAAAGTTGATAGTTCTTAAATCTCATGATTGTCACACTCTAATGCAACAAATATTGCCTGTGGCAATTCGATCTATATTGTCGAAGCATGTAAGGTTTGCAATCACCAGACTTTGTTTCTTTTTCAATAGTCTGTGCAGCAAAGTTATTGAACCTGATACTCTTGATAATTTGCAAAGAGAAGTGGTTGTTACCCTATCTCAGCTTGAGATGTATTTTCCTCCGTCGTTCTTTGATATCATGGTACATCTTGTTGTCCACTTGACTAGGGAAGTGAAAATGTTGAGACCAGTTTTCTTGCATTGGATGTATCCCTTTGAACGATACATGAGCATTTTTAAAATTGATGTTCAAAACTGTTATCGGCCTGAAGGGAGTATTATTGAGGGTTATGTGGCGAGAGAGGTTATGGATTTTTGCAATGACTTTCTCAGTGGTAATGACACTCCTAGTAATGACAAGAATATTGAGGAGCAATTTGGCAAATGAATTTTGAGATCACGGGTGAAAGTAATCAACCGTGAGCAGTTGGAATAAGGTCACTTGTATATTTTACACAACATGGACGAAGTGAGTGTTTATATCGAGGAACATACCAATTTCATCAAGAGACAATATCCTCGAGCCAATACAATGTGGCTTGCTAGAGAGCATAACAAGACATTTATTAAGTGGTTTGAAGATAAAGTCTTACATCAACTATCTCAAACACCAGATGATATTACTAAAACTATCAAATGCCTCACCTTTAAACCAAAATTGAATGTTATGTCTTATGAAGGGTATGGCATTAATGGATTCACATATTACACAAAGTGCCAAGATGATAAGAGTGTCGTCCAAAAAAGTGGGGTCACCCTTCAAGCGTCGACTATGTTTTTTGCAAGTGCAAAGGATAAGAGTCCACGTGAAGCTAAAATGTCATATTACGGTGTCATCGAAGACATATGGGAGTTTGACTACATAGATTTCAGAATTCTGCTCTTCAAATGTAATTGGGTTGATAACACCAAAGGAGTTATAGTGGATGAATTGGGTTTCACTTTAGTGAACTTTGAAAAGATAGGTGAGAAGGGTGAACCATTCATATTGACATCACATGCAAAACAAGTATTTTATATCGATGATCTTGCAAATGATAAATGGTCGGTTGTTCTTCATGGTAAAAGACAGTTCATTGAAGATCCTATAGATGAAGAAGAGTACTATGATAAGTATGATGACTCCAGTCCATTCTCAGTTGGGTTGCCAACACCAGCAAATATTGAAGCTAATGATGACTTGTATGTGCGTGGAGATCACAATGAAGGATTGTTAATTGATAAAAAATTGTAATATTAGAGGCATGTTTATATTTTTTTATATGTTTTATTTTTCTAAATGTGAACTTTATAATGTGAATTTTACAATGTGAATTACTTTACAATGTGAACTTTACAATGTGAATTACTTTACAATGTGAATGTGAACTTTACAATGTGAGCTTTACAATGTGAATTACTTTATAATGTGAATGTGAACTTTCAGATGGCTGAGCATTCTTCTGATGACCGTGCTGATGATTATCATGAGGGTGAGGACATCAATGCACTGCCTCACAATGTAAGTTTTAAAAATATATCATATATTTATATCTATATGTCCATTTATAGTTATATCATGTAAGCGTGTTTATTTTGTTAAATATTAGGTTGATGATGCACATGTACCCTCTGAAGCACTTGAGGCACTTGATGAGCAGTACCAAAAAGTTGACAAGAGAAGGGGCATCACTATGATGAAGAAGTTAATAGCGTAAAGGGGCAATGGACCCAAACTGGTTGTGGATTTTGATAATGCAGGAAATGCAATTGGAGTGAATTGCAATTCGTTTGTTTCATATCTTGGGTATGTTACTCGTAGCCATTGCGGTTGTAAGATAGATTCTTGGCATAAAGTTCCTAAGGGGAAGAAAGACGTAATATGGAAGGATTTATGTGTGAGTTATTATTAATTTGCAATTCTATTTTGTAGATTACTAATTTTATGGATACTAGTTAATAGCAATTCTATTTTGCAGAGTATATTTGAATTGGATGAAAAGTTGCATCGTAAATGCGTGATGCAACGTTGTGGGAGAGTCCTAAGGAACTATAGGACAAATCTTACCCGAGAATACATAAAAGAAGATGACAAGAGGAAGAAGACAACCACTGAACAATGGAACTTCCTGGACCAAAAAGAATGGGACGCGTTTGTTGCTTCAAGAAAAACTGATGAATTCAAGGTATTAGGCGTCACTCCCAATTTAATTAATATACGTTGTATTCACCTATTCAAGATTAAAATTTAATGTACTAACCAAATCATTAATGTGCATACTAACTAGGCCCTCAGTGAGGTGCAAAAAGCAAGGCGTGCACTGAATGTGCATGACCACACAATGGGTCCAAAGGGGTATGCAGGCATTCACCAAAGACTACATGATGAGTCTACTGCTCAGTCTTCTACTACTCAGGAGTCCTCTACTATAGGTACCACACCTCTACCTCTCCATGATGTCTGGATAGCTGGGAGGCAAAATAAGAAGGGAGAAATAAGGAAGCCCGCAACTGCTGAGGCGGCTGCAAAAACGGTAAAATACAACTCTTAGAGAAATCGTTCGAATATTGATTATTTGTGGTGTTTACTTAATTACAAATTTTTTTTTGGCGATTAACGGGAGCTGCACGAGCTGAGGAAACAAGGCAAGTTCATCTCTGAGGGCACAAGGGATGAATTGACAGTTGCTCTGGGTAACCCAGAGCATCCTGGACGTGTTAGGGCTACAGGCACTGGTGTGGGCATCAAAGCGTTCTTTGGGCCATCCCAGTGCAAACATGTCCCAAAAGTGGGAATTTCACAAGAAGAGGTAACCTATTCTTTTTTTAGAATGTTACTATAAAAGGGAATTCAATAATCAGAAGCTAACGTTTCTTTTATCCATGTATAGGTAGATGTGTTAATTGAAAGGAGAATCCAACAAGCAATGGTGAAGTGGCAGGCGTCTTAGACTGCCACTCAGACAGTACCTATGGCATCCCTCTCTAATCCTACTACAGAGGTTGGGAGTAATCCTATAGACCCACCACCTAGCACATCCGTTGTAAGTATTTTTATGACATAGTAACTAGTCTTTTCAAGATGATATGTTTTCAAGATGATATGTATATATATATATATAATATTCTTTACACAAAAATTTGTAGGGGTTGAAGCCATGCCGTCTAAAAAGAAAAGAATTTATCATTGCAGAGGCGTCAGCTTGCCCATTGGGCCCTGCCAGGGGAAATGTTTCATGGGTCTCCATTACCAGCTAGTTGGGTTCGTGTGAGCCCAATACGTATATTCCCTAATTGGATGGATCTTCCATTGCCATATGCCCACCCAGATTGTGAAACACTTGGTGAGGCAGAAGGCGGAGTGATATTGTGGCCAAAAGCGGATGTCCTCTATACTGAAACTGTATGGTAAATTTACATTACGTTAAATTGTTAGTGTGTGTATATGATGTCAATTGATCTAAAATTATATATATATACAGGTTAAAAAGAAGACACCCAAAGCATCTAGGCCTCCACCTCCATCTCCTACATTACCAAGTTGGGTTCTACAGCACCTACTTGTCCCGTTAGGTCCTAATTGTAGGGGTATGGCAATATGGTTAGGTGAACATGATCTAAATTGCCCTATAACTGTTTCTATAGATACGGATGTTGCTGGTCAATCATATGAAAGCAAACTATTTATACAAGATATTTTGGAGTTGTTTTGATATGATTGGCTGAATACATCTATGATAGAGCTATGGATAAGGTGAGATCTTCTTTATACATCCGTATACCTTGTGTAGGATCTGGTGATCTGGTTTCTTATTTATTAATGCATACGTAATACATGTTTTGTAGCTACTTAGACAAGATATGTGCAAATTTTTCATTAGAACATTTAGGATTTTTGATTCCATCTTTGATTAGTCTAGTAGCTAAAGACCCTTCGTCAGTTCAACAATACTACTATGATACTTTTACAAATTTTTCTCAAAATAAGAAGACGATGATAATAGCTCCATTCAATGTGGAGTAAGTTTACTTTGCTTATAATTTGGACTTAAGAAAATTACATTTTTATTGTGGATTTTGAGTTATTAATTTTTAACTTTTTTACCTCTAGTGGTATGCATTGGGAGTTACTAGTTATTGTCCCTAATACGTTCACTGTCTATTATCTAGATCCTAAGGGGAATAAATTAAATTCAAAATATGGACACACAATGAAAATGGCATTATTCCGGTGAGAAATATTTCATTTTCATATCCGTTAACATATGTTATTACATTACTATTTAATTATGCAATGTACTGTGTTACATTAACATGTAGGGGTTTAGATGAGTTCAAAAAGGCTGGAGGAAAGGTCCCCAGGAAAAAGAACCAGCTAATAATTTGGAAGAACGTGGAAATAAGTTCCCGACTACAATGACTATATTATTTATATGAACAATGCTTAATTAGTTGTATTTTTTAATATTTTGTATGTTTCAATTTATAGTGTGCTACACAAGACAACGGATGGGCATGTGCATACTATGTGATGCGATTTATGCACATGATTATCAAATATGCCACAATGGACATCGATACCATTCCTGAGATATTATATATAGTCTCATTAGATAATATGAAATATATCAATATTATTTATATATTATTAATTATATATATACATCATTCTCTTTGCAGGTGTTTAAAACTGACCACACTATAGGAAAGGCCTTACTAGATGTACATGCTCCCTATACGACAGAAGAATTAAATGATGTAAGAGAAGAATGGGCAAAAGCCATACAAGTAGTGAGGTTTTTAAAATATAATTGGGATTTTGATAGCGAATAATGACTAAAGAATGATATTTTGTAAATGAATTTCTAAATTGTAATATGTGTGAATGTTTCTACATGTCTGAATATTTCTACATGTGTGAATGTGAAAATGAATGAAACTGTTGGTTGCTATATGAATGTTTCTGCATGTGTGAATGTGAAAATGAATGGAACTGCAGATTGCTAAATGTTTCTACATGTGTGAAAATCGAATGGAACTGTAGGTTGCTAAATGTGTGAAAATTAATGTTGTTAATTTTGCAGGTTTGTGGCCTATTGTTGGATGATATATATGGATGTCGTAAAACCTGCAGTTCATAACTGAACTGCATGTTTCTCATCCTACGACCAGCCACAGCAGGCCTACAGACTGATAAGAAAAAAACATGAAATAGGCGTCGGTTATTTGTTTAAAACCGACGACAAATGATTACAGCGTCAGATAAATAATTATAACCGACGCCTAATGCATGTGATGTGGCATCGGTTATTAATAATAAACTGACACTTATGGTTCTCGCATCGGTTTCCCTACTAGTAACCGATGTCGATTTCCCTAATGAAGCCAGGCACCACGGCCGTGCTAGCCAGTACGGTCGTGTCAACGGGCCAAACACCACGGCCGTGCTGGCCAGCACAGCCGTGGCTGTGGGCCAGACAACACGGTCGTGCTGGCCAGCACGACTGTGGCAACGGGTGAGATGGCGTCGGTTATCACTAATAAACCGGCGTTGATAGTGCCCCAGATGGCGCCCTTTCTATGGCGCGAAGGTTTATGACGCCGGTTTCAAAACTAATAATTGACGCCTATACCCCCCCTACTGGCGTGTTTTCGGTGGCGTGCGAAGGGTTGTGGCGCCAGTTTGAGAACCGACGCCTAACAGTTGGCCTTTTAGCAGCGCCCACATAGGTGTCGCATTAAAAGCAACGCGAAAGGCCTTAAATAACTGACACTAAAGGTCGGTTATGTACTAGTGCATTCAGTCCTATTTCAAATTAGGGAGGCCAAAATAATAGAAGAGAGAGAGAGATAGAGACAAAGAGAGAGCAACTAATATACTTAGTACATTAAATCATATTTAATTCTAAGGGAAGGAGGGGTTTTTAAATTGTCGACCTTTCTTAATAGCATCTGGTAACAAAAAAATTCTTGTTTTATTGTGATTAGAGTATTCCTTGCTTTGAATATGAATGGTGAATGTTATAATTCTCGATACTCAAAGGAAGGTAATATGTATACAAACCGGTAAATCAATTCCAATTACTATGGTTAATATTATTTTTAGAAACTCATTTGATCAAAGTTCCATTACTTAGATATTAGGAGGTTGGAGTAAATTGGGAGAGAAATTGAGAGGGAGTGAGAGCATGTTTATGAATAAAAGAGATAATGTGGGATAGAGGATGGTACTTTTTTTTGGAAACTCCATAGAACGCCTATAAGAACAAGACATATAAAAGCATTGTATGAAATGGATCTTTATCTTTCGCACATGTATATACTATCCTATGACCTATGTGCAAGTAATCTCATAAAACACATATCCAAAAATTGATGACCCTTTATCATTTGCAATAACATTAATAGACTGATTGTTTAAGGGATATATAAAACATGAACCATTAGGCCTCATCTTGGTCTCATCGAACTTTTATTTTTCTTTAAACGATACCTAGTAATTTTAGTTCTTTTAATATAGAGATTCTGATTTATTGCTAAGTGCAATTGTATGGGATAAAGAGAGGCATTATATCCCCCTCTCCCATGCCCGTGGCGGAGGCCGAACGCCCGACAGGGTGGTAAACCAAGGCGGCAACTGGGATTCGAACCCGGGTCCCTTTATTAGGGGACACCGTTCTTGACCACTTGAGCCACTCCTTGTCGGCATACTAAGTGCAATTGTAACGATCATTTTGTGTTGCATATATTAATAATGTTATGGACAAAAAATGTCCTATTATTCATGGCCTCACCCAACTCAAATTTCTAGATCTACCACAGACTCTCAACAACCTTCTTCAATGGTAGAAGAAGGAAAGAAGCCCCAACTAATCTACTCTTCTAGTCCAAAACTTTGTCATTAAATCTACCCAACAAAATGGATGCAACAACAATCAATGGAGACACAAAGTCACATGTAGGTTCAAGGGTCAAGACAAAGGCAAACACCTCATCGAGGATGTTTAATCGACGATTCTCTTTCCCAATGGGAACAACATGATGCTAGCCTCCTCTCTATTCTATTGAACTACATGGAGCTCTAGATAATTGATATTATCGATCATCTATAAAGTTGCAAGGCGGTTTGAGATCATCTCCAACTCATATACTCCAAAAACATCTCAAGAATGTACAATAAAACATTGGCGATGTATAATTTACAAAATATCCTACAATAATATTTTAGGGAGGCATGCAAAATCACAATCCTTTTCTTCCTATCTCGACATATCTAGTCGAGCATTAACAACAATGAGATTAGATGGTTGCCATAAAGTTTTTTGTTAGCCTTCATAATATACAAGAGTCAAACTTCAGATACTATTAGGAACAAAGCTTCCAACCTTGGAAGAGACATATCAATGTGTCTCACAAGCCTTATTTTAAGAGTTCTTCATCAACTCCCGCACAACTCAGTCAAATCTTGTCTCCCCCGCAACCTGTTTTCTATACGTGGATGTGGTCATGGACCTCATAGTGGTAGAGGAGTCACAATTTCTTCTTCTAGAGGCATAGTTCAACCTAATTGTGCCCATTGTGGCATACAAGGCCACTACAAGGAGAAATGCTATAAGCTCTATGGCTATTTTGCTGGGACTCCCATGAAAAACCTTGCCTCTACTAAAGAATCATATGAGCATGCTTATCAGATAAATATGAGTGATGAGGAGTAAAATCAACTTCTTTAGTTCCTTACATCCCAACAAATGTATTCCTCTATCCACTCCTAAGCTTAAAAAGTAGGACTATCAAGTTCATCCACAACTTGGATGGCTCAATATACTCACACCGGTTCATCTTCTTAGGTTCCTAAATTAGGTGTGATAGATCAAATTACATCTATATCCAATGTTATCTGTGCCTTATCCACCACCAAAGCCAATACATCCCAACTTAGCATCACTAATGGATGTTCAATTGTCTTTCAAGGCACTAAAACTATCTCACCTCTTCCAAACATTACCTTACCATTAACTCTATTTGTTTCATCATTTTATTTTAATTTACAGTCCATTTGTAATTAACTCATGCACTTACGACACTCATTATCTTTGACCTTGATTGTCGTTTTATACATTATCTATAGACACAAGTGGTTATTGGTGGTGGGTATAAGGAAATTGTTCTCTATTATCTAGATAGGTTTACAAGGACTTGTGTGGTTGCATCTCCCCTCCATACCTATAGTCATTTAGGTCATTTATCTACTGAGAAGCTTTGAATCTTACACCCTCAATTTTCCCTAGTTTATCTAAACTTAATTGTGAAGCTTGTTAGTTAGGGAAGCACCGTAGGTCCAATTTTGAGGTCTCTAGACTATATGCATGTTGATCCTGTCTTTCATATTGTTCATTCTAATATGTGAGAACCTAGTCAAGTCTCTTCAAAATTTGGACACCATTACTATGAGAAGTTCATTGACGGACTTTCAAAGACTAGGTTTTAATTAATGAAAGATCGTTCTGATATTTTATCAGTTTTTCAAAAAAAAATTTGAGATTGAAACCCATTTTCAAAAAGACCCACATCTTTTATAATGATAATGCTAAGGCATATTTTATTCATTGTCTCACTTCCTTTTTAATAGAGGAATTATTCATCAATCTTTATGTCCTTATACTTCTCAACAAATGGTACCACTGAACGAGAACACATGCATATTATCGAGACAATTAGGATGATTATTCACCCCATATGTGTTCTCAAAGACTTTATGGGGATGTTATCCTCACAACTGCATATGTAATCAATCACATGCCATCATTTATTTTCAATAATCATATACTATTTCAGATTTTACCCAGCTAATGTTTTAATAAGGGGAAGCGAGAGGTGAGTAGACGACATCTTGTGAACATTTAAGTTCTAGGCTGACATTTCAAAAAGCGTTTCTTAATTTCCTAAATAATTTCAAATGAAATTACAAATATAAGAATACAAAATATCATTATGTAAAACGTTTGCACATATATAAACCACATGCTAAGTGTAGAAGTCACCCTAAACAACAATGTAACCAGTTTATAACACAACTTTAATAAAAAGAATCAAAATATTACAACTACATATATTTGAGTACTATTATAATTTTCACAAGTGGTATCCCTAGATTTACATACTAATATAATAATATGCTTATGATACTTATATGCCACAATAGTCGGTATATGATATATAGTACATCAAGAAGTGCTACATAGTATATAGCATATACACTGGTCAACTAGTTATTTAAGTATAATTAGTTAAGTACATACTAGTAGATAATACATTCACATAACAATACAAGAATAAAATATGCAATACAGTAGACATAATTACATTGCTACATTAATGTTCAAGAATATTCATCTAGACAAATATTAAGTAAACTAGTACAAGTTTTTAAGAAATTAAATGAATGTTTAGTTGATAATATAGTATGATATAAAGTAGAAATCCAAAAGTACAATAGTTTAGTTCCACTTTAAAGTAGTATATTTCATGTTATAGCAGTATATGGTTTTATTGGAATACTTTGGTTTCATATTAGAGTTGACTTACTGGTTTTGGGCAGACATTTGGGCCTGCATAAGCCACCAAAAATTTAAGTGGGAAAAAGTGGTGCACTCAAGCAGGACGAACGGGCTATAAGAAGCCACTTAGTTCATAGCTACAAATAGATTCCTAAAGGCCTAATTGATTGATCAATCAAATAGAGATAAATATCGAGAAACCACATGGGATTTTTGCTCTGGGGGAGGTTCCTTTGGTCTATCAGACCCATCAATTTCTATATACTAAAGAAGTCATCCCAATCATGGTTTGAGAAGTTCTACCAATTGTCTAAGAGTTTTGTCTATGAGGATCAATCTACAATCACTCTATCTTCTATTGACATGGATATACTATTTTTTTCTTCTCCTTGTTGTCTATGTAGACAAAATTATAATTACACATGATGACCATCAATATATGTTTGAGACTCCAACAGTTCCTTTAGGAAAAATTGCAAACTAAAGATATAGGCCACCTAAATGATGCTAGGTATTTAAGTAGCAAGATCCAAGGATGGGAATATTACTTCAAACCCAAGTATGTGCTTGATCTTCTTGAAGAAACTAGTATGTTGGGGTCAAACCTACAAACTTACCTATGGATTCTAGAGTGTAGTTGTATAAAGAACAAGGAGATCCTTTTATATATCCATGGAAACATGTGACATTGGTTGGGAGACTGAGCTATGTCATAGTTACTCAACTATATATTTATTTTGCTACAAACATGGTTAGTCAATTTATGGAAATACCACACTCAAGTAGGATGTAGTAATCTAAGTTCTTCATAATGTCAAAAGAATCCCAAGAAAAGACATTATCTATTCTTATCATGGGCATCTAAAGGTCATGGATTCTTATATGTAGATTAGATGAGTTCTATCATTAACTGACAATCTTTGAGTAGTTATTCTATTTCCATAGGAGGTATTCTTGTCTCTTATAAAAGCAATAATAAAATTGTCATTACTCATTTTAGTGCTAACTATGAATATAAGACTATGTCCCATGTCACTAGTGAGATACTATGGGTGAAGAACTTCATGCATAATCTAGAATTCAGTTAAACAGAAGCAATAGACTTTCAATGTGATAATTAAGACATAGTTAATATTACTTCCAACCACAAATTTCATGAAAGAACTATACACATAGGAGTAAATTTCCGCTTTGTTCATGACAAGATCCAAGACAAGTTGAGACAATTTAGTCCATTCCAATCATATGAACAAATTTTAATTTTATCCACTAAAATATTCAAGTGGGTGCAGAGTCAAATATTGTGTAATAGACTTGGTACTTATGGTATTTATAGACAATATGAGGGGGAGTGTTAGATAAATAAATCTATCTACTCTCTTTATATATATTTATATTCTTTGTATATTGGGATTTGTCCCAAATTGTGTATTCAAGTTATTGGTAGCCACCCTTATTCCTATAAAGGCTAGACCTATCCACAATACAAACATGTAATACATTTTCCATCTATCTCTTGGTCACAAATGATAGCAAGAATTGGTCCTTCACAACACCTATTGTCATCCAATTTATCTGTATCTAATTAAAACTCACACACTATACAATACCTACATTTATCAAAGGCTGTTTGGAAGTGTGTATTAAGGATATGAATTACCCTAAGATGTATTGCTAAATGATCTCTACAACCAAGTAGATAAACTAACTTCCATTTTTAGATGTTTTGGTGGTCAATGATAAAATTATACTAGAAGAAATAAATTTTATTTGACATGAAATTTGATAATAATCACATACTTGGTATTGAATAAGATAATTTGTTTAGTCTAATTTATATAGTGGACTGGGTTGCTTTTATATGAGAAAAAGAATATACATTCAAAAACATCATGGAGTGATAAGTGTTGGATCAAGGTCTCTAGAGGGGGGTGATTGGAGCTTCACAAATCTCACAAAATGAATTAGACCACCAAATTATATTAAGTGCAAAAACTTAAACATTCAACCAATTTGAGATCCTAACTAACATGCATAGCAAGGGTGAGAGACAAGGAAGAACATACACTTGGACAAAGTGGTTTAGAGTGGTTCCACACTTCAAACTAGAAGTGAGTCAGTCCACTACCTAGAGGTGGTTAGGCTCTAGGACTTTGCAATCTTGATGCTCTTATATTCATTCATAAGATTACAAGACAACAACCACATTCATCCAAAGACTTAAAACCTCAAACCAGGATCTTCAACCTACCAAAGGAACTTACCCACTTGAACCATGGAGTCTTCAGCCTTCAACAAGGACTTACCCACTCCTTCTTCAAGTCTTTGGCCTTCAAGGAATTACCTATCCTTCTTGAACGTCCGCCTTTCCTATCTCCTTCACTTGGAGATCTGGAACACCATACTTTCTTCAACCTTAAAGAACAACATCTCCTTCTCCTTCACTCGGAGAAGATCTTCAGCCTTTTCGTCAATAGGAAAGGGAGTAGGAAGAAGGAAGTGGAGAGCTTTACATGGATATAAGAGGTAGCTCTCTTACAACAGATCCTATCTCACTCATACTCACAGATTTGACTTGAAGGTAGAGATAGAAAGGGGCTCAAAGGTGTGCAACACTCTCAACTTAGAAAGAACCAAACATATATGGAATGAGCAACCTTTGAATGAACTCCAAGTGGTCTGATTTATAGCTGAGGGTGCCCCTTTGAGTTGAGGTACACTTAGGGTTGAAAAATATCCATTTTTTCCCAAGGCAATAGATCTATTTTCGCCCAAATAAGTTACCAATTATCACAATCACTTTTTCTACAATTTCTATACATTGTATTCAGTCGAGTTTCAATAAAGGTAATTCGACTGATAGGGTAAAAGACAAACCCAAATTTTAAACCATCAGTTGAGTTTGTCATGAGGAAACTCGACCGACCAATGAAAGTTGTGTTTGGTCAGTATTTCCATCGGTCGAGTTCTATGAATGCATAACTCGACCGATGCACTCTTCAAAGAATTGATCCTAGTAGTGGATCGGTCGAGATTGAAACTCGACCGATTGACTTCCTGTGATCAATTTTCTAAAGTGCATAAAAAGTGATTAGAACTTGGTTCTAAGTGTCCCAATCAATTTTACCATCTTAGTTACAAGTCATATCATCAATACAAGTGATTACAAAATTATCCTAAGGTCATTTACATGCATTTCCAAATTTACACACTTGTATATCTTTTGACTTGAACTTGAGCAAATTAGGGCTTGAGTATTTTGATCCTTTTCATGTACCTAACACCTGAAATCAATCTTGAATACACATATTAGATACATATGAATGGAATGGTTAAGTCATTATCAAAATATGGACAATGTGTAACCTCTAGGTCAACATTCTCCCCCTTTTTGACAATGACAAACCATTCCTCAAACATATTGAAAAGGATATAGAAGTTATACCTTTGCCTTGTAAATTAGGGGGATTCAAGATGTGACCAATGTGAAATACTCCCTTTCAATCTATGCTTACTTTAACATACATAGTTAGTCTATATACACAAAGCAATTATAGAATACATGTACTATATTGTCCTTTGCAAGTCACATGATAAAACATTAAATGAATAAGAAAAGGATCTCATAAGCAATAAACAACATTATGACAAAGAAAACAATATGGCAGAGTTTCAAGACATTGAAGTTTTCTCCCCCTTTTGACATTTTCAAAAAGTAAGGGGGGAAAGAGCATATAACCAGGTCTTCTCCAAACACAATCAAACAGAGGATCATACATCCAATCTCATATCATATATCAGCCAGAGACAAAATAAACACACAATATCAGTCATAATCATAATATGGTGAAGTATGGCACCAACTCATAAGATATATCAGAGAAAAGAGCTAGAGTGCACATAACATATATTACAACTCAGAAGGATGTTCTCATAAAAGCAACTACAAGCAAGAAGCGATGAAAACTGAAGGTAAAACAGTACAGCTCAGATAATGTGCCCAGATGTTTCTTATACAAAATAGCCTAGAAAGATATATATGATCATCAAACTAGACTAAAAATAAGAAACAAGATAGACATCTAGACTATCTATGTCCACAACATCAACTCCAGGCTCGCTGTCCTCGTCTCCATATGAAGGTGCAACAACAATAGTGGCTTCATCACCAGAATTAGCACCAGAACCATCACCATCATCTGAAGCATCCTCACCATCGCCATCATCATCATCAACATAAGCCTCAACATCATTAGTCTGGTCAGGCATCTCCTCGTCAGTAGGAGGACCAAAACCACGACCGAGCCAACGAGCATTCTGCTCATCCCAAGTCATACCAAGAGCATAGAGCTCATTATCCTAAGGAAAGGATGTAGCAGAATCGCCAAGACTGGCAAGCAGGGTGGCCAAGGGGCCATTAGGAAATGACAGGTAGGAAGGAACAGGACCACCAATAGCAAAGGGTGGAGGAGCAGCAATAGCGGAAGGATCTGGGGTAGGGTATTAATGATTGTATGCATATGAAGCATAATCACTACCGGGGAAGGGCTGATAGGTGGGGGTAGGGGTGAGCACATGATATGTTCATGGTAGACATGATTGAACATACTCTTGGACCTGTTGGTTGTATGCCAGTTGGTGCATCATGTAGCCCATAAGGGTTTTATTGGATAAATGAAACGTGACACAACTAGGTTGAGGTGGTTGAGGAGGTGGAGCTCGGGCAGAGGAGGCAGGATCTGCAGAGGCAGAGGCTGAGGGTGAAGCACCAGGTGTGGAGGAGGCAAAAATAGGCACAGACTTCTGAATCATGGTTTCACTGATACACACACCTTTTCTGGTTAGCTTGTAATGGAAGTATGAAAAGAGTGATTTCTCAGTGGCAAACTGAAACAAACCACAAATCAGGGCAGGACAGGGTGGATGGGTGCCTCGAGTGTTCTTACCAGAATCAAAACGGTTCATATTGTATAGAATGTATCTTAACCATTTGACTCTGATGTTCTCAAGGAGGTAATACATTATAACCGCAATGTTCTCTGCAATATCCGTTTGATTTTTATTCAGATGGATGTATTAGTTGAACACTAAGGCTAATATGCACTTGCTGAGATCGAGGGAGGATGAGGGTAAGGTGCTCTTATTCTTGTATGGAACATCGGGTTTCTTTAAGTAGTGATGAATGTCAGGGAGAGTAAGTTCATTCTACTTGTAGAAACCTTCAGGATCTAAAAGATCAAAATACTCACTGTAATCCTTACGCCAAGAGTCATTCTCATTAACTCCAGAAAAGAAGACATTTAAAATATCCTCAGTGATTTGAAAATGCTTCCCGATGATCATGGAAGTTAGGATTACTTGAGTATTCGGTGGGGGGTACAAGGGTGTCATAATTCCAACGCAAATTAGTGTAGACTTTGTGAACTACTTTTGTGCTTGTCATAGAATTATGAAAGCAGTCACACTCGACAGTCAGGGCAAAGAGGTGATGGATGGCTAACAACTTAGATACTTGGTCTATGACCGCTTGACACCTAGGGATAGGCTCAAACAAAGTAAGGTCCTTATACCTATTTACAGCTTCTATTGAGACAAATGAGGTGTCATCAAAGGGAATCAAGCGGTTAGATGAAGAAGATGAAGGAGCATTGCTAGGGACGGGTCTCTTTCTCCTATGGGAAGCCATGGAGGTGAGAAGAAGGAGAAAAAGAGATTAAATGCACAAAGCATGATATGACCCACACTGCAGTTAACTATTAAGTATCATGATAACAACATCATTAAGTTAATTGAGATAAGTTAAGTGCTCATGTGGTGATTAGTGCATCATCAAGTTAATTAAGATAAGATAAGTTCTTAAGATTTGATTAGTGTTTTTATTAGCTGATACAAGCTAATTGGCATGCTTTTATGCCTTGAGATTGTAGCAGATCTCACACTTTAAAAGTTGCAAAATAAATCGTTTGATTTGGACCTACGAGGCTAAAGTTGTGACCTTTTCAGTTTCCAGGGTTGAAATTTGCAAAATTTCCAAGTTTTTGACTTTATAACCTTTTCTTTTCTTTCCTTGACCCTTATCTTCCTCGAGCGAGCACCGCTTGAGAAGTACTATAGCTGCACGATCGCAGCAGTGGAAGAGGGCTGATTTAGGGTGAGTTCTCTTGGCTTCCTAGCTCGGATCCCTGACGCCTACTCCCTCTTATTCTTCCTCCACCGTTTCCTCCTTCCTTGCCCTAGCTACTGCCCTAGCGAGCCGCCTAGCAGCCTTGACTGGCGGCAAGTAGCAGCAACTGCAGCTGCTGTGCACAGCCAAGAGGGGGCTGATTTGGGTGCGCCTGGCAGCAGGAATAGCTGCTCTTGACTCCGAATGAGAGGTCCAAGCAAGGTCTTCAACTTCCAGCCATGAATTGAGCCCTTCCGTCAACCTGAGTTGAGCATGCGGCTTCTGTGTTCAGTAGGACCATAAACACTGTAATTCAAAGGTTGAAGACAACCCAAAATTCGCCCGGAAACAGGCTCTGGATGCATTTCTAGACAAGTTCAGACTTCCCGAACCGCTGTGAGTAGAATTTCACTCACTATCCAAGATTTAACTCTGGAAATCGGAATTTTTTTGTTAATTGTGTGTTTTTCGTTGATAACAACAGTTAACCGGCGTTGTGTGGTATTTGGCATCACCTAACTTTTTATTTCATAAATTGCTTCTTTACGCTTTTATATGATCTAGTTTAGCATCTGATCAGTGTGGTTTGGACCAGTGGAATTGCATGGTTAATCGGAACCTAAATTGCTCATTTTGAATGTTGAAACCAATGGCACACTACCAATAACAGTATGGTTTGGCTATAAACCCAGGAAGTACATATTTTAGAAATATATCAGATGCACGATTTCAAGGAAATGATGATGATATGGAAAGTTAGATGAAAACCCTAGTTGCATGTTTTCTACTATGTTTAATGAGAGTGGTTTAATATTTATACGAATTGGCACGTTTCTCTGCGATATTATTAGAAATTCTCAATTATTTTTAATAATTCATGTTATGATAAGTAAGTAACTCTTAATCGAGTTATGTGATGCACAAACCAGGATTAGGGTTAATTTGCACGTTTTTCGAGAAATTTCAGATAATTGACAAATGCTACTAATGAATTTTCATATGTGAAGTATTACTCTTATCAGTGCAATAAGATGTTCAATTACATGAATTCAATGTATATGTGCCAAATTGACATAAGTTTGGGTTATTTATGAATTTTCAATCTGCCAACATGCGTGGTATATGGATTACTCAGTATTTACAATGTTTTTGAGTATACTGCTCTGTCAGTTCTAGAATGATATCGTATTGTGATTTGAACCACAATTAAATATATGAGGTACCATAGAGATACCAAAACCAAGAACAAGTAAGAGAGAGATGCATTATAGTAAGAGTTTTGTAGAATAATAAAATATTAGATTAAGGGCCTTGACACCGTAGAATCCCTATGTGAGGTTTGTGTCTTAGGGATGAAATGACCTACCCTCACGGTGCGTCCAATATACGGGGGTCGGAACGCACCCACAGAGTGTGCGGGGAGACGAAGACCTTGAGGAAGTCTCCTAAGAGAAAATAGGTTACCCAACATGAACCAGACGTCCCAGTGGTAACCCAGAGGTACCCATAGAGTGTACCAAGTTGAGGCCCATAGAGCGTCTCAGACCCTCCGCCTGTGTACTTAGCTTAGAGGAGGAGTCCAGTTTACGACGCCATAGGATGTCGAGGTCAGAGAGCCAGAGTTCCTACAGCAGACCAGGACAACAGTCAGACTTAGCCATCCCGGGGTGTCGGCTAAGTCTTGTACAGTGGGATCGTAGTTCGCTACGAGTCTTCATATGTAGAATACACTGCATATGATCAGGGTATAAGATAAAATATGTTCATATAGGTTCATAGAGTTTTATAGGTTTAAAAGGTTAAGAAAGATATGAGTTAGCTTCACAACAATAGTTCTTTAAGTGAAATTTTAGTATTTTCTGTCAATTAATCGTATCTACAACTTTGCATCAATTATTATCATAATGAGATATTGACATCTTCTGTAGCTTAAATTATATTGCTTAGACCTGCTCAGTGTAGTATTTATTTCATATTATTCCAATAATAAACATAAATGAGTTATCTGCGATGGTTGGGTGAAATTCTATTCACTGAGCCAGTAGCTCACCAACCTACTGAAACATTTTTTTGGTCAACGTCAGCACGAGAAAGCTGAAGGATCGTATCACCCAAGTACATAGAAGGTAGTTCATAGTTAGTTAGAGGTCTCTTAGTCCTTTCCCCTCGGTCCATGGGACATGTGTGTGGTAGAGAGAGAGAATGAAATGTAATATGTAGTTTAGTTTTCAATTAACTATTGCACATTATATTCCACAAGTAATATGTAATATGTTGTTTAAACTCTAAAGTATCTTTCAAGATTTAGAAACAGCAAGTTTGCTTCTGTAGTTATTAAGGTTTTAGTTTATTCTAAGTTAAAATATTTTCTCCTTTTAGATAATTTTTAGTGATCAAGAAAAGAAAAAGTTAAGGGTGGTTTACCGAGGGTGACTCCCCGGTCTTCGGGGTCATTAGAGATGGCTCGGGGATCGGGGTGTCACAAAGCAAGCTGCCAAAGACATCCAAGCACCACCAAAGAGCATAAGGGGAGGTCTAGGGCCTCCTATCTAGGTCGGGAAAGGGTTAGGATAGGGAAGTTAATGGTTAGGGTATAGAGCTTAGGGATAGAAGAAGGGGAATCAATCAACTATTTTCTATTTGAGAGGGAGAATAGTCAGCCAAACCCAACTTAAGTTGGATTCAGCCTGCTGATCGGTCAAGTTCTGAGAGTCGGAAACTCGACTGATTGGTCCATTTTAGAACAACACTCAGCTACAGATCGGTCAAGTTTGTCCTGGGGAAACTCAACCGATGGTCAACCTGACCTAAAACCATCAAACTTAATTTCTAGCCATATGAATGCTAATTAAATTCATTTTTCAAGTCTATTATGTATATTGAACATACTTAGGCACATATCACTCATCATTGGGTACTATTTAGTGATAAAAATAAGAAATTTGAGAAATGCCCAAAAACAAGTGAAACTAAGCATGTCAACAAGCAAATTTAGCAATTTTAGGCAAACAAGATGAATAAAGCATGAGCAAGACATATAGGATAAAAGCAACTAGCTAGATAACATATCAATATCATCTGAAGTAATTATATGCAGTTTAGATCTAATAAAATTAAATTTCTCTCTAGCTAGAGGTTTAGTGAAAATGTCTGCCAACTAATTTTCTGTGTCTACATGCATGATATAAATATCCTTATTGGTAATGTGATCACAAAGAAAATGATGGCGAACCTCTATATGTTTAGCTCTACTATGCAATATAGGATTATAAGAAAGATTGATTGCACTAGTATTATCACAATAGATAGGAGAAGCATCAAAATGTATGTTAAAGTCTTGGAGAATTTGCTTCATCCATAGGACTTGGGCACAACAACTCCCGGCTACAATGTATTCATCCTTGGTAGTTGATAAAGTCACAGTGTTTTGTTTCTTGGAAAACCAAGACACCAAGCATAGTCCTAGAAGGAAGCAAGTGCCACTTGTGCACTTTCTATCAACCAAGCAACCCATGTAATCAACATCACTATATGTTATAAGAGTAAAGTCCCTTGACTTAGGGTACCATAGACCAAAGTTTTGAGTTTTGGCTAAGTACCTCAAAATCCTCTTAATAGCAATAATATGTGATTTCCTAAGACTTGATTGAAAGCGAGCACACAAGCCAACACTAAACATAATATCAAGTCTAGAGACAGTTAAATAAAGCAAACTTCCAATCATACCACTATAGAGCTTCTCATCTACCTTCTCACCTTCTTCATCTCTATCAAGTTTGGCTGTGTTGGACATAGGTGTGTCCATCGGCTTCATGTTGTTCATTCCAAAGCATTTGAGTAGTTCAATTATGTACTTGCCTTGGTTGATGAAGTTTTCATCCAAATCCGAGGAATAAATTCAAATCACCCATCATACTCATCTCGAACTCACTCTGCATAAGAGAACTAAACTCCTTGCAAAGATCAAGATCAGTTCTACCAAATATGATATCATCAACATAAATTTGAATGATAAGAAAATTGCTAGAAGTGTGTTTTAGAAATAGAGTAGAATCGAATTTGCCCATGACATTACCATTGTCTAACAAAAATTTCTTTAATTTCTCATACCAAGCTCGGGGTGCTTGTTTGAGTCCATAGAGAGCTTTTTGTAGCAAATAAACATGATTAGGTAGCTTGTCATTTTCAAAGCCTGGAGGTTGAGCAACAAATACTTCCTACTCGATTGTACCATTCAAAAATGCACTTTTAACATCCATTTTATATAGTAAGAAATTTTTGCATTCTAATAGATTCAAGTCTAGAAACATGAGCATATGTTTCATCAAAATCAATACATTCCTTCTAATTGTATCCTTGTGCCACTAACCTTGCTTTGTTCCTTACCACCTTGCCTTTTTCATCAAGCTTGTTGGGGTAGACCCACTTGGTGCCAATGATTTTTCTGTCACTTGGTCTTGGTACTAGAGTCCACACTTGGTTCTTCTCGAATTGCTCTAGTTCCTCCTGCATGGCTAGGATCCACTCATCATCTCCAATAGCTTCCTTGATGTTCTTTGGCTCCAGCTGTGAGATGAAGGCACTGTCTGCTTATTCTTTGTTGTAGGCATCTCATGTCTTCACCCTCTCGAATGGGTTGCCAATGATTAGCTCCTTGGGATGATCTTTGCAAAGCAAGGAGTGGGATCCTTCTTCTCTTCATCTTCTGCTTCAACCACCTACTTACCTTTTTTGTCGATGTTGAGATCTTTCAAGATAGGAATTAAGTCATCTGCAATATCATTATCAACAACATTCTTGTCAACAATAGGGTTAGTTTCAATAAACTTGACATTAATAGATTCTTCAATTTTCGATAGTTCAATATTGAAAACTCTATAAGCCCTACTTGTAGTGCTATAGCCTAGGAAGAAATCCTTGTACAATTTCAAATCAAACTTGTCAAGAGAATCCTTCATGTTTAACACAAAACAAGGACATCCGAAAACATAAAAGAAATCAATGGATGGCTTTCTACCATGCCATAACTCATATGGGGCTTTCTTTAAAGAAGGATGCATAAAAACTCGGTTCTGCACAAAGCAAGAGGTGCTAACAGCTTCAACCCAAAACTTCTTAGGAATGTCATATTCTAGAAGCATGGTCCTAGACATCTCCTATAGCGACCTATTCTTTCTCTCTACTACCCCATTTTTTTGAGGTGTATGAGGAGAAGCGAAATTGTGTGAGTAACTAGATTTTTCACAAAAATGCTCAAAAAGATCATTTTCAAACTCTCCCCCATGATCACTGCGGATAGAAACAATCTAACAAGAAGCTTCATTTTCAACTCATTTACAAAAGCTCGAGAAAACATATAGAGTATCACTTTTAGAAACAAGAAAGAATGCCCAAATATAGCGAGAGAAATCATCAGCAATCATAAGACAATACTTGGAACCACAAAGTGTTTGAGTTCTCATGGGCCCAAATAGATCAATATGAAGAAGTTCAAGAGCTCTTTTGGTAATAAGGACTATTTTATATTTGAAGGAGGACTTGGTTTGCTTGCCTTGTATACAAGGTTGGCATTCCTGATCCTTTTCAAAATCCAATTTGGGAAGTCCCCGAACCAATTCCTTTTTGCTCAATTTCTTCATTTGATGCATATTCACATGACCCAACCGGTGATGCCAAAGAGAAATATCATTTTTATTCAAAACTAAGCATCTATCAAGTACATGCTTTAGAGCATCAAGCACAATAACATAAAGATGACAATTTCTGGTTCCCTTATACATGACATTATAAGTGAGGGAATCTAGAAGCAAACATTCTAAAGAAGTAAATAGAACAAGATATCCATAATCACAAGGTTGGCTTACACTTATCAAATTGTGATGTAGGACATCAACAAGAAAAACATTTTTAATACTTAGCTCTTTGCCTACATCACCCTCACCTATTACCTTACCCTTTTTGTTGTCCCCGAAAGTCACTGATCCTCCTTTCTTTTTCATGAATTTGTTGAAATGGCTGATTTCACCTGTCATATTCTTTGAGCAGCCACTATCAACAATCCACCTTCTTTTGACCTGTAAGAAAGAAGTATGTCGGTACCCAACTCAAACTTTGGGATCTGGGGTTAGCTTGGGGACCCATTTCATCTTGGGGTTGGTCGCCTTTGGCTTGTAAGGACAATAAGTAGAGTAATGATCATCACATTTACAATGAATACATACCATTGGGTTCTTAGAGCCAAAAGTCTCTCCATGAAAGAAAGGAGGCTCCACACTCTTATTCTTACCCTTACTCTTATTCTTGTTCCTACCCTTAGGATAAGTCCCATCATATCCTAAATCACTAGTACCAATTTGTTTGGTGAATGTTCTAAGACAACATTAAGGGATTTCTTTCCCATAAGAAACTTTTACAAACAAGCTCTTAACTTAGCATTATCATCACTAAGGTTAATGACAATATAAGATAAACTAGCAAGATCATCTCTAGTATGTAATAGGTCGACCACTAAACAGAGGGCTTTAGTATGAAAAGAATCACGTTCTAGAGCAGTGCTAGCTTCCTCATTACTTTGCAAAATAGGTCTAGATGATAGATCATTAACTAGAGCAAGCAACTTAGCATTTTTCATATTTAAGTAAAATAATTTCTTTTTGATAAGCATGAGTTTCTTTCTTCCTAGCTTCATCAATGAGAGTAAGTTCTACATTTTCAATTTTATGAACATATACCTCATCTTGGCATTTTTGGTTTTCTTCCTTAAGATTAGCAATGTTTTTAAGGTAGACACCATTCTCAACTTCAACTCCATTGTATTAGAGCTCATGATCAAGAAATTTCCCTTTCAAGGTATCAATACTATCAAGGTACAACTTTTCATTTTGATCACGAATCTCAATCTTAGCATAACGATCATCTATTATCTTTCCTAACCTTTTCTTTTTAGATTTGTATTTAGTAAAAGATGACCGAAAAGCATTAAGCATATCAATAAGAGTTTCCTTAGATAACTCATGCAAATTGACTTCACTTACCTCACTTACCTCACCTACATCATCACTTGTAGAGGCCATGAGAGCAAGGTGACATTCTCCATCTTCAGAGCTAAAAGAACTTGAGGAAGACTCCTCCCAAGCTGCATGAGATGCATCTTTGCTTCTTCTTTCTTTCTTCTCCTTTCTCTTGTATTTTCCTTCTCTCTTGTACTCCTTGTCCTTCTTGTGGCTGCTCTTGTGATGACTCTTCTTGGCTTTGGGGAAGTCACTCTTGTAATGGACTTTTTGGCCACATTCATAGAATTTAGGATTTGATGAAGAAGGCTTCCCCTTGAAGTGTTTGCCCTTGGAGTAGTTTGCTTCATGCTCATTTGGGTCTTCATCTTCACTTGAGGAAGGAGTAGGTGACTTGAGTGCAAGTTGTTGCTGCCGAACCATCTCTTCAATTTGAGCTTTGAAAGTTGTGTCCTTGATCTTCTTGGACTCTTTCTCTTCTCTCTTTTCTTCTTCTTCTTGCTTATCAAGCCTTGGCTCATGAGCTTGAAGGTTTCCAACTATCTCCTTGGTTGACAATTCACTAAGCTTGTACACTTCTTCAATGGATGTCTCCTTCGGTTCCCATCTCTTTAGAAGAGATCTTAAGATCTTGGAGTTGATTTTTTCCTTTATCCATCACACTACCAAGGGCTGCCAATCCATTGATGATCACATTAAGCATTGTGTACATGTACGCCTCTCTTTCATTCTTGCCCATATTGAAGTTCTCAAGTAGACCACCAAGCATGTAGATCTTGGCTTCCTTCACTTGCTCCGTTCCTTCATAGGTGACACATAGCTTGTTCCAAATTTCATGTGCGGTGTCCTAAGAGGAGATCCAGTTGAACTCAGATGGAGTGAGGGCTGCATAGATGATGCTCACAACTTTGACATTGAGCTGTGATTGCTTCATTTGGGCTTCGATCCATGTGGATATTTCCCCCTTTGGGTCTTCATACTTTAGATGCACCACCTTCCACATTTCATAGCTAACTTTTTGGAGATAGAACTGCATTCTTCTCTTCCAATAGAGGAAGTTGGTGCCGTCGAAAACCAGAGGTTGTAAGGAGAAGCTTCCCTCCAAGTTGATAAATCCAAGTGCTAAATCGCCCATTTTCTCCTACTTGTAGAAGTAGCTTGGAGAAGACCTTCTCTGATACCACTTGTTGGATCAAGGGCTCTAGGGGGGGTGGGGGTGAATAGAGCTTCACAAATCTCACAAAATGAATTAGACCACCAAATTATATTAAGTGTAGAAACTTAAACATTCAGCCATTTTGAGATCCTAACTAACATGCATAGCAAGGGTGAGAGACAAGGAAGAACATACACTTGGACAAAGTGGTTTAGAGTGGTTCCACACTTCAAACTAGAAGTGAGTCAGTCCACTATCTAGAGGTGATTAGGCTCTAGGACTTTGCAATCTTGATGCTCTTATATTCATTCATAAGATTACAAGACAAAAACCACATTCATCCAAGGACTTAAAACCTCAAGCAAGGATCTTCAACCTACCGAAGGAACTTACCCACTTGAACCATGGAGTCTTCAGCCTTCAACAAGGACTTACCCACTCCTTCTTCAAGTCTTTGGCCTTCAAGGAATTACCTATCCTTCTTGAACGTCCGCCTTGCCTATCTCCTTCACTTGGAGATCTGGAACACCATGCTTTCTTCAACCTTGAAGAACAACAACTCCTTCTCCTTCACTCGGAGAAGATCTTCAGCCTTTTCTTCAATACAAAAGGGGGTAGGAAGAAGGAAATGGAGATATATACATGGATATAAGAGGTATCTCTCTTACAACATATCCTATCTCACTCATACTCACAGATTTTACTTGAAGGTAGAGAGAGAAAGGGGCTCAAAGGTGTGCATCACTCTCAACTAAGCAAGAACCAAGCATATATGGAATGAGAAACCTTGGAATGAACTCCAAGTGGCCCTATTTATAGCTGAGGGTGCCCCTTTGAGTTGGGGTACACTTAGGGTTGAAAAATAGCTATTTTTGCCCAAGGCAATGGATCTATTTTTGCTCAAATAAGTCACCAACAGTCACAATCACTTTTTCTATAATTTCTATATAATGCATTCAGTCGAGTTTCAATAAAGGTAACTCGACCGATAGGGTAAAAGACAAACCAAAATTTCAAACCATCGGTCAAGCTTGTCCTGAGGAAACTCGACTGACCAATGAAAGTTGATTTTGGTCAGTAACCCCATCGGTCGAGTTCTGTGAATGCACAACTCGACCGGTGCACTCTTCAGAGAATTGATCCTAGTGGATCGGTTGAGATTGAAACTCGATCGATTGACTGTTTGTGATCAATTTTCTAAAGTGCATCAAAAGTGATTAGAACTTGGTTCCAAGTGTCCCAATCAATTTTCTCATCTTATTTACAAGTAATATCATCAATACAAGTGATTACACAATTCTTCTAAGGTCATTTACATGGATTTCCAAATTTACACACTTGTATAGCTTTTGACTAGAACTTGAGCAAATTAGGGCTTGAGTGTTTTGATCCTTTTCATGTACCTAACACCTGAAATCAATCTTGAATACACATATTAGATACATATGAATGGAATGGTTAATTCATTATCAAAATATGGATAATATATAACCTCTAGGTCAACAATAAGACGTCTTTAAATGAAGTTTATACTCAACCCAAAACTAGATCTTGTGTTAGTTTCTTTTGAGAAGTTATTCTAGATAGATCTAGAAATAGGGGATGCAGAGGTTCAAGATTCAACTTTGAAAACTAATATGTTGTCCAATTTCACCAAATTATGGCTTCTCTTCAACCAAGGATAATTTATTAATTAATAATAAAGTGGATACCATAATAAATACAATTTTTCATATAAATAAATTTCTAACAATTTTTTCCCATTATGTTAAACCTATTCATTACATCACAATCAACTATTGCAATTTATAGTTTCCAAAAAATGATTTTCTAGGTTGTCATTTTTATCAAAGAAGTCAATCTTAGAAGGGAAAATGGGCGGTGTGCCACAAAGATGAACCAGGATTTGTTGATACTAAATTAACAAAACTTTATAGTTAGGGTAAAACTGTATTTCATATAAAAGGATGTATCTGTATTTTAGAGGAAAATAAAGCATGAAAGACAAGATGTAAAGGTGGAATACATCAATATCATTAATGAGAAGATACTTTTTCCACATGAGTGGGATGATGACTTGATTACAATATCTCAACTTTCCAAAATTTATAGAATATAAATTTTTGTATGAGGGCTGGGATTTCATAGGGAAAGTGAAGTTATAGATGTACCCTCACATAAGACCATGGTGGATTCCCTACCAGGACCATGTGTTTGCAAAGTCATATGTGTATGCGAGGTCCCAAATGGTATCTTCACATAGAACAATCCCTAAAAGTTATATATCTACATGTTCTTCAAGAGTGACACCTACCTAAAGTAGACTATGTCCAATATTCTATCTATTTTCTCAACAATGTGAGTGAATGATGATTGTATATTGACCTATTACAGGAGGCACACACAAGATGTTGTACCCAAAAGTCAATCAACAAGGGTCCATGTCAAATGTCTAATGCTAAGTGTAGGTGTACCGATTCTACCTTAACATAGAAATATCACTCTTCGATGAGAGGTGGGGGTCAAAGATTGTATCTTTAGGCTTATCATTCACTACAACATGTCCCACAACACAACCACACCTTAAATTATATCCAAATAAATGGTCCTAGATTTCTACATGACCACATCCTATGCTATCGAGGATGGATCCCAATCCTAGTAGAAGTGCGAGTTTTTTCTGTGTGTTTATGGGTGGTAGAAAGAACCTCTTGATTATGTATGTTCAATTAAAATTCTACTCTTTTATGTGGAGAGACTAAATTAGGGTTTAGTCTAAAATGGGATGCATTCGTAGATTTTATTATCTTTTCTTAATTGATATTTTAATTGCATGACCAAACAAATTTGAGACTCTTGTTATGTCATTCTTGTGCACCATTACCATGGCACTCTATCTCGAAATGCATCTCATACAATTCTTTGAGATGTAACATGCACCATCACAACCACAATGATCTCACAATTGATAACATTGATCTATTATCTTCTTAGTTTTCCAAACTATCCCTTTAATCAACTTTGTCACAATCACCATCATCACTGATATAATTTTTTAGATCTTTATCTTCTTCATGACCTTTTCTATGAATAAAATAATAGGGATCATGATCACAAGTAGGGTTATCATGTATATCATTGTCTGTTTGATAAAATTATGTGTGATCATTAATGTAATTGGGATGATCCTATTAATCTTTATCTTGCATGGATAATTCTATGAATAAGAATCCTATGATCATTGTTAGTGTCATGATGGTTCATGAAATAAAGCTTATCATAATTTAACATCCCAATAGGATCTACATATCTATCATGATAAGCATCTTGATGTGGGTGCTAGCCAGAAAAAATATCAATACCATAAACACTAGGCTACTCTAAGCCCATCTTGGTTATTATCATGGGCATGCCAAACTTTTTTGATTGAGTTCATGGGACTATCCAAAATATGAAAAGGATGACAAAGTGCACATAAGCAAACATAACATTCCTAGAGAGTGGCCATATCCATGTGAAGGTTGAGTATCTACAAATTCTTTTGGTCCATACTACTAATGTATGCAACATGATCTCAAAAATAGAGAAGCAATAGATATACATGTTTCTCAATATTTGAAAATTCCAAATTTTTACATATGTTCTACTAAGTTGTACTAATCCCATAATTTATTTAATAAATTTTCTTGAGCCTAAATGTTAACTTATGCCATGCGCAACATTAGAACATTATACATTTGGTATCAATAATAAGCATTGCAAAGCACCAAATTATCCATTTCATTCTAGAGGGGTACTACCTATGATTTCTTAAAGTGTCACTTATTTTGGCCCAACATGCGGTAGTTGCTTAGAATTTTAAATATGACCATATATAGTGAATCTATCTATGTAAATCGAACATGAGACACCACTATCCCTCGATCCTTCCCATCATAGTTAATTTGATATTGGAATGGTGCTATTTTATATCATGTTGAGGTGTTAGGTTAATAACATCAATTACAATATTAACATGCATTTTCTAGCTAAATTTCCATTGATTGACCATATACATTAAATATGATGGTGATCAACGCTAGTAGACTGTTCTAGCTTATTGTTTTGTGATTTTTGATGTGTATTTTTTTTTATATAGTGTGTATTTTATATGGACTGCAAAATAGTGAGGTTTGGGTGAGAAGTAACTATTAGAATTGTGCAATGATACTCTCTTTTGAAGTAATGTGATTTAATACATAAATAGTTATCATGTTGAAATTTAGGCCATGAATAAACTTAAATTTTGTCACCAAAAATGTCTCCTAAGAATGACTAAAAAATAGAATGGGCAAGCCATGCATACTTTTGAAATTTCATTGATACCAATGTGACTTTGAATAAGTATATCTATTAAAAAAAGGACAAATATTGTTATTCATAAGTACATGTATGTTAGTAGAACATAAAAGTAACAAATAAAAAAATGTCACATTAAAAAAATGTAACATTTGAAAAGCTTCTATTTGATAGAATATCTTAGATGAAGGTGATTTAAGTTTTTTTTTGTTTGTTTCCACTAACAAGATTCTACGATAAATTTGACGGCATGCAAAATCTGCAAAATCTTATTGAAATTTTGTTATTTCATCGTTGGCACATGTAGTTATTATCCAATTAAAAGTATCTAGGTCTTATATGATGAGGTGTATTCATATTTGAAGTATTTTGCTTTTAAATGGACACAAACAATAATTAATGATACATGATCTGAGAAAAAAGAATAACAATAAAATAATTATAAATTAACAAATCAATAAAGCGAGTGATGCCTAAGAGAATATACCCTTACAAATTGATTGAGAAGCCACGTTCACATCACATCCCACTGTCATCATGTATCATTTTGGTTTCATGGATCATTTTTGTTATTTACATTTAGGATCTAAGTTTTTTTTATAATTATAGTTCCTTCAAACACTACTACAAATATGACATATTGTTCAGTTATTTTCTAATAAATACCGACGGTGTTATCTTTAGCGTCAGTTCTTAGTAGACAACCGTCACAGATTGGCCAACTGAGAAAACACATACTGTACTTTATTTTTATCGTCGGTCGTTTGTCAAAGAAACCGAACCTATATATCACTCACAAAAATAGAATTTGGCACAAAATTTTTACGAGTATTTCAATGGTCTCTAAAAATCCTACGTTGTCGGTTCTTTTATATACAACTGACAGGATAAAAAGGTGCACGCGCCATCTGTCCCACAGAAAAAATGACTTTTCTCATCTTTTTTTTTACAACGTTCGACGAAAAAGATGTCTGCGCCATGTGTCTTGTGAAAAATTTTCCACCCCCAGTTGATGCTTCTCGTCAGTTGTTCTAGCTATAACTGACGGTTTAGGTATCACTGGGTTGCGAGGTTAGACAATCAATGACAAAGTTGTGTTTTGATAGGTGGTTATTTATGTACAAACAACGGCCTAAATCCTAGATCGTCAATTTTATTAATAACCTACAATATAGGTCTTACTTAACCCCATGAGAAACCCTTTCCCCCTCTTTTCCTTACCCACATTTTTATAGAATAGGTCACCGAAGATTCTTTAGGATAATTTCCTCCACTCACCGCCACCATTCTCCTCTAGACAATGATTCACCATCGACTGTCAGTGTTACCTCCTCTGCCACCGCCGCTGCAGTTGCTGCTCCTCGTCATTTCTACCACCACCGTTGTTGTTGTCTCCACTGCTGATGCTACCAAGGACTCCACCACTGCCTCTACTATTGAGGAGTTTTGATGAGTTCACCACCGGTGCTGCTACCAAGGACTCTGCCGCTGTTGCCGAGGACTCCATCACCGCCACTGCTGCTGCCGAGGACTCAATCGCTGACACCACTGCTAGCTGCTTTCTGCCATCACAGCTAGCTACTTGGCCTCCGATTCTTGCTTCTTTTCTACCGCCGCTCCAGTCTGACAAGGTAGTAAGAGATAAGCCTTTCTCTACCGTTTTTTGCATGTACACGTATGAAAACATTCAAACTATCAAAATACAAATGGCTCATTAAATCAACTATAGTTTGTTTGATGGTAACTGCTACTCAGATAAGCATAGTAATTCTAGATCTTTAATGTGATGAATTGTATGATTGCAATAAATTAAGTGTATGATTGTGATGTAATTAATTAGATTAATTGTAATGAATTCTAGAGATATATGTGGTGAATTGTGTATGAATTATAAACTCTAAGATTATTTCTAACCGAGAATTGTGTATTAATTGTAATTCTAGAGCTACATGTGATGAATTGTAAACCCTAAAATTATTTCTAATCATGCATTTAATTTGATTGTGATAAATTGTAATGAGATTGTGAAAAATTGTAAACTCTAAAATGCATATATGAGTTATCCAATTTGAGTATACTAAGCCCTAATATCTAAACTTTGTCGTTGGCCTAAAATTAGTCCAAGATTTATTCATTAGGAGTTCATAGATTTGTGTGCATTTTAAGTAAAAAAAGATAGAATGTGTGGCATATTTGTGCCTATTTTGTATATCTTTTTCTTGCAGGTGTGGTAGTCTGTTGTTAAGTCATGATGCGTACAGAGAGTATGTTGTTCTTCAAAAGTTTCAGTTCTAAAGATCATTAGTCTCCAGACAGGCTAGCAGGCTGGATAACATGTTTGTAGACCTGCTATATAAAAACATACACATTTCTCATTAGATATTTGTAAATAACCGACTACACATCAATTCTACATCGATTATTCACATATAAACGATAGGTAATACCTGAAATTTTTACTGTTCAATCACTATAAAACCAACATCAAGTTATTTAGTGATAATTATTTGCCATCACCAAATCGATGAGGAAACATCAACAATGACGGTTTGTTTTCCTGTAATTGATGAGCAAATGTCAAGCAAACCACAAATACATCACATAGTATGCGTTAATTCGTTGGTTTTCGTACAACAAAGAACCATTGACAAAAGCTATTCTTGGAACTAAGAGATGTAGTTGAATTGATGCCTTGCTATGGTGTATCAAACAATATTGATTGGTGACTAAAATCTACAGTGGACGAGGAAGATGACAGACACACCTATGTATGAAAGGTGTGGAATGGTATAGGAAATAGGCATGCACTCTATCTGTTATTCTATGGTGAGTATGGAGGTCTGGAAGGCTACTGAGTGATGGGGAGTGACTTCTTCAGCAAAAACCTCAAAGAGTGGTTGGAAGAAAACCTCAAGGACAAAGCAGGAAATGATGATTGACGAGTCAGGTTTGCTGCTTGTTGTTGGATATTGTGGAAAGCTAGGAATGAGTATATATTCAGGAGGAAGATGGCCAACAAAACCAGCATCCTAATACATGTAAAAACCATGGTCAAAGAGATTATGTGAGACAATATGAGAACAGTATTGAGGCTGAATCCTACCCAGTCAAAGGTCGAAGTGCCCAGGGATTTTGGGACTCTAATCACAGTAGATGCATCCACTAACTCAGGAACATCCACTACCATGGTTGGTTTTGTGGAAAGGGATAGGAAGATGAGATGGATTAAAGGGGGTACACATTCACTCACCGGATTTGCCACATACTGAATCTGTGGCTTCCCAAGTCAGGGGTGTGTGACACTACATTCCAGATCTGAACTAAAAGCAAACATGTACCTTGGTCCATTATACTCAAAACTACACATGATTTAAATATATTCAAACCTAAATTACATCATCTAGGAACTTCCAAACCTCATGAAACTTTGACCATAGATTTATTATCATCCAAGCTACCTCCCATCAGACTTTGGTTCCAAGACTCAATTATATGACCAATCAATTAAATTCCTCAAATAGGTATAAACTTATGGATCTTGGTACTAATATCAACCACAATCAATACTCAAGCTTTACGAAACACTTAGGACTATGAAACAACTCAACATGCATGACCTCACTTCTATCATTGTACATTTAAAGATTCCAAAAGTCCACTCCATCACATCCTACACACCTTAAAAGAAATTTCGTCCTCAGAATTAAGCCAAAAACCTAATCTTTCACATCATATACATCTTAAAAGAACTTTCGTCCTCGAAAGTACACCATACTCATACTTCCAGGGAAAACCTTATCTTGCTCTCATCCACATGTAGGCACCATTCTATGTGTAACATATATACAAAGGTTACCTAGAACCATGTATCCAAAGCACTATTAGGAGGTTTCAAAAGCATCAAGGGTGAAACCTCACTCCATAGAGGCTCAAACAAAGGTTTAGAAGCTTAGGTTATGTCATTACATATCTCATATGTTAAATTTGCTTCCTTATCTTTTTAGCCATGCCTTAGGGTTCCCGCATCATATTACCATGTTCTAAGGGAGTTAACTATATTAACTCATACTTCAAGGTGTCATCAACATTTTATTGAGATAATTTGTTAGAACATATTCAAGATTAACATATGCCTTTTAGGAGGGAGTTAACTAAAGTTAACCCACTTTATCCATCTAGATCATATCAAGGTGTCATAATTGTTATGTTGTGCTAACTATCAAACTATATTTTTTATCTTTATTAAGCACTAAGATTAACACCTCATGTAACATGTTTCATTCATACGATCTTATTTCATTGCTCATAATAAATTGCAACATTTACTAGTGATTTCATAATGAGATTAGCCAACACTATCAAATTATCATCATTATTCATGTACATGGTTAACCATTTATGCCTTGATATCTATTAAATTATTTCTATATATTTCATCATATCATGTCTATATATCGTATCTCAAGATTAGATCACATGCTTACATATATTTTATCATGGTTGTGCTAAACGAACTTATGTGAGTGGCTTATCAAACATGTATCGAAACTTTATATAGTCCAATTGAGGTTCTCCTAACCCATATCATGAGGGCAGTGCCATGCTCAGTCTCTCTGAGCTAACTCAACTCTATGAGTATCTGATATGCATATAATTTATCTTTCCTCTCGGTCTAGGGTTCTCAGATTACCTCATTGGCACTAGTGATAACTTCATTAGCTCTATCCACGTAGCACAAATCAAAACATTCTATGACATTCTCTTCACAGATCTTACCCATGAAACATGCTTACCTAAAACTCTCTTATAGACACCACTATATTCCTATGTGGGAAACCACCAACCCGAGCATGAGGCTTCACAGATACTAACGTAGCTCCCTCCTCCAGGGTCTTGTGCTCTCTCCCTCACCCAGATGGCAGGCACTCATATTCATACTCACATGCACATATGTAACTATCCTCTCTCTAATTCTAGGGTTTGGTCCTCCCAAGGACATCTAGGGTTCAGGAATACTATAGGAATCATGCATAAAGCAACTCAACTCAATCACTCAGGATTAGTCCGGTTTAGGACATATCATATCACATATCTCAGAATTCTCATATCTAAGAGTTTAGGTTCTCTAACCTTCTCCCAACGGGTCTCACTCTCTATGGAGTTAACCTCAAAACTGGTCCTAACACTAGAGGTCCTCCTTCGTAAAAGATCTTGAGGCTCATGCTGACTCACAACCTTGTCTTAACTTAACATATCTTACCTCATAAAAGCCTAGTTACTTGCGTCATCACAACTTATCTCAAATCCTTAAAATTGGACTTAAGTCCTCAAAGACAAACATATATCATCATAAACCATCTTATATCATCTATATGAAACTTAAATCATATCATCAAAATGTATTTCATCTATCACATATTCCAACAAGGCTCTAGACATCTAATCTATAACTTCTCTCTCTTCTAGATTGATGTCATCACTTTCACTTTGATTGCATGACCACCTCCTACTCGTACATGTGTGGGGACACATTTTTGTAATACATATACATAATAAAATATTATATAGTGTTTCTCTGATAAAACAAGCATCAGAGAAAACTATCAAGGTTCGATCTAGTTAGAATCCAAAACCAAATCCTAAAAATGAGTTTCCCACAAATAGTAGAGAGTACAGTGTCATGAAAACTAGTGAAAAGGGTGAGAACAAGGGGTAGACTAGTGTAGCTACTCTAGACAACATGTGCAATATGTCTAGGGTTTCTCTTCCCTTGATGCACGTCATTTCCAAATAGTGCAACATCCCATACTGCTACACTACAAGGAAAGAATGACATCTAAGGACTTGCTACTCAACAAGCACCAGTCTAGACCTAGTTCTCAGACATCTAGGTGCTAACCTAGAGGCTAGGTCAGATCTAGTCTCTAAAATATGACTAATCTAACATGAAAGATTATTAAGTTAAAGGTTCTTTAGTTTTGAGTTGCATAGTGAGCAAATGTCAGGCATTGCTATTGTTCATGCTCTGATACCTCCTGTGACATCTCTGAATTTTCTAAAACTTAATCTGATGTGTGACGTCCAAATTGAAACCCTCACCTCAGCGAGAATCCCAATTTAAACACCACACACTAGGATAAGAAGAAGAAAATCAGAGGAAGTCAAAAGGAAACAATCAGTAGCACATGCACATGAACAATAATAAAACCATACACATGTGTTCACCATTCAACATATAATTACAACATGAATTGTTACAACATTTAATATTACATATTGAATAGCAAACTTCTACATATACATGTACTACTACAAAACTATAGGATCTTAAGACAACATGTCCACCAGTACATCAGCTCACCACTCAACTCTCAACTATACTGGATCTTCAAAAGCACATAGCCACAACCTAAAAAAAAGATTACATGTGGTACACATCAGCACAATATTCAAGAATATTGTACTGAGTATGCCTACGTGTCTTTTATATACCTCTCATCATATCTTGGCAATAAGATAAAACTAATACTTAGCAATTATAAAGAAATATAAGAAAATCATATACTTGCACAAAGACAAGATCATATACTATCATTAGGTTCTCATCATCTTACATCTCGTCTTAACCCTTATTATGTCCATATTAGGGTTTAGCTTAGTTCATTGGGATGTGTACATAATTACTTGCATTCTTGTCTTAGAATTATCTTGGTGATGTTATTTTCCAAATTATGATTCATTAGCTGATCATTATGTTCCATATCCTTTTTGTGCACATATTAACCCTAGGTTAGATCATTAACCTAAATTAGGATTTCATAACATGTATTAAGGGTCATCTTTGTATAACATGGATTTTATGCATAATCATGATCTCATAATTAAAATTGAGGTTCCATATACTAATATCAACTACTCTGTAAACTTTCATCAATTATTGAGCATGTATGTATTTATTGCATATTAATTAGGGTTATTAGCCCTAATTAGACATATTAAGCAAATTACATGATTTCATTCATCAACATGGCCATATCTGACATGATATGCATTGTAAACATGATTACAGACTTATTGACATTTTTCCATAATTTTATGTCATCAATTAATATTTATTACTCAAGAACTAAGCATTTTACATCTTACTTTATATCACTAAAATTTATGCATCAAAAGCCTAATATTATAATTCCATGTTGTTCTACTCATTTTTCTGAACGTTTTGGCACCTTATTTGTATTTTTTTGAAAAAAAATAGTCTATTTTTTGTGAATTATGCAAGATCTGGGAATTTACTAGAATTATTGGGCGATTTACCTTTTCGGCCTATCACAAACCGCCACATGGGCTTATGGGGCTGGGCACATCCTTTCCTGGCTTGGCCATCTAGTTCTCCAGCGGTTCACATGGCTAGACCCGGTCTTCCCTTCTTTCCCCGTTCTGCGTTCTCTCTCGCACCAGTCCCTAGTGGGACATTCTCTTTCTACAGCGCATCCTCTACCCCGCCTGGGAGTTCTACTGTAGGTCTGGTGCCTCCTAGACTTCCCTTCCTTCTTCTCCAGGGATCAGTGTCATGTGTAGCACTTCACAAGAGAGTGCTCTCGTCACCGTCGTGCTTGAACCTGATGGCGAGCAAGCATGCGAGTAGACGTCGGGGCCATCTTCTTGGGAGTCCGGCTGCGCCTCCGACACTCCACCACCGTAGGCTCACTGTCATGCGAGGACACCGCCTCTTGCCTACTTCTCGACCGCAGTTAGGCTAGCATCGACTTCTCCTTTTCAATCCACTGACCTCTCAACTTTGCACTCAAACCGCCCATGAAGAGCTCGAGAAGTAGCCGTCGATGGCTGTGCTGCTGTGGTGGAACACAAGGAGCAAAATGTTACTCCACCTCCCACTTGCAAAACACAGCAGAGAGTCTAGAGGGTAGTGTCTCTGGCATCCAACTACCTTGCACCTGAACTGGCACTTGAACTATAGCTCTTAATAATCAAGGAAAACTGACTGGTCCCGGTTCTCTTCACCCCCCACGACCAGTGAACGTGCTCGCATGGACCATCAATCACTTGCTTCAACTCAACTACATAACCACAAAGCGAGATGATTGGGGCTCATTTGCTTCTAGCCATCCAAGGATTAAGAGAGGGCCACATACTTAATATGTGGCTCCCCAAGTCAGGGGTGTGTGACACTACATTCCAGATCTGAACTAAAAGCAAACATGTACCTTGGTCCATTATACTCAAAACTACACATGATTTAAATATATTCAAACCTAAATTACATCATCTAGGAACTTCCAAACCCCATGAAACTTTGACCATAGATTTATTATCATCCAAGCTACCTCCCATCAGACTTCGGTTCCAAGACTCAATTATATGACCAATCAATTAAATTCCTCAAATAGGTATAAACTTATGGATCTTGGTAATGATATCAACCACAAGCAACACTCAAGCTTTACGAAACACTTAGGACTATCAAACAACTCAACATGCATGACCTCACTTATGTCATTGGACATTTAAATATTCCAAAAGTCCACTCCATCACATCCTACACACCTTAAAAGAAATTCTATTCTCAGAATTAAGCCAAAAACCCAGTCTTTCACATCATATACATCTTAAAAGAACTTTTGTCCTCGAAAGTACACCATACTCATACTTCCTGGGAAAACCTTATCTTGTTATCATACACATGTAGGCACCATTCTATGTGTAACATATTCGCAAAGGTTACCTAGAACCATGTATCCAAAGCACTATTAGGAGGTTTCAAAAGCATCAAGGGTGAAACCTCACTCCATAGAGGCTCAAACAAAGGTTTAGAAGCTTAGGTTATGTCATTACATATCTCATATGTTAAATTTGCTTCCTTATCTTTAGCCATGCATTAGGGTTCCCTCATCATATTACCATGTTCTAAGGGAGTTAACTAGATTAACTCATACTTCAAGGTGTCATCAACATTTTATTGAGATAATTAGTTAGAACATCTTCAACATTAACATATGCCTTTTCAGAGGGAGTTAACTAAAGTTAACCCACTTTATCAATCTAGATCATATCAAGGTGTCATAATTGTTATGTTGTGCTAACCGTCAAACTATATCTTTCATCTTTATTAAGATCTAAGATTAACACCTCATGTAACATGTTTCATTCATACGATCTTATTTCATTGCTCATAATAAATTGCAACATTTACTAGTGATTTCATAATGAGATTATCCAACACTATCAAATTATCATCATTATTCATGTACAAAGTTAACCATTTATGCCTTGATATCTATTAATTCATTTCTAGATATTTCATCATATCATGTTTATATATCATATCTCAAGATTAGATCACATCCTTACATATATTTTATCATGGTTATGCTAAATGAACTTATGTGAGTGGCTTATCAAACATGTATCGAAACTTTATATAGTCCAATTGAGGTTCTCCTAACCCATATCATGAGGGCAGTGCCATGCTCAGTCTCTCTGAGCTAACTCGACTCTATGAGTATCTCATATGCATATACTTTATCTTTCCTCTCGGTCTAGGGTTCTCAGATTACCTCATTGGCACTAGCGATAACTTCATTAGCTCTAGCCACATAGCACAAACCAAAACATGCTATGAAATTCTCTTCGCAGATCTTACCCATGATACATGCTTAACCAAAACTCTCTTATATACACCACTAGATTCTTATGTGGGAAACCACCAAATCGAGCATGAGGCTTCACAAAAACTAACATAGATACCTCCTCTAGCGGCTTGGGCTCTGTCCCTCACCCAGATGGCAGGCACTCATATTCATACTCACATGCACATATGTAACTAGCCTCTCTCTGATTCTAGGGTTTGGTCCTCCCAAGGACATCTAGGGTTCAATAAGACTATAGGAATCATGCATAAAGCAACTCAACTCAATCACTCAGGAGTAGTCTAGTTTAGGACATATCATATCACATATCTCAAAATTCTCATATCTTGGAGTTTAGGTTCTCTAACCTTCTCCCAATGGGTCTCACTCTCTCTAGAGTTAACCCCAAAACTAGTCCTAACACTAGAGGTCCTCCTTCGTAAAAGAGCTTGAGGTTCATGCTGACTCACAACCTTGTCTTAGCTTAACATATCTTACCTCAAAAAAGCCTAGTTACTTGCATCATCAAAACTTATCTCGAATCCTTAAAACTGGACTTAAGTCGTCAAAGACAAACATATATCATCATAAACCATCTTATATCATCTATATGAAACTTACATCATATCATCAAAACTTATTTCATCTATTCCATCTATCACATATTCCAACAAGGCTCTAGACATCTAATCTATAACTTCTCTCTCTTCTAGACTAATGTCATCACTTTCACTTGGGTTGCATGACCACCTCCTACTCGTACATGTGTAGGGACACATTTTTGTAATACATATACATAATAAAATATTATATAGTTTTTCTCCGATAAAACTAGCATCGGAGAAAACTATCGAGGTTCGATCCAGTTGGAATCCAAAACCAAATCCTGAAAACAAGTGTCCCACACATAGCAGAGAGTACAGTGTCATGAAAACTAGTGAAAAGGGTGAGAACAGGGGGTAGACTAGTGTAGCTACTCTAGACAATGTGCTCAATATGTCTAGGGCTTCTCTTCCCTTGATGCACGTCATTTCCAAATAGTGCAACGTCCCATACCACTGCACTACAAGGAAAGAACGACATCTAAGGACTTGCTACTCAACAAGCACCAGTCTAGACCTAGTTCTCAGACATCTAGGTGCTAACCTAGAGGCAAGGTCAGATCTAGTCTCTAAAAGATGACTAATCTAACCCTAAATATTATTAAGTGTAAGGCTCTTTAGTTTTGAGTTGCATAGTGAGAAAATGTTAGGCTTTTCTATTGTTCATGCTCTGATACCACCTGTGATATTTTTGGATTTTCTAAAACTTAATATGATGTGTGACGTCCAAATTTAAACCCTCAACTCAGAGAGAATCCCAATTTAAACACCACACACTAAGCTAAGAAGAAGAAAATCAGAGGAAGTCAGAAGGAAACAATCAGTAGCACATACACATGAACAATAATAAAACCATACACACATGTTCAACATTCAACATATAATTACAACATGAATTGTTACAAGATTTGATATTACATGTTGAATAGCAAACTTTTACATATACATGTACTACTACTAAACTATAGGATCTTAAGACAATAGGTCCACCTATACATCAGCTCGCCACACAACTCTCAACTATACTGGATCTTCAAAATCACATAGCTACAACCTAAACAAAAGATTACATGTGGTACACGTCAGTACAATATTTAAGAATATTGTACTTAGTACGCCTACATGTTTTTTATATACCTCTCATCATATCTTGGCAATAAGATAAAACTAATACTTTTCAATTATAAAGAAATATAAGAAAATCATATACTTGCACAAAGATGTTCATTAACAAAAGAGAACACATATTTTAAGCACATTTCCATCATATATCTCGTACATCTGCCCCCAAGGGCTTTTATGTTTTTAAGCCTTATGATCTACTCCCAAGTATTTTGTGATCATTATACAAACATCATATGATCTACCACCAAGTGGTTTGTGATCATTATTCAAACATCATATGATCTACCACCAAGTGGTTTGTGATCATTATGCATGCACTCTACCACCAAGTGGTTTATGATCTATCTTATGATGGAACATCTATATTAAGTTTACATCATACTTGATATCACTAAGATTTGTGCATCAAAAGCCTGATATTATAGTTCCATTTGTTCTACTCATTTTTCTGAACATTTTGGTACCTTGTTTATATTTTTCCAACAAAAACAGTCTATTTTCTATGAATTATACAAGATTTGGGAATTTACTAGAATTATTGGGTGATTTACCTTTTTTGGCCTATCACAAACTGCCACATGGCCTTATGGGGCTGGGCGTATCCTTTCCCATCTTGTCCACCTAGTTCTCTAGCGGTTCACATGGCTAGACCCGGTATGCCCTTCTTTCCCCGTTCTGCATTCTCTCTTGCACCAGAGTCCCTAGCGGGACTTTCTCTTTCTGCAGTGCATCCTCTACCACCTGGGAGTTCTACTGTAGGTTCGACGCCTCCTAGACTTCCCTTCCTTCTTCTCCAGGGATCGGTGTCATGTGTAGCCCTTCACGCGAGAGTGCTCTCATCGCCATCATGCTTGAACCTGATGGCGAGCAAGCAGGCGAGTAGGCGTCGGGGCCTCCATCTTCTTGGGAGTCCGACTATGCCTCTAACACTCCACCACCGTAGGCTCCTTGTCATGCGAGGATGTCGCCTCCGGCCTACTTCTCCATCGTGGTTAGGCTGGCAGCGACTGCTCCTTTTCAATTCACCGACCTCTCAACTTTGCACTCAAACTGCCCATGAAGAGCTTGAGAAGTAGTCGTCGCTGGCTGTGCTGTTGTGGTGGAACACAAGGAGCAAAAGGTTCCTCTGCCTCCCACTTGCAAAACATGATAGAGAGTCTAGAGGGTAGGGTCTCTGGCATCCAACTGCCTTGTACCTGAACTGACACTTGAACTATAGCTCTCAGCAATCAAGGAAAATTGACTGGTCCCGGTCCTCTTCACCCCCCACGATCAGTGAACGTGCTCACATGAACCATCAATCGCTTGCTTCAACTCAACTACATAACCAAAAAGTGAGATGATTGGGGTCCGTTCGCTTCTAGCCATCCAAGGATTAAGAGAGGGCCACATACTTAATTTGTGTCTCCCCAAGTCAGGGGTGTGTGACACTACATTCCAGATCTGAACTAAAAGCAAACATGTACCTTGGTACATTATACTCAAAACTACACATGATATAAATACATTCAAACCTAAATTACATCATCTAGGAACTTCCAAACCTCATGAAACTTTGACCATAGATTTAGTATCATCCAATCTACCTCCCATCAGACTTTGGTTCCAAGACTCAATTATATGACCAATCAATTAAATTCCTCAAATAGGTATAAACTTATGGATCTTGGTAATGATATCAACCACAATCAACACTCAAGATTTACGAAACACTTAGGACTATCAAACAACTCAACATGCATGACCTCACTTATGTCATTGGACATTTAAATATTCCAAAAGTCCACTCCATCACATCCTACAGACCTTAAAAGAAATTATGTCCTCAGAATTAAGCCAAAAACCCTGTCTTTCACATCATATACATCTTAAAAGAACTTTCATCCTCGAAAGTACACCATACTCATACATCTAGGGAAAACCTTATCTTGCTCTCATCCACATGTAGGCACCATTGTATGTGTAACATATCTGCAAAGGTTACCTAGAACCATGCATCCAAAGAACTATTAGGAGGTTTCAAAAGCATCAAGGGTGAAACCTCACTCCATAGAGGCTCAAACAAAGGTCATTACATATCTCATATGTTAAATTTCCTTCCTTATCTTTAGCCATGCATTAGCGTTCCCACATCATATTACCATGTTCTAAGGGAGTTAACTATATTAAGTCATACTTCAAGGTGTCATCAACATTTTATTGAGATAATTTGTTAGAACATGTTCAACATTAACATATGCCTTTTAGGAGGGAGTTAACTAAATTTAACCCACTTTATCCATCTAGATCATATTAAGGTGTCATATTTGTTATGTTGTGCTAACTGTCATATCTTTCATCTTTATTAAGCACTAAGATTAACACCTCATGTAACATGTTTCATTCATATGATCTGATTTCATTGCTCATAATAAATTGCAATATTTACTAGTGATTTCATAAGGATATTAGCCAACACTATCATCATTATTCATGACGAGAAACGCTCAAGGAAAACCACATTTTCTTCGCACACTTCGTGTTGTTTCATCAGTTGGTTGTAACGTGGAACCTGCGATATATATATATATATATATATATATATATATATATATATATATATATATATATATATATATTTGTGTGTGTGTGTGTGTAAGCCATTGATTTTTTTTTTTGCCAATATAACCGACGACGTATGTCTTAAATTTTAACTTTGAACCGATGATATGTCAAAAATAACTGACGAAATATGACATTTCTGTACTAGTGATTGCCACTATTTTTTTCCTTGATTTGATTTACTACTTTACGGAGATTTGATATTGTAATGATCTCCCTTTGTGTCTTGTGCCATTCTTTTTGGTGAAGGACACTTTCATCATCGAGTCCAATCACAAACCAAATGTTTTTTTTATCGTTCTCCTCATTGTATTCCTCCTAGAATCCAACTTGTTTAGTCGGAACACATAGATGCTGCTAATTATGAGCAGCACGATAAATTTCCTTTTGTGTAAATGGAAGTGAATTTTAGTTCGACATTGTTTACTTAAAAGTTCGTGTACTACCTTATACATAAAAGTGAATGCGATCATTTGTCACAAATTCATCCATCTGGTAGTGTCGAGCTCGGTGGTCGTGGAAATGACCTTGTCTCATTTTCCATACAAGAGGATAAGTGCACCTCTCAATTTTATTGTAACTGCAATACTTTTCTAAATGGTTTTACAAACGGGAAAGCGAGTCTTCATTTTCTATCCTTGTGTATAAGAGTGAACGTTTGATTGTGATCGTCTATGAGGATGTTTTCTGATTCAATGAACTTTGAAGGTGTACTATAAATAAAGACCCTTAGGTACATGGGTTAGTCATGCAGCATTATCGCACGTTACTAATCCTAGCCACAACTCGTGTCACCTTCCCCCGCTCCATGCCATATTTGTTGTTAAGGTGAATTCTTCTCATGTTCGAAACACAACTTTTGCTTACTTTTTCTCATATCTACTTCCTTTGGAGATTATGATCTATTGTGTGGTGTTATCTAACATCCGTTAAGTCACACCTATCGTGCTGCTCGACGTCTTCTCAATTACTTTTCTACTTGACATCTTTTTGTTTGATTTGAAATTCTACATGCTCGTTACTTGTTTGCTTAATAAATTAAACTAGGAGAACGATGAGGTTTCCCATCAACATGAGTATTATTTTCTCTAATTAACGTCATTAGAGACGATATAGTCGTAAGTTCTAATTTTTTTATTTGTTCTCTCCTACTTTGCTTGACCTTTATTCTTCCAGATATGCTAATCTAGACAAATTAAAAATGTTAGTCCTTATTGCAATTACATACTTTTTTTTTGAAAGGGGGCGGGGAACCCTATGGTTGGGGCTCCCCAAAACTATTAACTTTCTAAATCAAGGTTTACAAGAAGAGACAAGTTCAAAGGAAAAGACTGAGAAAAACAAAAGCTATCTACTTAGCCCCTACGGACAGAGTTGGCCACCTCATGAGCGACCATATTACACCTACGACTAATATGGCTTAAGCTACAAAAAGAGAACAGAAGTAGTAAGGAAATGATGTCTTCCGCAATGGCTCCTAGATAGTCCCTTCACGTGTTCTTGCTGGTGCATGCAAGGACAACCTCCATGGAGTCCGTCTCCACCTCCACTCGATCAAGTCCTTCCTTCCTTGTCCATAGCAACGCAGCTCACACAACTAGAGCTTCAGTGATGGTGACATCCACCCCTGAGTTTATCTTCTCCCCCATCACTCCCACTAGCCTACCCATGTCGTCTCTCGCTGCCATCCCTATCCCAGTCCTCCCATCTTCCCCTACTGAGCCATCAACATTCAATTTAGTTCTACCCCATGCTGGCTTCTTCCAACGCCCGCGTCCCCTGCTGACTGCTTCCGCACCGTCGTCCCCAACTCTCTCCTGCTGGATGTCGTTGCCCACCTCTCCCCTATGCTGGACGTCGTCGACTCCTGCTCGTAGTTGCTGGACGGTGCTGCTCTGGACGATGCCCCCTCCCTTTCGACCATGCCGCTTCCCACCACACCTCACCATCATCAACGCACCCCAGAACAGGTAGCCGGTGTGGACAACACTGCTTTGGAACGTCCTCATGCACCTAGCCCTCCAAGCCATCCACATGGCCACCACTATGTTTTTAGTCTCTTGCATAGATGACCTCTCTAGTGCTGCCTCCATAGTTGATCTCAAATCCTCATCCCTAGTATCTTCTGCCCAAGCTTGCACCTCTCACGATGTTTGGTCCCATACTTGCATGACATTTGGACACCAGAAGAGAATATGGGGTATAGACTCTTTCTCTGATCCACAGAGCATGCATGTGCCATCATCCAAACAGTGTCGATCAAAGAGACATCCTCTAGTCGCTAGGCACCCCGTACATATCCTCCAAAGGAAGTGGGCTATTTTGGGGCTCCAACCAGCGTGCCATATTCTTTTCCAAAGCGCGTCACTTTGTCTGGAAGTGTAGTTCCTAGCTTCCTCTTTTCCTAGTAAACCCAGCCAGTAAGCCGAATGGACCGAGAACTCCCCATCTCTTGAGGGCCACCACATCCACATGTCCCTGGGCCTCCTCAAGCTAAGTTGTATGGCACATATCCTTTTTGCATGGCTGTCGGGGAAACATTCTCGAACTCGAGCCTCATCCTACTGAGAACCATCCTCTAACATGAGCTCACAAACTGTGTTGTAATATGGTCCATCCTCCTGTCTGAAGCATGCAAGCATGTCATTCTACTTAGGCAACCAGTTGTCATTCCAAATGTTCACATCAGCCCCATCTCCCACTCTCCATTGTGCTCCTTCCTTTAAGAGGGCATTCGCCCCCACATACTTCTCCATGTGTAGCTGGGATCATGACCCCGTCTGGCTTCTCAAATGGAAGTCCTTGGGAAATATCTATCTTTAAGAACTCGAGATGTAAGAGCTTTTGGGTTGTTGACCATCCACCAAAGTTGTCTCGCTAAGAGGGCTTGATTAAACATCTAGAAATCCCTAAAACCAAGCCCCCTGCCAGTTTGGTCTGCACATTCTGTCCCAACTCATCCATGAAAGTTTCCTCTCTTTGTCCTTTGCTCCCCACCAAAATCTTGTTACCATCCTCTGGATCTCAGCTATGGTACCCGCCGACAACTGAAAAATGTTCATGATGTATGTGGGAACGGCCTGAGCAATCGCCTTGATAAGAACCTCCCTCCCTGCTTTAGACAATAGCTTCTCCATCATCCTTGAAGCTTCATCCAAATCCTTTCTCTGATGAAGCTGAAAACCTATTTTTTAGACCTTCCCATTACTGTCAGGAGGCCTAAATAGCTGGCGTGTCTGTCCACCTCTCTCACACCCAAAAGCTGTCTCAACTCCTCTCTTTTGCCCGCCCCTATTCCTTTACTAAAAACAACCTCTGTCTTTGAAAAATTAATCTTTTGACCCGATACCTGTTCGTATTGGCTAATGAATACATCTATCTTTAAGCATTATGCAGTGGTTGCTCTAGCAAAAATGATACTATCATCTGTAAAGAAAATATGTGAGATACAAGGTGCACCCCTACTCGGCTTTATGCTGTGTAGGAGGGTGTCGCGGGCAGTAGTGGAAAGTAAGGTAGAAAAAGCTTCGGCACACAAAATAAAATGTAGGGGGATAGAGGGTCACCCTAGCAAAGTCCCTGTGCTGGTTTCGTGCTTTTGGTCCTATCTCTGTTAATGGTAAAACTGTGCTGGACAGACGTGATGCATTCTTAGACTTTACTTCTCCATTTACACCCAAAGCCCATCTTCTCCATCACAACATCTAAGAAACTCCACTCCACCCTGCCATATGATTTAGACATATCCAACTTCAGAGCAAGGCTGCCTTTAGTCTTTTCCTTATCTCTCTTCATAGAGTGGAACACTTCATAAGCTATGAGGGCGCTTTGATTTTCGAAAACAATGTTGTTCACAATTGGTTTTAGACAGTTTGTCAGAACAATTATTGGCTTAAGGATAAGGGGGTCTTTACTGGGAGGTAAGTTGGGGAGCATTTTCAGCATCTAGTAGGTTTTCATATTGGAATCTATGGTGGATTCTGGCTTGGTTTGGGTTCTTATAACCTTGACCTAGTATGTTGTGAATGGAGTTGAGGTCCTCCAATTGTTGTCCAACTTTCGGCTGCATGGGAACATTGCAGAGATATTGACATCATAGGGTGGAGTGATCATACCCTTGGCAAATTCTGAGGTTGCTCTCTCCTCTCTTAGGCACTAAAAGAAGATTCTAGGTGATCCTATTTTAAAGCAATAAGCTTAAGGCATTCAATAATATTTTTGATGTCAGAATTCTCCTTCATGTTAGCTACCTTGAGGACCCCACTTGTTCTTCATCATGCTTGGTTTTCAAAGGCATGTTTAGCAACCTCACAAGCACTATTTAGGTTTTGAAACATGAAATTTCCTCCTAATGAGGAATCAAGAAAAACCTTGGTGTCATTGTTAACACCTCGCCAGAATATTTTGATGAGCTGAGATTGGGAGATATCATGGTGGGCCAATGTCTGAGAAGGTCCTTATACCTCTCCCAAGCTTCCCCTAATCTTTCACTTATGACCATATAAAAAGATTAATTTGTCCTCTGATTTCATAAGTGAAGAAAGGAGGGTAATATTTTTCTAAAAATTAGATTGTAATGCCTCCCAAGTGGTGACATGTTCTCCACCATCCACAACATTATACCAATTGTTGGCTTGTCTAGAGAGAGAGAGTATTTGAACAATCTAAGTTGAATGGAGTCCCTAGAAATGCCTGAGATCTTATGTAAATAAAATAGATCATAGAAACGTTGGAGGTGGTCTTGGCAACTTTCTCCTTTGTTGTCAAAAAAGGGATTTGCTTGAGGCATGGTGATCTAATTGGTTCATATCTTGAATTGAGGTTTATTGATGTCGAGTGGTACAAGAGGGTGTTGTTTATAAGCTATTTTGGGGACTAAGAAGTCCTTTAATTGTTTTTGTCTTTCAGTTTCTCATTGAGCGGCTTCAAGGGCCTCTTGCACAGTGATGTAGGTTGCATGCAAAGCGGATTCCTGAGCTGCACACTCGGCCATCATGGCTTCCCTCTGAGAGGTGAGTGCTTGCTCGATTATGTGGGTTACTTCCACCTCATCCATTCTAAAATGGTTTTGTCAATTTAAACGATGGAACATCCTTTCGATTTCTGGCTCAAAAATTGGCGGCACAGAATCAACATGTTGCGAGAATCACATGCACAGTTACAACCAAACATATATAATCGATTGTAGAAAAAACATATTGCTAGAATGGAAACTCAGTAAAAAGAGGAGTATCATTTCCAAAATGATACTCAAAAGGTAGAAAAAAAGTTTTGTTCAAAAAATTTTGGGGTTCGAAGAAAACAGTCCATTGTCTCCGACAATGACACCAAAATTGATACATGTTGTTTAGCACACAAATTCACTAGGGATTTTTATCCTAGAGTTTAACCATTTTTACAACAAACTACCACTTAAGGTTGTTTATTAGTATAGAAGGGTTGATCCCACAAGACAACGTTTTAAAGATTATTTCTTTTAAACCCATATTACTTTGAACGAGAATGCAAGAAAGTAAAGATCTGTTAATTGATTGTTGATTACACTAGAACAATGAAGTAAAATTGCAGCGAAATAAAAGTTATGCTAAGAGAAACTAAAGAAAAATTATGCTAAGGACAATAGAAAGAGATTTGCGGTTAGAATAATAAAAGAAGAATTATCTAAGGGCAAGAAATGACTTGCTAGTAAGAAAAGAGAGATTGAAAAGCAAGCACCCGAGAGAAATGATGTTGAATCAATAAATAAAGGATATTGAGGTTATGGGTTTTACCACCATAGCTGGCGTGACGATGGAATTCACACAATAAACTTAGTTAGAGGAAAGTATGCAAAAACATTCACAAATGCATTCATAAAAGGTAAGCTCCTTTTGGCCCATTGGTCCTGGCACCCACAGATCCTAGCCCAAACATCTTTACAAAGATCCTTCCAAGGTCTCATGTAGATCTGTTTGCATTTGGTTTGTTGTTCTGAGCCTTGGGTTCTGCGATTGCATCCCCCAAGACTAATGTCGATAGAAATGAGAGATCAATTCATTTAAATCGGGTGATTATCCAAATCAAATACCATCTAACTAAAGGAATCTTATAAAGAATTGATCTATGCTACAACATGGCTATGGGGTTACTCCCCCTACCTTAATATGAAAAATGAGTCTTGGTCCATAATAGCTAAAAGGAGAACGAAGGGAGAAAGGAAGAAAGCCATTGAATAGAAAATAAAATAATCCAAAAGTAACTCTAGTTGGTGACAATTAAATGACTAACTCCCTTAGTTCCTTGCTCCAAAAGAAAACCAAGAAAAATAGAATAAGAATTAGAGATTTTGAGAACAAAACTAACTTTATTGAAGAACTAGAAGGTTACACATACAAGGATGAAACAACAATGCTCAAGGTAATTTTGCAAGTACAAAAAGTTTTTTCTTTGTGGAGTCTCCTCTCCTTTTATAGAGGAAGGAGGAGTGGAAACCCTGAAAGGGGGAGGAAAGTAAAAGGGGAGGTGGTTGATGAAAAAGGCCTAACTACACACTGTGAATCGAGCGGTTCATAACTTGAACCAGTCGGTTGGGGCATGAAGTGGTGCAGACATTTTGGGAAACAATTCAAAACCCTAATACTGGAGTGCACACACCATTTTAGATCAAATCTTAGCCTAAAAGTAATCTTGAACTGGTCGTATGGAGCATGGGACAGTCAGTTGGCATCTGAGTGTGCGTAGGCTAAGGGAGAAACCCTAATATGAAGTGGCGGCGTGCTGCTAAGGTGGCTTGGAGGTAAAGAAATCACAGGAGCCAGTTGGAACTTGGAATGCTCTATTGAGGAACTGAGATGATTGTCTGGGCGGGTGAGATGCATGTTTCAGCTGCTGAATGGATGGTGTGGAAGAGTGGAAATGAGTAGTGAGATAATCATTTGGGCTTTAAAGTGCAACTTCCTTAATGAATGAAACAACCAATTCATACCATGAATTGATTGGTTGGAGTGCTAAATTGGTCATAATTTTCTCATGGAGGAAAAAAATCAAAATAATAAAGTAAAAATATAAAAAATTGCATTATTGGTTGAAAAGTGGGTCAATTGCAATTAATTCTAGAAAATTAGCAAAATGGGGATACATCCTAATAAAAGGACTATGAAAGATATATTTAGAATGATATGAATGTTTGTTCATAAACTAAATGTTTCAAAACCCTTATTCTAAGTCATGTATGACAATTTTAAAGTACTCTTAATGAGATGTTATTAGCTTAGTGACTTTGTGTATAAGGATGATAATCATCACTGTCACATTGAGACATGGCTCTAGATGGAATTAGATGGTTTTCATGTTCCACTCTCAAGGTAAGTGTATCAAATACTACTTGTTCTCTAATGAAGTACCAATGTGTATAATTTGATATCCAATAACATGACTAAAGAGACATAGTCTTCAATCACCACACTTACTCATCTTATGTACTTTTGTTTTCTTGTAACTACCAAAATAATATTTGACTAGGGACATACAAAGAATGGTTAATTGTCCATACACATATGATGTCATGTTCATGTCCTCAACCCAAGCAAGACTCGATTGGTTCAAATATTCTTAGGACAATAGTTCATTTTGTCAACAACTCAACATTGAAACAAACATATTAAGTGGAATTTCTTTTCAATAATAATCAAATCATGTCTAAAGTATCCCATACAATCATCACATGATGAATCTTAGGGAATACAACCAATAGTCTCCCATTTGTACTAGAGGCAATCAATCATGAATCTAATTACATGTGATCTAACATGGCCATCATATTTTTCTTATGAAATTTCTATTGTTAAGGGATCAACAACATTGATTGCAATTAGTATTATGATAATATTTACATCAACTTAATCTACGATGTCTCATATGAGATGATAGAATCATAGTATGTGATTGGTACCTAAATGTGATATGGGTTCCTTAGCCTATATAACGGCCCCATAGTTTTCATAGTACATCTTCATAGCATAATAAATGGTTAGAACCACCCCAAATTCACTAATTAACTTCTTAATCCATATTTCTTACTTTGTTGCATTGGATAATATACTCAATTTGTATTGTAGAATCAACCACTGTCTCTTGGTTGGTACTCTTCTAGTCTACAAATATGCCATTTAGGAAAAACACAGATCCTGGTTGTGGTCGATAACCATTTCTGTTAGTTTGGAAGCTTGCAGTAGTGATACCCTTTACAAGTAACTCTTCTTCACCTGTGTATATAAAGAATTGGTCCTTGGTTCTTCTCATGTAATTTGAAATTTTCTTCATGGCTATTTAATGGTCTTCATTGGTATGTAATTCATTTCTTCTCATCATGATCAAAGCATGTGACACATATGGGTGTGCACATACCATTGCATACATGATAGGTACAACTTCTAATGCATATGGATTCTAAACCATTCTTTCCCACTCTTCCAATTAGTTTGGACATCGGTATCTAGAGAACCTTATTTTATAAGACATGATTAATTATCCTCTATTAACTTGCTACATTTTGGACCTCTTCAACACATTTTCAATTTATGCACTCTAACTTAGACAAGAAAGACTTATAGATCTTGATTCCTAAATTATAGGATGCTTCGACTAAGTCCTTCATGGAGAGGGTATTCCCCAACCAAGTGTTTATCAATTTTAGAGTAGATATGTCATTCCCTAAAATAGTAGGCCATCAACATACAATATGAAAAATATAATTATGCTCACACTAACCTTATTGTAAACACCAAGCTTCATCTTCATTTTTGATACATACAACCGCTTTGACTATCTCATCAAAACAAATATTCCATCTTTTAGATGCTCTCTTCAATCCTTTATTTGACCTTTGTAGATTACATAATTTATTATCTTTTTTTGGAGTGATAAACTCTTTAGGTTGTGTCTTATACACATCCTTAAGAAGATTCCTATTAAGGAATGTTGTTTTAATGTTCATTCTCCATATCACATAATTATGATAAGCTATAATGGCAAACATGAATGATGTAATTAACCTTGTAAATTTAAAAGGAAGTTTCATAATAGTCAACACCTTGAAGGTTTTCAAGCCTTTTGCAACAAATCACCCTGTATAGGTTTGTACATTACCATCCATGTCAGTCTTCTTTTCGAAGACCCATTTGCATACCATAACTTTTACCCCTTAAGGAGCATACACCAAATTTCATGCATACATGGAGTATGTAGTCTACTTACTATAATTTAGTCCATTTTGGTTGCTGTCTCATTATCATTCACGACCAAAACACAACCTCATTTAGTCATGAGATATCCAAAATCTCTCTAGATCTAGACATGTCCTACTAACCTTTGAAGTTCTGTGCTACAATAGGAATTTATGATTTCATAACAAATTGTGATTCTCCTTATTTACCATCTACCTCCATGGGTTCAATGTTGGTTTGTTTGGCCTCAAATGTATTCATGATCCATTTTTGTCCCAGTAGTTCCTTTGGAAATAAATTTCTTTTTGAGGAATGTTGTATTTTTGGCAAGAAACGCTTTATTGCCAGATGGAATATTGGAAGAGTAACCATTAGTTTTCTTAGGGTATCCAAAATATATAGAATTGTACAATTTGTGTTCAAGCATTTTAGGATATTGTTTCTTGACATAATCTTCACATCCTCAAATCTTTCATAAAAGACATATTGACGCATTCCTCATTCCATATCTCATTCAATATCTTCTAAACTGGTATAGAAGGTACACAATTAAGTGAAATGTTATAATTTCATGATAAAAAACCCATAATAAAATAGGAAGTTTATCCAAACTCATCATTGATCATGTCATGTCCAAAAAGGTGAAATTCCATATTTTTGACACATATCTATTTTGTGACATTTCAGCGACTCAACTATGATAAGATACCACAGTCCCTCAGAAGGGATTCAAACTCTTATGTTGAATATTCATCACTATGATTAGATCATCGTGCTTTAATATTCTTCCAAGTTGAATCTATACTTTAGTCATGAACTCCATGCACTTTTCAAGGGGTTCTAATTTGTGTTTCATAAGGTGGATATATCCATATTTACTGAAGTCATCCATTAATGTGATGAAGTACTGATACCCAACTCTAGAACTTGTGCTAAAATATCCACAAACATTGGTATGCATGACTCATAATAAGTCACTAGCTCTCTTAGTATTTATTACCAGTGAAGGATGCTTTTGTCATATTTCCCAAGTAGCAAGACCCACATGTCTCTATTGATTTAAGATCCAATGAATCTAGATAACCATCTTTGTTGAGTCCAGAAATGCATTTCTCATTTATGTTCCCTAGATGACCTTTCCGAACCATTGAAACCCCATTTTTTTCTCACTTAGAAATTCACAATTAATGATAAATCTCTGGCTAATGGAGTCCATTCCATATCCCACACATTTTCATTTCATTTATACATAATTTTTCATATCTATTAGCATATTTAATACACTCATTTTCACCCACTTTTGCCCAATTTAGGGATTTTAGTGAAGAAACATTATTTTTAGATCCAAAGTGCTTTTTCTTTAATTTTGATTTTTACATATAGATTTCCCATTTGAATCATTTTTTGAATAAATATTCATTTTTTATCACAGATATGCAATTACTTTCCTCGATAAATCTAAGGAATAATCCTAAATTATCTCTCTTTGTGATTTTCTTCATTTTTGTTAAACCCGAGACACCTAGAGGATCTAAACCGTCCGCCATGTGCCACATGGCAGATTGCCTCGATCAGTGTAACAGGTCACGTTGCATCAGGAAATCACGCTCTCTTTTAGAAGCAACTGTCTAGAACCCCAACTTCTAATATCCACCAATAAATACTCCCCATATCCATTGCTTTATGGGTACCTTTCAGACCTATATGAGGCCAGAGGGTTCAACTACCGTTCTCTTTACATTCTACTTTATTTGTGATTAGAGGATCCATCCTTTGATACCACATGCTCTGTTAATACAATTAGTCTCCTAGAACTATAATATAACAATATTCTTGACTACTTCTACTTCTCTCTTATTCTACATTAAACTACTCTATACGCTTTAACTGTTCATATATGCTTAAGAATGAGTCTCATTTATTACTCACACCTATTTTATATCCTATAGAACATCCTACACATATTTCCTAATCACCAACATGGGATCTCCACCATGGGAGGTCCTGTGGTAATTAGGATCCCAATATACCTAAAAAGGCCACCTTTCCCCAATCATAATAAGATTTCTAGGCTTGACTCCTCAAGATTTGTTTTGTTCTTTCTATTATCCTAGTTACCTGACTCGAATGATATATTTTTTTCTACCATGGACTCACACTGTGGCAACACATCCCATTATCACACAGATAACGAGGTGTTACATGAAAACGTGCAGAAATCACCATAACCACAGCTTATCAAAAACACGGGTTAATTAAAACTGATTGCGGAAAACATATAAACTGTGAAACTATTACTTTCCAGTCCTTATCCTGCATAGAAACATGTCATATATATACATTCATGAGATCTGATACGTGTCCACAGCTCAGAAACAGCTGTTCATCCATTACATGAGTTCACCACCTATTCATATACATAAAGGCCCACATCCGGCCAACAGCAGGATATACAAAACATTGTCGATCGTTCATCGAGAAACCACGTCAAAACTCTGCCAAGGACCTGAGAGTACAGGGATGACTCTAGACTCTACTACAAAACATCCAAAACAACAACATATCCATCGCTTGCCTTCTACTGCTCGTCAGGCTGCTCGGCCGCCACACCACGACCACGACCATGTCTACCTCGACCACCTAAAAAGGGTGTAAACCAACAGAGTGAGACAATTGAACAATTGTCCCAGCGGGAAACATAACTTCCCACCACAACTACAGAACATCAGCAAGATAAACGATAATAGCAGATAACTAACAACAAGTATAACAAGAGCAGTCTCTCTCTATATATAAGGCATAGTTATTCTTACCGACAAGCTAATCAGCTGTGCAAGCATATATCCGAATATATCTTAAAGAATATGATTTGCAAGATAAGATGTATCTCCATGTAACATGATTATCAAGACAAGATATAATGTCACATAACCTGCAAGGTATATCAGAGATATTACACAAACAAGGCTTCAACCAATGTTTCGTGTTTCTCCTAAGCAATAAGTACTAAACGACTGTATTACATATTATTATGCCCTGAGGATTTGAACCGTACCGTTCAAATCCAACCTTTGGCTGTGAAGCCTAAATACAGTGCCATACAAGGTCAATGGAAGAGCCGGACTCCATGACCTCCCACCTCATGGTCAGTACACGAGTACAACACAAGCAGGACCGTAGTCACATGCTGAAGTGGTCTAAGCCACAGGGACAGCTCCATAGGCTACCCTCACTCTATCCCGCCTTGGTACAGGTCTCGACGCTAGTAAAACTGAGCCACAGGCCTGTTCACCGTGCTCTGAGCCATGAACGCATTCATGCTCACACATCACATATCCTGAGCCATGGGCCTGTTCACCATGCTCTATATACAAATATGAGTCTGTAACTGAAGTTACACTCTTACCTCCTTATTTTCAGGCTAGGAGCAACCTACACATATTCAACAATATGCACTTCCATATTAACCCCTAGGAGAACCTGTTTCACCATCACCAAGTCCTGACGATGATGGATCTATGGCCAGGGCAAACTACATGATATAATTCCACTATAATTAATTAGTATCTTTTAGATGGATTGCAGGATTCAACCAAGTTATAATCATGCAAGATATAACAGAAAATAAAGAACATTATATTATTATTGAAACCTCATCAACCTGATCCATAACAAAGATCCGGCATCACATGTTACCACTTGGCCTCTTGCCAACCATCCAGATCCATATCAAGGATCATCACATAACATAGGATATCAATCCTTCATCATGTATTGTCACTGCCTCTCAAGGCTCACATCATCATCATGGGACCAACACATTACATATATAATCTCATAGAACAAATATCAAGGTAATGTTACTCATCACATATGTCACATAGCCCTTTCATGGCTACACATCACCTGCATGGTTAGAATACACAATAACCATAGATTCAACATAAGGAATATGCTCACTATCATGAGTTATCATTCAAGACAATCTATTTATCAACATTACACTATTTGATGATCAAGCTTGTTAAGCACATCATACCATAATCATGCTTACTCTTATCTCAGGATTAGTCAAGGTATTCACTTTATATAACAATTATGTTGAGTATACAAGTAAACTACTAATGTTATCAATATCATTACTATTACCATCCACTATCATCATTATTACCATTTTTATCATTATTCAAGCTACTAGTGTAACTATCATCATTCTCACTAGCAATTAAGCACAAGGGTTAATTCATGCATGTCATTACTATCATTATTGCCATCATTATTATGATCATCATCATTATTGTCATTATGCAATTACCATCATCATCATTGTTACTATCATTAGCATTATCATAGTTTGCAAGGCATCATTATCATTTGAGCATATACATCCATTTACATAACACATGAGATCATCACCATAAGGTCACCTAACCCTCACTATAACCCTTCACGACCCTCACTAAAACTCACCTAGACCTATCGACCGACACATACACCAACCCTATCGGCCATCACCACCCAAGGGTGTCGCCCAACATGGCTATCGGCCATCACCACCCAAGGGTGTCGCCCAACATGGCTATCGGCCATCACCATACTTAGCCCTGTCGGTCAACACAAACAACCATCAAGAGGCTTAGGTCTATCGTCCTCCATGAGGAAGAGGATATCTCTCAACACAAGAAGGTCTATCTCACCCATCATCATCCATCAACCACCTCAACCATATCGGCCAACTCAACCACAACTATGTCGCCCAACACAAGAACAAGGCCTATCGTCCAACATAGCTCAACAAGGTATACAAACATATCGGCCAACCAAAGCTTAGCTCACCCTATCACCCAACACATGGACAAGGTATCGGCCAACCTCAAGAACTCACCATATCGTCCACCAAGGTACCCTATCGTCCATCAAAGGAAGCACCCTATCATCCAACATAAGGACAAAGGAAAACATGTCGTCCAACCTCATGGATATCGTCCAACACCTCCAAAACAAAAGGGGTATCACCCAACCTTAAGTCATCATCAACCTCAACTCAACCCTAGGTTACCATATCGATCAGCACAAAGAACCCCACTATGTCGCCCATCATAAGAACAAGGGTGTCTCCCAACACACCCAAAACCAAGGGAGGATATCGCCCATCCTCAAGGCAAGGGAGGATATTGCTCAACAAGGGTCATCTTCAACATTCAACACATGGAAGCCCTAAACCCTAGAAAGCAAAGGTACACAAGCAAAATATAAAAGCAAGGAACTAAGCTACACGACTAACATATAACAAGATCATAGCTAGAGGAAAAGGAGTTAGGGTTAGAAGCTATGCAACCCGCCTTAAGCTCCAAGCTCCAAGGAAGAAGATGCACTCCAAGGTCCAAAGCTATCATCCACCAAGCTACTCCAGAAAGGTGTATCGGCCACCACTTCAACTCCAAGGGAGTGTGTCGGCCAACACAAGAAAGATGGAGAGGGATATCGTGCACTCAAGGTGGTGGAGAGACCAAAAGAGCAAAGGAGACTAAGGCAAGGAAAAGAGCTACATATATAGGAAGAAGGGGAGGAGAAACCAAGGTACAACCATGCTATGTGTCATCCACCCAAGGGACACTTGTCCTAGGGTTCAAGCCAACACATTAGCAAGCCAAGAGACACTTGTCCAAACTAGGCACCAAGTGTCACCAACCAAGGTCAAGCCACATGGGCGACACAAGCAACAACTCCTGCTGGGCAACACAGACAATCTGTTGGGCAACACAAAGCTTTCTTGGATGACACACACACCCTAGGTCGACACAAACTTACCTTGGACGACACAAGGCAAGCCATGGCCGACACAAAGCTCAAACAAGCCCAAACAACACATCTCAAGGCCCAAAAAAGCTCAACTCAGGCCCAAAGAACTCAAACAACAAGCCCAAGCCTTCCTCTCAACCCTAGAGGAAGCAAAGAGGGAAAAACATCTCACAAGATGGCAAACTTGCACACAAAACCCTATACTTGGGTTATTTGCAAATAGCCCCTCGAACTCTCAACAAAGCACAACAAAACCCTAATCACCACTCAGAGGTGATTAGCAAGCATCAAACCACCAAGGTTAAGCAAAACAAACGGGGTAAACCCTAAACGTAGGTCAGGGTCCTTACACACAACCTTATTCTGCTTTTCCCATTTTTTGTATAAAATGTGGCGGGACTCCGAATACCATTTTTTTATTTCCCATGCAACCACCAAACTAAATTTTACTATCTAAAGGATAGGAATTACATCAGATTTTTTTAGGAAGAATGTGGTAGAATGGGAACTCCACTGGGGAATGCCAATATGATCTAAATCAAATCCCCATTTTGTTACAAAGATCAAGCATTTTTAGGACTATTTTTTCATATGTATGTCTCTGTTTTTATATTATTTTTCCTATTTTCTCTTTTTTCCTATTTGGTTTGGCAATGGGCCACTCGTCACCCTGATCTGTGGGCCTCTAGCATGTGGATCGAGGTGATCTAATTTGTCCTACATTTTGTCCTTAGATTTTTCTTGAAGATCCCCCTTTATCTATTTTTCAGGGTTTTTCTTTTTTTCCTTTTTGTGTTGTTTTAGGGTTTCGAGCACGCTTCCCTTTTAGGGATTTAGGTTCACTTCCCTTGCCTCATTTTTCTTCTTTTTCTTAAAAAATTCAAAAATTAAGAAATCAGGAAAGGATGAATCACATATGTGGGTTGGACATAAGATATATTTTTTCTTGAAAAATAGTGCCATGGTTTCGTTATTGACATATGATTTTGTTTCAATCCATATAGGACTACTTTAGAAGAAAAAAATTGCACTTGCACTCTACACCTGTACAAACCTATGTGTCATAAAATGGGTGACAACCTCACAGTGGATACCTGTAAGTGATGCAGGGTGTCGGTAAAGTTACTAGCACAACGTTAAGTTGGACATCCAAAGGCCTTGAAAACACCTCTCTCCAAGCAATTACTATTGATTACACCCTCCATAGTCACAAGGGGTATTGGGAGTAGTACCCATGTCTGTTGAACCCTATCCCCTTGATGAGCCCCATCTTCCCATAGAGAAGTTAAGGACCAACCTCTCTTGTCTAGGTCGTGTTTGAGTGTGGACGTAGGGCAGATCTAAACTCATGGGATTAAAGGGGAGGGATATCTCCTTCTTATGCATGTATGCTGTTTGGGTCATGGAAAACTATGAAAATGTTACAAACCCTTTTTTTATGAAGATTAAAAATCTTTTCAAACTGAAGTCTGTTACTAAAGATTTAGAATATTTTCAAATCAAACAATCTCTTTAAAAACTAAACAATATTTTCACTTCAAACAATCTTCTTGAAGATTAAACAATCTTTTTAGAGATTAACAATATCTTCTGTAAATTAAACAATTTTTATAGATTTTTTTAAAAATCTAGTAATCTTTTAAAAGATAAACAATATTTCAAATCAAATGATCTTTGTAAAGATTAACAATCTTTTCAAAACCAAGAAGTTTTTTGAATACTAATAAGATTTTACAATCATACAATATTTTTAAATATTAAAATCTTTTCAAATCTGAACGATCTTTTGATGACTAGTAATCTTTTCCAATCCAACAATCTTTTCAAAGATCAATGACCATGCAAAAATTAAATAACATTTTTCAAAAACATATGAACAATATTTAAAAGAGTAAACTTTTTTTTCGATATCTCTTCTTCAAAACCCCACTGAGCCAGACAGTTCTTCAAATTTGACAGAGACATCAATTGTCAATGTCATGTTCACCCATTCTGCATGGTCTTGGACTATGATCTAAACTAATCCACCTGGCTCCTTTTGCGCTTACATCTAGGGCCCTAGACTATGACATTAAACTAGACCATCATGCACTTTTCATGATGATATCTATGGTCCTAGACTATGACCTACAACTTAACAACAAACTATACCCAATTTTGTGAATAATTTGGAGATGCCTAGATGAGGCTTCCTCCTTGTTGACTGCTCATCACTTCCAAAGGGCAAGAACCCCAAGGAGAAACTCCTCAAACTAGGAGCGAAACAAGGCATTATGGATGCTACCAAGGATTTCAGTTTGGGAATACCACTAGACAAGGATCCCTAGGGACAAAAGTGACTGATGAAGTATAGTCACTAGCCTAAAAGGATCTATCTTAATCTTTATCAACCACTTAACCCTCTCCACTTCCCTCTTTTGAAACAAACCTATTGGGACACTTACCTAAAGAAATTCCTACCTCACTTAAGAAACATGTCAATCTACTTATATACCCATCTATCTCACCCAAGCTAGGGGAAAATTCTATCACTTGAAACCGATCATAAAAATAATGAGACTATTATAGATGTCTTTCATCATGAGAAGATTGCAAAAAATGAAGGAGTACACATTTTGAATTTCTTGGGTAGAGGGGGAAGTCATTTCGACTCCTCACCAATATAATGTGTGTAGAGGGATTCATTCCTAAACATAAAAGATCCTCTCATTTTATGTTACATCATGAATCCCCTTGATCTGAATTTTAAGGCATCATAGGAAGATGAAGGAGTCTATACTTCACCCAGTCCTATAAATGATCGACCCAAATGGAGAGAATTAGCGGCATAGACTGACAGTCTAAAAGCAGTGTCAAAGGGGATTTCATCATTAACAAGTAAGATAAACCTATCAAAGGGAAGAAGCACAATGAGACCACAATGATACCTAAAACTTTTTTTCTCTCAAAAAGACCCTCAACAACACACACCAGAGCAACTAGTAAATGTTCCCTTTATGCCTCCACCAAGCACTGGATATGTAGGAGGGTGTCTTTACCTGGGATTCACTAGATATGGAGCTTCATATGCTAGTTCATAAATGTCATTCGTTGTGTACGACTTATGGGGCCTTCACCAGCCTCAACCAGAATAGTTCCAATTGGGGCCCTCATTTGTGAACACTGGAGCAATTCTAGTAACTCCAGAAGGGACTAGATTCATCTTGACTCATGAAGGGGAGACTGAGGGGAAAAAATGAGGAAGAAATTGTGGCTGCAAAGGACGATCCTAATGATGCTAAAAAATCCAACACCATAGAAAAAGTTCAAGCACAAAACATGAATAGCTGAGGATCTTTCCCCATACTACATTCATTTTTCCTACCACCACACTCCTAGTACAATCTATGCATAGGAGGAATGTATGTATTCCCATAACCAGTGTACATGGTGCAACCAATGACAATTAAGCCACCAACAGTTCCAGTGATGGATGTTTGCTAGGAAGCCTCTACTTTGAAACCTACTATTGCATATTCTCTCTTGCTTAAGATTCTAAACAAGATCAAAATTCTAGAAGGTAAGAAGGACAATGGGAAAACCATTAATGACTTCTTCCATTTTCTAAATGAAAAATTGTCAAACAACTTCAACATTCCCAATGAGTACTATAGAAAGGGGGGCCCAATGGCTCATGTCAAGGCATAGTTCTATAACATGGTATAAGTGCAAGACAAAGACAAGGTATTGATATGATGCTTTGCATTAACCCTAAAAGACCCCACTTTAGAGTTGTACAACAACAAGACATGACAACTGTCACCACTGGGGCTAAGATGTCCTAAAGGTTTTTGGATTCGTATTCTTGGAATCTATACTAAGTACCCACCAAGGAGGACTAGGAGGCATTACAATAGAAGGTAGGGAAAATCTTCTGTGAGTTTTTTAGATGATGAAGAGAGCTGACCGTCCAACTAGAATTCAAACCTATAGATAAAGAGGTCTTGGACATGGTGGTGAGGGAAATCATGCAATCCCTCAAGGCACACTCTTCCCTACAAAGGTATAATACCTTCCAGAATTGATACAAGTAGGAGCCAGGATCGAAAATTTCATCAAAGAGGGGTCTACCAAAACATAAGCCTCACTTTTTAACCACAATCCACATCTACGATGACTAATCCAAAGTCCAAATGGACCAAGACTAAGATAACATATTCAACAATGGGCATTGTACTAATCTCAATAGGAAACAACAAATGAAAACAACCAACTATCCATATTTTGCCAGTTAAAGCACCATTAGCTCATGCAACCAATGCCCTGACACCCTGATAACACCGGGATCAGATGGTACCACTCAACTATCATCCTCAATACATGCCTCCACTGTTGGCTAAATTGGACATTATTATAATCCCTTTGTTTTGATGATGACAAACATTTCTTTCTTGTAGTTTTAACTTGCTATTTGAGTGTTTTAGGGACAAGCATATAAGGTGGTGGATAGTGAAGAATTGGAAGATCAATTTGCTACAATTGCTTTATTTTTATGATTGTAATCAATATAAAAAATTGTATAAGTTTATAATGTACAAGTACTTAGATATCATGGAAATAAAGCATTTAGATCTTCCCTATCCACACACAACACTTACATAGGTCATCCCTAAGTGAGCATCACAATTGCACATTCATCTCTTACACATAGCACATGAGTTAAAGTTTTGAAATAGAGTTTGTCTCGGTCGACAAACTTCTCGACCGAGATACTCTCAGTCGAACATTCTCTTGACCGAGAAACTCCCAAGTCTAAAGCATGAACATATTTGCAAAACCTGCTATAAGTCATCACATAGAAGGGATCGGTCGAACTTTACTTCGATTGAGATAGTGTCTCGAGCAGGTTCTATATCCGTTAGACTTAGTTATATAACCGTTAGAGTTAGTGGAAAAAGTAGTTGGGAGTTGAGTTGAACATTGCTCCAGACTCACTCTCGATCGACAATTTCCTCGACCGAGAGACACTCGGTCGACAAACTTCTCGATCGAGAAGGTGTATGTCTGCACTTTTCAGAATTAATTAACTAGCCGTTACTAATGCAACTAGTGGATACCTAACGGATAGTTAAGAACTAAGAACCCCCTAGAAAGTGTCTAGAACGTCCCTAAGTACTTGTAGGCCATTCCTATAAATAGGACATGCCTTAGGACACCTAAACTCACTTGAGTACACAACTTGCATATACAATTACACTTGAGATTCAATCCTTGTGAGAAAACAAGTTGAGCTACACTTGCAAACTATTTTCTTGAGCTCTACATTAGTGTCCTATAGGCTGATATCTCCTATCCCCTATACATTCACGTCCATCCACTTTGGTTAGGAGATCAAACGCTTGATATAGGATTCAAGTCTTGTGCTACATTGGTAAAGTTGTACTTTCCTGCTTCTTTCTTGTTCCTTTTTATTGCTTTGGTTCTCCTTTGCTACTCCTAGGTTGTAGGTTGTGGAAAGGAGGTGTTGGAGCTTCTTCGGTGGTGAAGGTAGCTCGACGGACTTAGGATTACTTCAAGAAAGCTGTCTCAATGGGAAGCTACTTCAAGAGGAAGGCTACTTCAAGGGGGAGCTTGGAGTTACTTCAAGGAAGGCTGCTTCAAGGTTGGTGAGATTGCTTCTAGGTGAAGGCTATCCTAAGGGTGAAGGTATTTTCATCTTATGTAACATCCTTGCGAGGTAATAAAATACAAGTGCTTTCAAAATCCCAATTAGAAACAATTGAGTAGTGGACTGACTCCCTTTGTATTTGCTAAGGGTGGAACCACTCTAAATGATGTGTCTCCTTCTCCAAATTTCAATTCTGGTTGTTTTGCTTGAATTAATTTTAAAATCATTATAAAACCCTATTCACCCCCCTCTAATGGTTTTTTCAATTGGTATCAGAGAAGGCTTCAAGGAACTTTAACAAAGTCTTGAAGAAAATGAGTGATGGGGTACTAAACAACCTCAACTTGGAAGGAACACTCGTAGCTCGGCCTCCACCATTTGATGGCACCAACTACACCTATTGGAAGAGAAGAATACAATTATACTTTCAAGGGATAAGCTGGGATATATGGAGAATGATTTAAAATTCCTACACCCTTCCTCAAACAGAGTATGATACATGGGATGCTAATACGGTAAAGTTAGCCCAATTGAATGCAAAGGCTGTAAGTATTCTTTATTGTTCAATTTCCATAGGTGAGTTCAATAGAATATCAAATTGTGAAACTGCATATGAAATATGACATAGACTCTCTATTACTTATGAAGGAACTGTTCAAGTAAAGAATTCTAAAATTGGTATTCTTAAACAAAAGTTTGAATAGTTTTGTATGGAACCATATGAGTCTATTAGTGAAATGTATGCAAAGTTTTCTTCTATTGTTAATGGTTTGAATGCTTTAGGAAAAACAATTAGTGAAGAGGATCAAGTGTAAAAAATTCTTAGATATCTTACTCCCAAGTACAAGCCTAAAGTGATGACAATTGAAGAAGCCAATGATCTCACACAACTAAGGATGGAACAACTCATTGGAAACTTAGAAGCACATGAGGCGAACTTGGAGGAGGAAGAAAGATGAGAGCATGAACTTCAACAAGCAGAAAGAAGGACATTACATTCAAAGCATCAACCAAGATTAGTCATGACATAAGTGAAGATGATAGTGAAGAAGAAACTCTCATTGTAAATGCTAAGCAGTACATAAGTTTAAAAACTAACAAAACTTCTAGTGTTTCTTCTTCCAGGTTCTTTGAATGTGGCAAAAAGGGACACTTAAAAGGTGATTGTCCCAAAAGAAGGGGAATAAAGCATCTCACAAGAAGAAAGAAAGATCATATAAAGCTGCATGGGATGATTCAAGTGATGATAGTGAAGATGGAGAAAATGAAGTAGAATGCCTTATTGCTACAACAAATGAAGAAGAAGAAGAGGTAAGCCTTTTTGATTTGCCAAAAGAAGATCTAATTTCTTGTCTTCAAGATACACATGAGAAATATGTTGATTGCAAAAAGAAACTAAAGAAAGCTACTAAAACTAATGAGGATTTGTATGCTAAATTAAATAATCTTTCATTTGAAAAGGACAGTATTATTTCTGAAAATTTTACCTTGAAATCATCTTTAAATGATTGCAATATGAAGTTGCTTACTTTAGAAACAAATCATGATCTTCTTTCTCAAGAAAAGGTTGATTTTCTTGCAAAATTGCATAATTTTCAGACTCAACCTATCCTATGTAATCATATAGATTATGATGCTATTGTTTAGGAAAGAGATGCTTTATTATCTAATCTAGATCAAGCAAAGTTAGATATCAAAAATAAAATGGATGAGATTGCTAAATTACAAAGAGAAATTAGTAGCTTGAGAAACAATGATATTCTTGATAAAATTCTACAAGATTCTTCTGGTCAGATTGGAAGAAGAGGACTAGGTTATAAGCCCAAACATAAATCTTTTCAAAAACCTAGAATGAGAAGGACACAAGTGCCCAAGACTAAAGTTATGTATGTGCCTAAAGCCAATCCAGCCAAGAAGAGAAATGAAATTGATTCTATATGTTGTCATTACTATTTACGTCTTGGACATTATTCATTCTCTTTCCCATACAAGAAAAAGGATGTTGATCTAGTTTGGGTTCCTAAAACTTAGAGATTTTATTTTGATTAGTTGAGATTTGACCTAAAACATTACTTTGATATTCAAATGTCTTATCTCAACTAAATTGAGCATTAACTTGTATAATTTTGTAAAATTGGTCTATGTTTTTACTTGAAAATAGCTACTGAAAACAATACAAAAACAATCTCGGTCGAGAAAGTTGTCGACTGAGACAATGTTGGTTGAGAAATTAGTCGACTGATAGAGTTACTGTCTTAAGATTGCAAAAACCTAATAAATGGCCGATCGAAAAATATTTTTACCGAACCTCACTCGGTCGAGAAATTTGTCGACCGAGGGAAACTCTGACAGAATTATTCAGTAAAAACAAAGATACTTCAATTAAAATTAACTTAAGTATGTAATGAACTTTATATACTGCATATTTGTGTGATCATAATTAAAAGGAAGAACATATGAGCATCAAAACTTTATACTTTTCATGATTAAATTGTATTTAATAAGAAAAGATTGATTTTACTCAAATCATGGATTTGCTTCTCATGAAATTATCTTGGTTCATCTCCTACATGGTTTGGCTTAAAACTGAAAATTCTGAACTATGTTGATTTAATCAAGGAAATTACTATTTTATAATAATCCACATGGTTTGTTCTAAGTATTTCTTAGTTTATCTATATAGAAATCATGTGTCTTGAAATTTGCCTTTAAATGATCATGCTCATTGTAATTATGGATATGCCTTTACTGTTTCACCATGATCATTGTGTTTCATCTTTTACTTGGTTTGCCTAAAATAATCTTTGATCTATATGTATATAAACCATAAATGGATATTGTTTTCAAAATGATCATAGTAATTCAGCTCATTACACATAAAGATGTTGTTATCATTGAAAATGCTTAAACTGGAAATCTGTAGAAATTGCCTCTCGATTAAAATATAAAATCAACTGAGGGGCGCCAAGGTCGAGGTCAAGGTCGACCTAAAATAAGCTTGAAAAAATGTGTAATTGTAAATCATTTCCTTGCACTCAATCTTATTATATTGAAAACAAGATTTTAGTGCATAACTCTCATAAAAGGTTAACTTATTATGATCTAATGCTTATTGTGACCTTAGAATCCTTACATTATATTGACTAAAGATTACTAAGGAGTTCACAAAATTTTGTAAACATCATAAAGAAAATTTGAAACTAGTCATGACCTTAGTATCTTTAAAGTAATCTTGGAGCCTACAATATTTATAAATATAATGGAATTCTCTAATTAACATCCCGTGCATTTGGTTAGAGATACATTCATTGATTCTACTATAAGCTCAAAATAATCTCATATCATTTCAGGGCTTAACATCCCTTGTAAATGGTTGAGAAACTACCAAATATACTCATGAGCTTAAAGGATTCTCATGTCATTTTCACGGCTTAACATCCCTTGTAAAATGGATGAGAAATCAAAACATATATGCCATGAATCTAATAGGATATCATGTCATTTCAAGGCTTAACATCCTTTGCAAATGATTGATAAATAAATTGTGGCTAAATTTGACATAAGTGGTTTTCTATGAGTATCAAATTATCAAATTAAGGTGGAGAAATAAAAGTTATAATTAATGTTTAGCTTGGTTATCTTTTTGAAATGACAAAGGGGGAGAAACAATATAAATCAAATGAAAAGAGTTTCATAATCTCTTGGTTTTAAAAATGATATCATTTGAATAAGAGAATACATGAAAAGGAAATTCAAAGAAAATTTAGGTATGAAACTCATATGATTTACATTACTTTGATTTATATTGGAAATGTTTGCCATCTTCAAAAAGGGGGAGGTTGTTGGCTAAATTGGATGTTATTATAATCCCTTTGTTTTGATGATGACAAACATTTCTTTCTTGTAGTTTTAACTTGCTATTTGAGTGTTTTAGGGACAAGCATATAAGGTGGTGGATAGCGAAGACTTGGAAGATCAATTTGCTACAATCACTTTATTTTCATGATTGTAATCAATGTAAAAACTTGTACAAGTTTATAATGTACAAGTACTTAGATATCATGTAAATCAAGCGTTTAGATCTTCCCTATCCACACACAACATTTACATAGGTCATCCTTAAGTGAGCATCACAATTACACATTCATCCCTTACACTTAGCACATGAGTTAAAATTTTGAAACAGAGTTTGTCTCAGTCGACAAACTTCTCAACCGAGATACTCTCAGTCGAACATTCTCTCAACCGAGAAACTCCCAAGTCTAAAGCATGAACATCTTTGCAAAACCTGCTATAATTCATCACAGAGAAGGGCTCGGTCGAACTTTAATTACTTTGACCAAGATAGTGTCTCGAGCAGGTTCTATAGCTGTTACACTCAGTTATATAACCGTTAGAGTTAGTGGAAAAAGTAGTTGGGAGTTGAGTTGAATGTTGCTCCAGACTCGCTCTCAGTCGACAATTTCCTCGACCGAGAGACACTCAGTCTGCAAACTTCTCGACTGAGAAGGTGTCTGTCTGCACTTTTCAGAAGTAATTAATTAGCCGTTACTAATGCAATTAGTGGATACCTAACGACTAGGTAAGCACTAAGAACCCCCTAGAAAGTGTCTAGAACATCCCTAAGTACTTGTAGGCCATTCCTATAAATAGAACATGCCTTAGGACACCTAAACTCACTTGAGTACATAACTTGCATATACAATTACACTTGAGATTCAATCCTTGTGAGCAAACAAGTTGAGCTACACTTGCAATCTATTTTCATTGAGCTCTACATTAGTGTCCTATAGGCTGATATCTCCTATCAACTATACATTCACATCCATCTACTTTGGTTAGGAGATCGAACGCTTGATATAGGATTCAAGCATTGTGTTACATTGGTAAAGTTGTACTTTCCTGCTTCTTTCTTGTTCCTTTTTATTGCTTTGGTTCTCCTTTGCTACTCCTAGGTTGGAGGATGTGGAAAGGAGGTGTTGAAGTTTCTTTGGTGGTGAAGGTAGCTCAGCAGACTTAGGATTACTTCAAGAAGGCTGTCTCAATGGGAAGCTACTTCAAGAGGAAGGCTACTTCAAGCGAGGTAATAAAATATAAGTGCTTTCAAAATCCCAATTGGAAACAATTGGGTAGTGGACTGACTCCCTTAGTCTTTGCTAAGGGTGGAATCACTCTAAACGCCGTGTCTCCTTCTCCAAATTTTAATTGTGGTTGTTTTGGTTGAATTAATTTTAAAATCATTATAAAACCCTATTCACCCTCCCTCTAGTGGTTTTTTCATCCACAATATTCATGTCTGCCAAAAAACTACTACGGGTATGAAACACCACTGTTTCAAGTGTACATATACAAGTAGTGGAAAATACTCCTCCTATAATAAGAAATTTGGTACCTCAGTAGATCCAACATCCTCGTCTCCTTCATAAAAATAAACTTCCAAGCCATAAAGAAAGTTTGCTCCATTGGGAGATTCCCTTAGAACCATATTTCCAAACTTCAAGCATCTACTAAAGTTTCCCATGATTAGTTGCCTGATATGATTAGGTTCAATCAACCCTTCTCATAGAGCTTGGAACAGGAACCCATCATTCCCACGCCTCCCAAAGTGCTTCCCTTTGAGTTTGTCATTTATAAGAAAAAGTACGTTAGTCCATAAACGTTCTTCTGGATTCCTTTGATCGTCATACTGTCACTTGCATCTTTCTCTCCAAATTAACCTGATGATAATACATGGGAAAATCCCGGAGAGTCAACCTTTCATTTCATGGTGGTTTGCATCCATCCAAAAGCTATCTATCCACTCCTTGATCGAGTTTGGCATGCTCTAAATGCCACACATTAGGATCTTCTCAACATGGGACCAAATCCCAATGGCTAAATCACTATGAATGAACAAGTGTAAGGTAGTTTCCATCATTGGCACTTGAAAACAATAACATCTTGACATCAGTGGAATCCTACATATCTAGATATTATAATCAGTGGAGATCACCCTATTCACCACTTTCCATAAGGAAGTATCTACTCTTGGAATGGCATCCTTGTGCCACAACAACTTCATATTTTGTCCCATAGGAGGTTGCTCCTCCCTTACCAACCTTTTAGCCGATCGAATCGTGAAATATCCACTATGTGATAGAGCCCAAATAGGACTATCTGTGACGTCATCAAAGACCGATTGGAGCGAGTCCAATACCAATCCGCTCCCTTCCTCTAAAAGTAAACTGGTAATGGTATCCCATTCCCATCCTTCTCATGGTAACCAAAAATTAGCCACTTGGAAATAGAGGAGAGTCTCTCTAGGTGATCTAGAAAATGTCACAAGTGACTGAGCACACCGTGTGTCCCAACCATAAAGACACTGAACCCTATCCAATTGTCCACCTGATCAATGACCAAGCCACATGAAACATTTTCCACAAATTTCTCCAAAATGGAGATGGAGATGTTGAAAGGTGTATAAAATATGTAGACCAGGAAGTCTCCACCTTCTATGATAATGATACTTCTCCCAACAAAAGGTGGCCCATCTATAGGACCCATGTATCACTTCCCAAGCAAATTTCAACATAAACACCTTTGCTGTAAATCTTAGTGGTGTGATTCCTAAACCTCCTAATTCAATAGGTTGTATCACTGACGACCATTCAACTCATGGTCGTCTCAGCATCCCATCTCTACCACTCCACAGAAACCTAACAAAGATACTTTCAATATCCTTTAACACCCTCATTGGAACCCCACATGAAACTAGATTAAACACCTACATTGTCACTAAGGTATGCTTAATCAAAATGAGGCAACCTGCAAATGATAAGAACCTTATTTTCTATGAGGCAATTTAATCTGGATATTTTCTTCAAATAGGCAAAGTGCTCCACCTTCAGCCTGTATCTGGAGATAGGAACACCTAGGTACCTAGATGTATCTTCCATCATGGGGATCCTCAAAATTCTATGTATCTGACTCCACACACTGATACTTGGCTCCTCCCATCGGAAATCTCGACTACTTTGTTATCCATCATATGAAAAAATAATGCTTTTAGTACAAGATGAATCACACTACTTCGTTATTATCTTGTAGTATGCTTTTTTTGTTCACACATAATATATTATTGATGTAAATCAACTTTTTTATCTTTTTTTGTATTTTAATATCACTTTTATTTATTACTATGTATTTGTTCTATTGTCATTTTTTCTTTTACATGCTATTATTTAATTGACTGCATACTTTATTTTGTTGTTATAGTCTATTTTACCTTAGTTTATGTATTGTTGTGTTCTTTTATTTATAACTAGCTTTTTAGTCTCCATACATAAATTTTTATTATTTTCTAAATTCTTATAGGATCTACACTTGGATAGTGGAATTTCAACAAATTTTTCCTTTGTTGTTGCATCGTTGACTCATACCATATTATACATATGTTGTAAAAGTTGTGCATATTTTTTGTTATTTTAGTATATATTTTTGTTATGCATGTACAATATTATGTTAATGTAGTTTATATTTTTAGTTGTTTTTTATTTACTCTCATTTTTCATCATTCCAGTGTATTTGTTTATTTGTCATCAAAAAATTATCTTCCATGTATATTATTTTGTTGTTCATGTATATTATAGTTATATTCTATTTTATCTTAATTTTTGTGTTGCTATAATCTAATGTCACTGTAGAACAAACCCCAACGATAGAGATGGAAAAAGGGATCAGTGTCAAACATTCTGAATTTAGAGCCTATACTACAAATTTAAGAAAGTGATGAATATCGAGTCTGACATGCACAAGAGAATAACAAAAAAGACTAATTTTGAACATCGTGTATTGAGAATGTACGTTCATGTTATGTGATGTAAAGGCGCCTTGTGCTATACGGACGACGAGTTTATTTGTAAACTTATGTTTTATCTGTTATTTATTTCATCACATTATGTAACATATTTTACTTGATAATTTGTTGTATATCAATAGAAACTTACACCTAATTATAAATGTCTACTCCTTATTGGAACCATATTATGTACATGTTAGAATAGGCAATGATACAAAAATACTTCTACATATTATACTCTATATCTTTTATTCTTCTACTCTGTCATTTTTATTACAACTTGTATATTGATGTGTTTTAATAGGGTAACTTTTTAAAAATATATAAGTAATCACACCATTTGCTTATGGATAAGATATGTATGTGCACTATTAATTAATGATACATGCACAAATCTAAGCTCCAACACACTCATGTCTTGATAACATCTCATTTTTGTGTACTTTTTGCATATAATTTATGCCTCCCTTAGCTCACCTTTATAGATTTCTCTACTTGTTTTAGTGCTTGAATGTCAAAAATATCAATTTCATGCATCTTTGACTTTTGTAGGGTCATGCCAAGATATGGCCACAGTCAACACCGCAACTGTGACTGTATAGTCCACTAAGGACCATGCCACAGTCGATGCCTCCATTACCATCTCTTCACCCCGTGACAGCAACCCTACACCATGGCAATGCCCCCACGGTCAAGTCTATACTGCAATCGAGGCTCCCCCTCGACCGCAGTAGACAGCCAGCACACTACAACCACGATGGAGGTTGCGATCGAGGCCATATCGTGACTGAGGGCATACCGCGACCGTGGCCTAGAGATTAAGTCGGTGGGAAACTTCTATAAATAGACCCCCACCTCAACTTTTCAAATCATCAGATCATCAAGGACCACAAAGTGCTACCAAATTCCAGAGTCACCCATGTCCATACGCATCAGTCTGGGATCTCTAAAGACGGAAGTCAGAGGAGAGAGAAGACCGATCACCCTCTTCTTCAAAGGAAGAAACCTCTTCCACAACACCCACTCCAGATCTAGATTTGAAGAAGTACATTGGTGTATCACCATCTAGTCTCTCTATCTATATCTATCATCTTCATCACATTGTACTCTCCCTCTTTGTGGTTATTGATGTATCTATCATTTTGTGACACAGTTGTGCTGCCCGTCAACATGTGTGGCAAAACATATAGCTTGGATTGGGAGTAGCCACTAAGTCTCTCCCAACATGTATATTCTTTCTCCCCTTTGTATATATATATATATATATATATATATATATATATATATATATATATATGCTCTTATCAAGATTATCTCCATACTCTTGTTTTTAATGCTTCACTTGTATGCTTAGCTACCATCTTGTGATGTTTGATTGTTGGTATCTTGAAAGAATAGTATCAACCTTATCTAGTGTTATGGAGTGAATGTATGAAAGTGTTGGAATGCTAAAGCTAACAGTCATATGGGTTGCTTGTGGTTGTTGGGTCATCATCTTGAGAGAGAGGCTACCTAAAAACCCAAATCTATCCTAATCTCGAGAGGGGAGGGAGTAGACATTTTGATGATCACTTGTAATCTTGATATGAGTATACGAAGGGGTGTGAGTTTTGCATGTTGGTGAGAGACCTTAGTAAGTGGAACCTGATCCAAGTTTCCTTCCATATCTTTGTTTCTTATTGCTTGTTTAATGCTTTTCTCTTATTTTTATTTTTTTCTTTCTTTCTTTCTTCTATCCTTCTTTGTTTTATCTGGCACATCTTAGTTCCTTGGGGACCATTTTTTTTAACCCACCTATTCATTTGGGGTGTAAGAGTGCGAGACTCTACGTGCTTGACACTTACCACCCTTGTCCCTATAGTTAGACCCCAAATACTACATCAGACCCCATATAATAGTTGCGGGGGCTTGAGTGTCGGGTGATAATCTTAAAAGTTTAACTACTCTGTATTCGCTCCATTTTAGACGTGCGATTTAGGTTGTTCAACTTTTTGGCGCTGTTTCCAGGGATAAGGAAAAATGGTATTGTTAAGAACATGAGTCCACTCACTATACTCTCGTCCCTCAAACTTAGCAATAAGCTTGATTGCACAAAAACTTTAAATCTACTACCCTATGATTATGTAGAATAGTTTGTTTTAACATGCCCAATTTTCTAACTCGACTGTGCGTCTATTCAGGAAACCCAGAGGGAAGAAGATCTATTCAATTCTTCACCTAAACTTCAACTCACCCTACCGCCTTGTGTGGACGACAATCTTACTGGGGACGATCGAAATATAAGAGTTCAACATAACTCACTACCACATGAGATGGATGAAGAAAGAGCAGATCGTCATTTAGATGGTCAACACCATGAGGAAGAGAGACATGAGGAAGAACAACATCACCACCATCACCATCGCCATAGATGGCATCATAGGAATCACCAGGGTCATGAATGCGATAGTGAACGTGGACGTGACGACTAGAACAGTGAGAGTGAAAATGATGAGGAAGGAAAAACTCTTAGGGAGCTAGCCACGACTAGAGCCAATGAATCAAGATACCCAATTATCATCCTGTACTTCAATGCAGCTAATTATGAGTTGAAACCTGTTGTAATCTTGATAATCCAGAACAAGCCCTTATGTGGGAACTCAAGGAGCGAAAATCTATACCATCATCTTGATGCCTTCAAAAACATCTGTAATACCATCAAGATGAGGGGAGTGCCCCAAGAAGTCATATATTGCAAGGGATTCAATTTCTCTCTCGATGATAAAGCTCTATCCCAGTACCTTAACCTTCCCCACCAATCAATAGATGGATGGAGACCCCTTGCAAATGCTTTTTTCACTAAGTTTTATCCCACTGAAAGAAATATCCATAATATGCAAAAGATCACTTCTTTCATGCAAAAACCAGGGAGAACCTTCACGAGGCATGGGAACATTTTCAAGAATACCAGAAAGATTTCCCCCAACAAAACTACCGTAAGGAATTTCTGGTAATCACTTTTTACAATGGGATAACTCCCACAGAAAGAACTTCGTTGAAGCCTCCAGAAGTGACTTTCTTGGTAAGAAACTGAGAAGAACTATAAAGATCATCGATAACATGGTTGCACTGTAAGCAGGCATGGACTATGATAGAAATGATATAGGATCAACCAAGAAAGCGGGATTTGAAGGACCCTCAATCAAAGCTAAGGATTTAGAAACCATTACAGCTCAGATTCATAAAATTGCTGCCGATCTCAAATAGTTAAAAGACACTGGGGGCAAGAGCAAGAAACACATAAAGAACATCATGAAATGCATTACATGCGGCGAAGGAGGGCATGGAGTTGACAACTGTATCTATACACGACCATAAGAGAGTGAAGAAAGTGAAAGCAAAGAAGAAAATGAAAGTGTCTCTTATGCCAATTTCAAATGATCAGATCATTCGAGGTTTAATTACGACAACAAATAAGCTACTGAAAATGCTCATCAACTGAGTAATTCATCTAAACCACCTCCAGGTTTCGAGAAGAAAGGAGGACCGACTAAATATACTAGAACTACTAGTTATCAGACAAAAAAATAGCTACCAGAGTCAAAGTAAAATATGAGTTGACAGGGTCAAGGCCAAGGCCAAGGCCAAGGATATCAACCAAATTGACATGAATGCTCAGTTGTTTCACTTTGCAAAGAGGTAAGCTTTGATAAACGAACAACTTGCTCAAAGTGCCATAACCAATTCAGGAGTGTTAACCACAATGCAAACTCAGATGGAAGACATGCAAACCCATCAAAGGCAGATTGATCAATAGTTTGCACAACTAGCATAACTTATGAAAAACCCTTCAGGGAAGATCCCATCAAATACGGAGAGTGCAAATGTAAAGACTACATTTGTGCTTAATTGGTAAACTAGGGTTTACTTGAATGATTACATGCTTGATTAGATTGAACATTGTTTAGACTTGATTAATGATAGTAGATCAATTGTGATGTTTCAAACCTAATAAGAAACTCTAACTATGTTTTTAGTTTGAAGAATTAGGGTTTGAGAAATGTAAACCCTAATTGGCAAAAATTAGGGTTTTGATAGTACATGAATATGGAATTTGATTAGGATAGAAGTGTGGTAAATGATTTTTCATATTTTCTAAAATTTTTGTATTTAATTGAATTTTGGATAAAATATGTATAACTCAATCATTCATATTGGAGAAAAATTTCAGAATTTTTGAGGGTTCTTTGAATGTGGTTCTCGGTCGAACTATACTTCGACCAAAATGCTGATAGAGTGCTTTTCAAAAGTGAAATATTTTGATTTTTATTTATTTATTGGTAACTCCAAATGATCTGAAATTTTAACTAAAGATTTGAAACTCGATCATAAATGACATGTAAAATTTTCATAATTTTTGGATAGGTTTAGACCTTATCAGTAGATGAATTACAGTAATATTTTTATGATAGAAAATTCAGCTGAAATAAGAGAAAGTATAGTGAGGGGTCAATGTGCAATTGACCCAAGAAGCTCAATTGCTCTATATGGTCGCATAATTCATGATTCAAACCAGAGAAACTAAATCCTAGAGAGAGAGAGAGGGAAAGTTAGGGTTTGAGAGGAGAAATTGATGGAGATGCTGACCTAGGGTTTTGCGGTCTGAGGAATGATGAAATCATGTAAGTTTAGCTTCTTTGGATATAGTTTCATGGTGAATCTTCTCTCAGATGTCAAGATTCCATCCCTCCCCTGTTTGTATTTGAAATCATATCAAATCAAGTCCTTTTATGACTCTTTCTCTCCTAATCTTCAATTCTAGGGTTTCTGAGTTGAAAAGAAGAAGAAAGTGGTGAATTGCTAGGGATTTGATATGAGATCGAGATTTTCAAGAATGAGCTACGTTTTTAAGGTGTTTTCACACCTTAGGGTGAGTGGGAACTTCCTTTAAATAGTATATTACACAAAAATTGGTGAGATCATCCATCATCCTTAATTGCTTAGTATGCGACTACAAACCCTAAATTGTTTGTTTGATCTAAGTTGTTCCAAAATGATATGAAATGGAATCTTCCTCTGTTTGGATGAATTTTAGATGATAAAATCATATTAGAAATGTATACAATACATCCTAGTAAAAATTTCTTAAGTATTTGCAGAGGTTATATGAGTAAACTGAAATATAGGGAATTTGTCTATGACTGAAATTGCTGTATAATTAAATAGAGAAATTTGTTTATCTGGATCCCCTTCGTTATGAATGATTGTTTATCTGAATGCGTAATGCATATATGTTAGATACTATCTTGGATTTCATTTAAGGTGAATAGTGTTTGTTTGATATCTCAGTAAAGAGGGTGAAACCCTAGATGTGAGGAAAGTTGGATATTTATGAATAGATATCATGAAATCCATTTGAAGGGATTTTATTGACATGATAGACTTTATTTATTCAATTTTATTCTTGATGCATGATATCTTAGTGAATGGAATGGAAACCTAAATTCAGCTCAGTTCCAAGGTTTCATACATATATTGATTGTATGTGATTTGTTGAAAGTAGTCTTTATTCAGTGAATGTTTATGTCGTATGAAATCCTTATGAGAGCCATGTGATAAGTGAATGAGGTAAATGAAACTCTAAGATACATGATTCTAGTATATAAAATGCCAAGTTGACATGTATTCTATTTATTTAAGAATTTTCGTCTGCCTGTATGTATAGTATGATGATTACTCAGAATATTACGGTGTTTTGAATATACTGCTATTCCAAGTTTAGAAGGATATACATGTTGTATTATAAGCTTCAGATGAATAGACTCGATACCATAGAGATACTAGAGTCAAGAATAAGTAATAGAGAGATACAATATAGTAAGAGCTTTCCAAGAATAATAAAATAATAGACATAGGTGCCATGAACACCGTAGATTCCCTACGGATGTCTGTACTCTAGGGAGGAAACGATCTACCCTGGAAGTGACCAGTATATGGGGATCAGAACGCACCCACAGAGCGTGTTGGGAGACGAATCCCTTGAGGAAGTCTCCTACGAGAAGATTGGTTACCCTACATGAACTGGAGATCCCGGTGGTAACCCATATGTACCCACAGAGCGTACCAAGATGAGGCCCACAGAGCATCTCAGACGCTCTGCCTGTGTACTCAACCTAGAAGGAGAGGTCCAGTTAAAGGCTAGCTGTTTAGCTGCCTTAGTCAGACGTGACGGTTCGAGTCAAGCAGACCCAGATTCAATTCTAGGCTTAGCTTCCCTGGTTTTAAGCTAAGTCTTGTATGGTGAGATCGTAGTGCACTCTGAGTCTTCATATGTAGAGTACACTGCATATGATCAGGGCATAAGCTAAAATATGATTATATAGGTTTAAGGAGTTTCTTATAAGTAAAAAGAGTTAAGAAAGATTTGAGTACAATTTCTTAGTAGTTGTTCTTTAAATGTAATATTTACACTCCCTGTTATTTTAACTTTTAGATCTACTTAGTGTAGTAATTTATATATTTTATTACAGTTTAATAAATTATCTAGAGTATCCTGCCATATTTATTATTGTGAATGATTAGTCTATTTAAAGCATACAACTGTTATAATTGATATCAGTTGCTCAAAAGTATATCTGTAATTATATAAGTGATTTAGACTATTTTTTTGAAGTACTCATTCACTGAGTGAGTAGGCTCACCCCTCTACTCACAATTTTTAGGGAAACCACGTGGTCTGAAGAAGGTCAAAGCATCAGAGTAGATCTACCACATGAGTTAAGTATGAGAATATTTAAGTTCAGTCGGTCCCTATCACTCTAGGTCCTTGTATAGATGTGAGAGAGTTATAAATGATGTTTTGTATCTTTGTTTCCTTGATAAGAGATAATGCAAATGATTGTCATGTCATATGTACATGGAAGTGTGAGAAACATAATGAATGTATGGATGTGTATCATTAATTTTGAGATCATATTAGAGTAATAAAAGTTTAATTTTCTTGTAAAGTTTGTTTATGTGATTCAATGCGAGAAAACAAAGAGTTTGAAAACAAATAAAAAGTTAAAGGTGATCTTTGTATTACGTTAAATCCTCAAGTTATGCCCTAATCTCATGATTAGTGGTAATGGTGAGATCGGGGTGTAACAACAAAGATGGACATTCTATGATCAGGGAGGATGTTGGAAGACCCTAGTACTAACAACACCAAAGAAGAAAGAAGCCATGGTGAGGAACAATATGACAAGGTGATGACACCAGAAGAGTCCAAGGGACAAGGATCAGCTGAAGACAGGTGAGAAGAAGAAAATGGTGAAAAGAAGAAGGATGGAGAGGTCAAGAACTTAGATCCTATAGGAGAAGTTCTTACGAAGAGTAATGCTTATGCCCCAAGAGTTCCCTTCCCTACAAACTGATCAAAGCACATTTAAAGAAGAGGTACATGAAATTTACAGAAGCAGTAAAGAAGCTACACCTGGATGTCCCATTTCTCAATGTGAATGAAGAGATACCAACATATGCAAATTTCTTTAAAAACCTAATCACAAAGAGAAGGAGAGGAGACTATGTTGAGATCATGAAATTGGCAAAAATGTCAAGCACCTTTTTTTAAGCTGAGTTACCAACCAAAAAAAGGGATCCAGGGGCATTCAACACACCCTTCTGTGTTGGAAACAATGTGGAAAGGAAGGGATTAGCCGATTTGGGAGTGAGCATTAGTCTTATGCCATTGACTCTAGCACAAAGGCTCGGGTTAACATATATGGTAAAGACGGGCATGATAATTGAATCAGCTGATCACACCTTTACAAGACTCGTGGGAATAGTAGAGGATGTTCCTATACGGGTCGGGCAATTTTTCATACCATGAGACATAGTAGTGATTGACACATTTGAGGATCCTAAGCATCTGATGATATTTGGGACACCTTTCCTGGCAACTGGAAGGGCTCTAATAGATGTAGCAGAAGGAATCATTACTTTACGTGTAGGGGATGATCACATCAACTTTCGAGTACAAGATGCTATGGGAGGACCGTCTCTCTTTGAGTCATTTTAATTTATGGATAGCTACAATAAATATTGTGAAGAGGTACAAGAGGACAAGACAATTGGTGATCCCCTCATTTGAGCATTAAATAGTCCAGACCCTACAGTGGAAGACCCAAAAGTTGTAGAGATCTTGGATTACCTAAACCAACCTGAAGAAGAACTCAGTGAGGATGAAGAAACTGTTGAGACCACAAAGTACACCTCACTTGAGAAAACACCTGAAGAAAAGAGGGCAACAAAACCAAAGCCAAAATTAAAACCACTTCCAGAAGGGCTTAAATATGAATTCTTAGACCAAGAAGAGAGGAATCCTGTGATCATTAATGCTAACTTGATAGATGATCAACTAGAAAGGTTGCTAAAGGAGTTTAGATTGCATAGAAAGGCTATAGGGTATTCCATAGAAGATCTCAGGGGCCTCAACCCTTCCTTATGCATGCATAGAATACATCTCAAAGAAACATGTAAACCTTTAGCTCAACCGTAGAGGAAGTTGAATGAAATGCTAAAGGAAGTCGTGAAGAAGGAAGTTATTAAGCCGAGGGATGTCAGAATCATTTACGCGATAAATGACAATAACTAAGCAAATCATATCCATGTGGTGAATAAGAAAGGTGGAATCACTGTGATAAGAGGAGAGGATGGAGATGAAGTGGCAACGAGGATGGTAATAGGTCTGCATATGTGCATTGACTATCGCAAGCTGAATGCTACTATCAGAAAGGATCATTTTCCTCTGTCATTTATAGATCAAGTTCTAGAAAGATTTGCTCACCATGATTACTTGTATTTTCTGGATGGGTATTCAAGATTCTATCAAGTATCGATTTATCCCCATGATCAGGAAAAGACAACCTTCACCTGCATATATGGAACGTACACTTTCAGAAGGATGACATTTGGGTTGTGTAATGCACCAACAACTTTCTAACGCTGCAAGATATCTATGTTTTTGGACTTTCTAGAAGACATAGTGGAGGTCTTCATGGATGATTTCTCTATCTATGAAATGGATTTTGAAGCATGTCTAAGAAACTTCCTTAGTCTTGTAATGCTGTGAGGAAAAATACCTTGTCCTAAATTGGGAAAAATGCCATTTTATGGTCTAAGATGGTATCGTCTTAGGGAATAAAGTTTCTAAGAAAGGAATCGAAGTGGACCTAAGTAGGATTGAAGCCATATCCAAGATTCCACCACCTAAATCCTTTACAAGAGTAAGGAGTTTCTTAGGGAATGTAGGATATTATAGATGATTTATAAAAGACTTCTCAAAGATTGCTAAACCCCTTTTGAATCTCCTGATTAAAGATGATGAATTCAAATTCACTAATAAATGTTTAGACACCTTCCAGACCATTAAAAGGATGTTAACAACAACACTGATTCTACAAGTGCCAGATTGGGAGTTATCTTTTGAAATTATGTGCGATGCCAGCGATTTCACCATCCGTGTTGTCCTAGGACAAAAGAAGGATAAGAGACACCATGTAATTTTATATGCAAGCCAAACATTGGATGAGGCCCAAGTAAACTACACCAGCACTGAAAAATAAATACTGGCTATCATATTTTCCTTTGATAAGTTTAGATCATATTTGGTAGGGGTTGAAAGTAAAAATATACACTGATCATGGAGCTATAAAATATCTCATGCAGAAGAAGGACATAAAGCTAAGACTTATGTGATGAGCCTTATTACTGGAAGTGTTCGACCATGAGATCATTGATAAGAAAGGAAAAGAAAATGTGATTGCAGACCACTTGTCAAGGATAATTTTTGTTGAAGAAAATAAATTTCCAGTAAACAACATTTATGTTGATAAAGCTCTCTTGATGGCCCAGTCAGATGAAAGGAGCCTTCCTTAGTTTGTTGACATTTGCAATTATCTAGCATGTGGGAAACTTTCACCAAATATCACTTATAATCAGAAGAAGAAATTATTCTCCGATCTAAAAAAACTACTATTGGGACGGTCCACTATTGTTCAAAAGATGCTATGACAGCTTATATCGTCGTTGTATATCGGAATAAGAAGTGCCCCTAATCCTCAAAGAATGCCATTCCTCACCTTATGGGGGCCACCACAGAGGTAAAAGAATAGCTACAAAAGTTTTACATTCATGATTTTATCAGCTGACTCTTTTTTAAGATGTCATGTCATTTGTCAAGACCTACAAATAGTGTCAACTTATAGGAAACATCAGTCGAAGGAACGAGATGTCGATGGACAATTGAGTGGAAGTTGAAAATTTTGATGTATGGGGGATTGATTATATGGGACCTTTACCATCATCAAAAGGGAACCAATATATACTTGTAGCTATCAACTATGTCTCGAAATGGGTAGAGGCTGTTGCCACCCAAACTTGTGACTCCAAGGTAGTAATCAAGCTGTTTGAAAAAACTATCTTCCCATAGTTCGGGGTACCACATACGGTTATAAGCGACATGGGGTCTCACTTTAGGGAAACACAGTTCAATGCTCTATTGAGGAAGTATGGAGTAAAACACAAATTTGCAACACCATACCATCCCCAAACGTCAGGACAAGTCGAGGTGTCTAATAGGCAAATCAAATAGATCCTAAGAAGACTGTAAGTCGTAAAAGAAAGGACTGGTCTATGAAACTCGACGATGTGTTATGGGATTACCACACATCGTATAAGACACATATAGGAATGACACCCTACAGGTTGATTTATGGGAAATCCCATCATCTGCCTATCAAATTAGAGTACAAATCCCTATGGACTATCAAATTTCTGAACATGGATCTTGATACAATGAGGTAGAAAAGATTTCTCCAATTTTAGGAACTTGAAGAGTTGACATTGCAAGCTTATGAGAATGTGAGGATCTATAATCAAAGAACTAAGGTATGACATGACTCCTACCTGAAGAGCAATGATGTTCATGAAGGAGACAAAGTTCTTTTATTCAACTCAAGTATCAGGTTGTTCCCTAGAAAACTGCAAACAAGATGGTCCAGCCCCTTTTCTGTCGTAAAAATATACCCATCAGGGATGATGGAAATAACTAGAGAAATGATAGCTACTTTCAAGGTGAATGGCTAGAGGGTAAAAAGTTATTATGAAGATGAAGTTTTTGTGAGAAGGACCGAGCTGAGTTTGGGGGAACCCAGTCCTCTAGTAGATGAAATGAATGAAAAAGTATCAACACCAACTGAAGGAGGATGAATCCAGAATGAGAGAGAGTCAAGCTAAAAGACTTTAAACTAGCACTTCTTGGGAGGCAACCCAAGCTTTTATTGATTTCTTATACAATTCATATTTTCTTTTATCTTGTGTTTTATTCTATGAGCTATGTATCTCTCTCCTTCTAAGTAGTTTTGTCTTTTTTTCACATATAGAAAAAAAGTATTAATGTAATGTACATAGATTGCCTTCTTTTCACACATGTTTTTATGAGAAATTAGATGTTTTGGTTTTAGTTAATCATTTTTATCATCTTAGTTTTGTTTGCACCACGATCGTGGTACCAGGTTCACACGCCTTTAGGACCGTAGTCACGGCAAGGTCGAAGAGCACATTTGACCTCAGTCGAGGTGGTCTACCCAGCTGCGGTCATGGCCATTCCCATGTATAAAAGAAAAATCCTCTCGATAGTAGGGTTTTCTTTCTCTCCTTGCGCTATGACTCCCGAATGATTAGAAGAAACCTAATTGAAGAACTGTAAGATGCAAGAAAATCAGATGATGATCGAATAGCAAGGAACGTTCATTGCGAACCCAACTGCCACCGCCGACATCATACCCTCGCTGCGATAGCACCACCTCCGTCGCTAGTTTGAATCCCTAACCACACTGAGGTACCAATTGTGCATTCCTATTATTCACCATTGTTCATGTTTCTTGTATTTTTGAGGTTTCATCACCTCTCTGGGGTTTACAACCCTGGGTTTTGATTTTCTCTATGGCATGATAACCGCTAAAATTGCCTTATACATCTTCACTCCTTCACTGGAGTTTTTCCAATGCCTCCCCTTTGTTCACGACTATTCTTGTCCCTTCAACTAATGTTGAACTTATTGTGGCATTTTACTTACGTGCTTCCGACGGTACCACCGTTGGTCGGTCAGAATTTGGGCAGGAATACCCACTGCGACCGTCATGGTCACGGCCGAGTAGGTACCTTCCCGACCGCGGTTGGCACCAATAGTGGCTTTGGCCGCAGTAGAGGTCCTTCCTTGTGCAAATTTCTAATAATCTGGTCTAACGTCGATCGTGGTCACAACACTCGCTGCAATTGCGATGTTTCTTTGCCACAGACGACATCCCTTTTACTTTGATAATCATCTGCCATGGTCACGACACCCTCCTCAATTGCGGTACTACTTTTTGTTTATGTTGCGGTCGCCACATCTCATGCATTTCAAGCACAAATAATTTAAAAAAATGAATTAAATGATAATGCCACGAATGAAATACAAAATACAATCTTGCTAATAACAATTTGAATGTTGAAAATTTTTAGAATGTTGACCTCAACCACTGACACTTTTATGAAGAAAGCAACTTCACAAAGAGGTGCGGAGGAAAAATTAGAGAAAATAACCAAAGCATTGAAGGATAACCCCAACCTCTCACCGATAATGAAGCTTCAGTTGCAACTAATGAAGAAGAAATATGAATACATCCTGGCCCATAAGATGCAAGAGGAGTCTGAGGAGTATCAAGATACATCATGAACAAAGACCTCTAAATACCAGCCTTCTAAAAATGAACTAAAGAAGCTGGAGAAACACAAATCTGAAACCACGGATGCAAAAAGCGGCAAAAAGAGGAAAATTGACAGCCGTGAAAAAAATCATAGGGCTAAGAAAAAGAAGCAGCTCCTGAAGAGGTCAATGAGGATGAATAGGAGGCCCTCAACTAGTAGGTTCCAACATTCATACCAAGAGATCAAATACACCATTCACAGTTCGACTGGGTACTAAAGACCAAAGGGTTCAAGCAAACGCGATACCTAGACGTTGATGACTTCTAGAAGATGGGAATCTATGACAGGGTTATCGACTTCTTGGAAGGAGCCAATCTGGGCACCATGTGTACATCAAAAGCTCGCTCACTCACTCAATTGATGGCAGAGTTCATGTCATCACTAGAAAATCTTCTCGTCAGTGATGGCGAGCGCAAAAACGGTTGCGGCGATTTCAATCTTGAAGTGAGAATAGAGGGCAAGGCACATGTGATTATTGAAGACATGCTCAATAATATATTCACCAAGATGACTGAAGAAGCACAACCCTTCTCACCAGGAAAAAAATAAGTCATCAGATATAGCAGTCACAAGATGTAGGAGAAACTGACCAGAGAACACATGAACAACTCAAAGAATTCAAAGGTGACTATCATCACCTCTTGCTTTATCCAAGTGATATAGGAAATCACCGCCAACATAGTCTTCACAATATCAGAAACTGGAAGAGTGACTACTATTTCTAATATGGTCCGTGCTCAACAACAAATCAGTGAACATCAGGAGACTACTAATTGAGAGGTTGTAAGCCGCAGTAGGAGGGGAAGCAAAGCAGACGAAAGAATTTTGCATGGGAAGTCAGATAACTGGAATAGATTATCATTTTATGGATGTCGATCTGTTGATAAAATACAAGAAGACCAAGGAACATACCAATCTTGACATCAAGTCCCTCATCAACACATTGATTCTGGTACAGAAAGGAAGCAAACTTTTCTACAAACAAAGCTACTCCAAGGTACTTTTACCCCTACTAGAGATGGAATGTTATGATACCCACAAGTTGCGGCCCACACAGGAGGATGTGGAAAAAATGTACTCAGGTGCTACCAGCACAACCACAAGCCCATCATCACCCACTACAGAGAATAACATGAAGGATAAGACTCTAGAAATGGAGATGCAAAATCTAGAGGAAAGAAAGAAGCTGGCGATAAGCAAGAGAAAGAAGAAAGTGTTAGACAAATCTGTCACCCCAAATCTACCCTCACCACACATGCCTATAGAGATTGAAGGCCAACCCGAGGTGGTAGTAAATGAAGAAGGTGACTAGGCACATGTCAAGGCCACCAAAGAGAGCATCACTTGGAGGTTGAGCAGGAACCCCACCAAGAGTGTAAAGACCCCAAAGTTGCACCCAATCCCGTGATCCCAAAAGTGGTACTACAAGTACCTAAACAACCAGAGGTGGGCACGTCTTCCCAAGTAATCAATGCTGATACAAAATGCAAAATAACCCATCTCCACAACCTAAGGAGCTTGTAACGTTAATGACACCATCAAAAATGCCTGTAGAGAAGCAACACCAACGCGCACAAACATTTAGTGATGTACTAGGGCACAAATTCAATGCCATGTGGTTATACATGTAGCATGCTTCCGAAATTAATTTCAATGTTACTTCTAGCATGTGCACACTAACAAAGTAGGCACAAAGTTTGAAAGAAAGGACTGAAGCACTCCCCTAGTTAATGCAAGGGGTCATCAACACCCATAATACAATGATGGGGGATTTGAAGACACTGACTAAAGAAATGGTAGACCTCAAAAAGGAATGAGACACCATGAGAGTAGATAAAGAACTGATGTGGAAGGAGTATGAAGAAGCTTTAGGTGACCTAAAGAAGGAACGTCAACACTTAGACAAAGAATGTCAACAACTTGATGCAGAACTCTAGGAGATGGACGGTTGGCGACAAAGAATGAAGTCAAAGTGTCTAACCAACCCTTCAACATCACAAGCCTCCTCGTGCCCAGATAAAGATGATGATGACACAGGAGGAACAAGTGTGGGAACAACTTCAAAGGACAAAAGTGCCAACGTAAAGACCACCCCAAGGGTTGAACCTCCTGCAAAAGAAGCGTCGCAATAGTCAAAATCTCGTCAAGACACTGAAACAAAGAAGACAAATGCCTTATCAAGAATGTTTGACTTGAACACCATCCCAGAAGAGGACAAGGCTACATTTGAGGAACCTCAACCATTCATCATCATCAGGGATGAAAGCACATCCATAGAAGATCTCACATCACAAGATATAAGAGATCTCAACAAGTTCTTGGATGACATGACTTTTGAAATGGATAACTACAATGATTTTCTACAAGACCCTACGCAATACGAGTATAATGATTCACTTAATCATAGAAAGATGGTTGCAATGTTAGCCGCACTCAATTCAGCAGAATTAGAGCAGCCATCAAAAGAGAACAAACTAATAGAAGACTTAATTGCTGAGATATCTACAAACAATGAAAGCAAAGCAGCAATTCAAGCACCATTGGATGCCAAGATATAGCTTCCTATGATAGATGTACAACCCCCAACAATGCAGATAGTAGGAGACGATACCTCAAAAGATGAAGAAGGTGGACTCACCTCTGTAACATCCCTGACTTGGGTTATGTCTTAACCCTGGGAGTTTTTCTCAAGCAAGTTAATTAGATCCTTAATTTTATCTTTTGAAAAGTAATTAATTCTTAAGAGGAATTTATGTTTCAATTTTGGTCATGTTTGTGTAATGTTGAAGAAATGTTTGCTTATTTTGGACTAAAGTGCAAATTACCCAAGTTAAGGGGTTAACTTGCAAATTTTACATGATAATATGTTCCTCCTGTGTTGAAGCATCATGAGAATGGAAATGATGCAGTGGTATGGCTTGAGAAAGCCTGAGTACCAAGAAAGAGCTGATAAAGCAATGTTTGTGCATTAAAACCTAGTTTTGGAGTAAAGTGCAATTTACCCAAAACCTAGGGTTCAATATGAAAATTATCACTTCAAAAAGGTCCCTTATGTTTCTTGTCATCATGTAGAGAAAATAAAATGAGAGGGGTGCCTCATTTGAATTAATTTGGAGGAGAGAGAATCTTGATATTAAAATAATCAAGATTTATGCATATTTGAAACCCTAATTTAATTTAATGCAAAAAAGAAATATATTAATTAAAGAGACCTTCAACCAAAAGTTGAGGGATGAATTTTCAAAGAGTTTGTATGAACTTTTGCCTTGCAAAGGCACGAAAATATCCAAAGGAAGTGGATAACTCACTCACATTATTATAAGAAAAAGAAATATCCACTCACTTAGGGATATTATTATAAAATGATTTAAGGTGCTTAATTTGATTTTCTTTAAATCATGGATAATTGATAGGAATAAGAGGCAAAGAATATATCCTCGTATCCAAGGAATGGAGGGGGAAGAGGCGACACTAATTTTGGAATTAAATGATTTTTATAAAGCATTATCTCTCTCATTGATTTTTCTTATAAAAACATCCTTTACAAGCCAAATCAAAGGCTTTTCCGATTCCACTTCTTCTCCTTGCTTGGAAAATGACCAAGGGAGCTTTGGAGGATAAGGAGGACGACCCCCAACCTGTTGGTAATCTTCTTGATCACTTTCAACCATGATTTCATGGTGGAAATCAAAAATAAATCATTGATTTCTTCTTTTCTTCACTCCATCTTCAACCCTAGCCTAGGGGGAGTTGCAAAAGCTTCATTCACCATTGTTGATGTGAAGCTCCAAGCTTTGAATCTCAATTGGAGGTGGGTTTTATAACTTGAACCCTTATTATTGTTATTGCATTCAATTCCTGATCAATTGATGATCCTTTCTTCATTTCCGAATTTTTGTTTGGTTGATTGATGCAATCACCATGAAAAGTACAAAAAGTTTCGTGGGTTTAGAGATTGATGATGATGACATCATCATAAGCACACGCCTCCCAAAATATATATGGCAAATGGTTTCAACAATTTGGTCCAAACGGTTTCACCAAACCGTTTGGAGACCAAACAGTTTCCAAATCGTTTGGAGGTTTGGACCCCAAACCGTTTAGAGGAGTTGACCATTTGGATGGGTTGACCATTTGAGGTCAGAACCCTAATACATGTTGGATGATGATCCAATGGATCCAATTGATTGATTCAATGAATGTATAATCCTTCAATTGGAAACCCTAATCGAGTTGAATGAAGAATCCATGACTGATCCTAACGATTTCAAGATAATTTGGGTCAAACGGTTTCAAAACTATTTGGAGGGTTAATGGTTGATCCTTGATTATTGGATAAAGATCTAATGGTGTTGATCGATGAATCCTTCAATTGCCTAATCAATTTTCAGTTCAATGGTGCAAATTACATTCAATTTGATTAATGAATGCACCTAATGAACCCTTGCGGTTTTGAGACTGATTTGGCCCAAAAGGTCTTGAAAACGTTTGTGGTCAAATGGTTTCAAAACCGTTTGGGGTCAAATGGTTTCAAAACCGTTTGGTGATGAAATCGAATAAAGTTCAATTGTGATTCAATCATTTGGAAATTGAAGGTGATGATTGTTCCAATGATCCAATGATTTATAGTGATGGTAATCAATGAAGGTACAAAGTTTGAAATCCTAAAAGTACCTAAATGATGAGTACCATTAAAGGGATAAACCCTAATTGTTTATAAGAACAATAATTTAGTACACTATGTCAATCATAGCTGTATTTACTTGATTGAAGGGTTGATATAACCTAATCAAGTTGAGAAGATGATAGAATGGAATTCATACATGAGTATGATTCATGTGGTGATTAAGGGTATGATCCTTAGTAAAGAGATCATAAAACCCTAATCATGAGCATAAAATCCTAATTGACAAGGTTATTGAACCCTAACCCAAATTAAGGGAAATTTTGAGTGAAACCCTAATCTAGGGTAAGGATGTAACCCTAATCCAGGGTGATGATATGTGTAAACCTAATTTAGGGTAATATGATGTGAAACCCTAAATTGGGATGAATAGTAAACCCTGATTATGGATACTTGAATAGGAATCCTAATTGGGATGAATAGTAAACCCTAATTGTGGGTAATTAAAGTGGAAACCCTAATTGAGGATGATTCCATGTGAAACCCTAATTGAGGGTGATGCCATATGAAACTCTAATTGAGGATGATTCCATGTGAAACCTTAAATGAGGATGATGCCATGTGAAATACTAGTTGAGGGTGATGCCATGGGAAATCCTAATCTAGGGTAATGCCATGTGAAACCCTGAATTAGAATAATGCTATGTGGAACCCTAATGTAATGATGTGATGTGAAATTTAAATCTAGGGTAATGCCATGTGAAACCCTAGTTGAGGGTAATGCCATGGGAAATCCTAATCTAGGGTAATTCTATGTGAAACCCTGAATGAGAATGATGTTATGTGGGACCCTGATGAATGATGTGATGTGAGAGTCAAATCCAGGGTGATGTCATGTAATGAAATTTGAAACCTTAGTGATGGTATAATAGCCAATACACTAAAGTAGGGTGTGGTTAATATAATCAAGTAAGATGAGGATGTTATATCCATGAAGGGTAAAGTTGATGAACCATTTGAATGGTAACGTTGATACTCTAATGAATAAGGATATATGGGACAAGATGATGCCTAGATCATTATATATCTAACTCCATGCATGTGTAACAACCCTATGTTCCTTACAAAGATGAGAACATGAAATTCTTAGGAATCATGTATGCAACACTAAATAATGATGTGGATAACATCCTAAGAGTTGAAATACATAAAGTGGTTGATAATAGTTTATTCTATATCAACAATGCTAAACCATTAAGATAAGTCCATATCATTAAAGATAGTTGGACAAATCTAATGTGTAACTTATGCACTAAATAATGAAAGTTATAGGTGAGTGGTTAAAAGTATTAAGAGGGAAATACCTTAATACAATGTTTATTGATTAACCTAAGTAAGATGGAAATGAGGAGAAAAGTGATACAACAAGACATGATAGATATCACATTTAGCATTTTAGGGTTGATATACCTTGATGCATCTTAATCCAACATACTTGGATAAGAAACACAAGAAGTGTGTGTTATGTTAATTATTACAATGAAGATGTAATGAATTCAATGCACTTTCATAAGTGTTGGCTAAACACTATGAGAAAGGGGTTCAGCCAAGATAATGGGTATGGTATAAACATACCATGGTAAGGTTGAGAGGTGAAATCATACCTTGAATTGATATTCATAAATGATATATGATGAAAGTAATGATCATGAGTAAATACTTATGATAGTTTTGAATGCTCCTATAGGGGTGGAGCAATATATTGGGGTTGAACTAATGATGTAAACATGAAACCCTAACTAATGAGAAATGGGAGATCCTAACCCTAAATTGGGTAATGGAATGGAAAATCCTATTTGATAGTAAACCCTAATCCTGATAAAGGAATGGTGGTGTTACTATTGTATCACATGATGTGATAAGTTACTTTTATGACTTTCATCATGTCTATTAATCATGCAGACATCATGAGATGATGATCATAGCCAGATTTGAGCTATGAATTTTATATAATGACAATGTTGATTGTCCTTGTGTGCCTTAATGTTGTTGTTGCTTAGTCAAAGTAACAAAATGTACATGGAATTTATGAGTCATATGAGTAAGTTGTTGCCTAGTGAAAGGTGACAAGACACTTAGTGGGCCTTGTGAGCCATGTGTGATGCTTGTGTAACAAGTATCATGTATACCTTGGTCTGAGGACCTAGAGGTAATAGTTACCTAATAAGTGGTAACAATGCATGTTCAGTGATGAGCCTAGGGTTTAAAAACCCAAATTTGATAAGCATGGTAATAATGTGGTGTAGGGATGAGAATTCCTAGTATTTAAATGAGGGACTGAGATCCCAATGTCTTATAAAGATTGAGAAGTGATTGATGAAACAATACATGGTTCTTTGTAGCTTTTGTCATAATAAGTTATGTTTGAAAACTTGATTGATGCTAAAAGAATATGATAATGTACCTAATAAATCAAGTGAAATCATATCATGTAGAGCCCTGGCCATAGATCCATTATCGTCAGTAATAGGTGATGGTGAAATGGGTTGCTTCGTGGAAAAAACCTGGAATGCATATTTTTGAATATGTGGGGGTTAATGGGCGAACATATCCTTACGTCCTAATGAGGAGATTGATGGAAGGTAAACATTAAACCCCTCAATACTTCATTGTATGTGTCAGGATGGATGTATCACAAATCTCCCGATGATTGGATAGATGTCGTACACATCTCCCAATATTACTTAATATCGGGTCGATGTTGATAAATATTAAATCTCTCAATTTCTGATGAGAGTGCAGTTGACGCTGTAACTCTATAGCGAAGTTGCCAATATACCCTGGAAAGATATATTGAGCAGTTAACATAAGTCCTACTTGTGGTCCCGCACTGACCGGGATGTGTGAGGTCATAGGAATCCGACTCTTCCATTGACCTATGTATGGTACCGATTCCAACTTCACAGCGGTCTGTTGGAGAATGAGCGGTATACCTCATCTCCTCAGGGCATAAGTGTGATCGTAAAATATAATCAGTCGTATAGCATGTTTACTTAGGGATTGAATATAGAAATTCATTGGCTGATGTTACATTTCTTTTATGCATCTTTAGTTGATAGATGTGAATTATTTCTCTTTACATTCCTTGCAAGGTGGATAGATGATTTACAACTCTACCATGAGTAGATGCAATGCTCTCCTTAGGAAAGGAGATTACTTGATTTTGTTCATACAACGATTTATCTACTGTTAAATATATAAGATTCCTCTACTCTATTTTAATTTAATAAACTACAATAATGATGTTTCTGGTGGAGAGTTATGTCTCCCGCCGGGGCAATTTATAATTGTCTCACCCCCGTGGGATCCAACTTTTTAGGTAAATGCAGGAGAAGAAGTAGGAACCCTATAGGAAGGGAAAAGCAGCAACAACAAGGACATCAGTGATAACTCAGGTGGAGGCATTGGCTGCCAAGTTTTGTATAGAAAGTCCTATGTGTCATCTCTGTACTCTCAGGTCCTAGGAGTCAGTAGATAGTGCTTTTAATGAATCGATATGAGATTTTGTCTTGATGCCTCAAGATTCTCATGTTGTTTGTATATAATGTTAATAAGGCAGCTGATGTTGTAATTCTCGAGAAAAGATAATACAAGTTATGTACTTATGAACCATGATGTAAATGTTTTACTTTGGTTCTTGATGAAAAAGATTTCCTATGTGTGGATCTCTTTGCAAAATGTTTTAATTTTTAGTGATTTTCAGTAATCCGCTGCAAATGATTCGCTTCCGCTTAAGTAATTCTTGTTTTGTGAGTTGGATGCCACAAGTTTAGTGGTATCAGAGCTCTAGGTTTGCTGAGTCTACAGAGACATAGGACTAAGGTAATAGAGTAAGTTCTAGTGTCTTCCAGTGTATCTGATAGTGTCTTTTGCTCATATAGGAGAAGAAGAACTTGAAGATGACTGGGTCACATGAGGAGTTTGCTGTAGAAAGTCGCAATGTTGCACCAAGAAGGGATGCAGGGGATCATTGCAGAGAAGAACATACACCTGGAAATCCCCTATTTGACCTACCCATGATAGAGAGCCCAACGTTCCCTGCTCTGTTTGAGAAATTTAGGACAACTATGATGCATATAGTAGATCGTGCATTAGTAATGCAACAAAGACTACCATCCCCCAATGATGAAGTTTTGAATTTTGATAGGTTTTCTACTCAACATCAGCATGTTGGAGTAATGAATAATGATGAAAGGAATAGGATACAATCTGAAACCAGGATCTGCCATAGGTGTAGGAAGCCTAGACATATCAGAACTAATTGTCCAGAAAAGGAATATAAAGGAAGAATTGAGAAAAGGCCTATCCAAATCTAGGAACAAAGGCCTGGTAGTTCCAAAAACAAGAAGTTTTTGGTACCATCGGTACAACCAGGGCCTAGTGCACCAAGGAAATGGTCATCTAGAAAGGGTAAAGAACCCTCTAGACCATATCTAGCACCCAGAATTTGCTACCAATGTAGACAGGTAGGACATCTGGTAAGCGATTGCTCTGCTAGAAATGTTATGGTGAATCAACCTTTGAGGCAGAATTAGCCTGAGGTAGTGAACCATCCATGAATCATGATAGGTTAGACAAAATAATGTCATTCTTATATGTCATTTTATGATTCCCTAAGTTTAATTGAGAAATAAATTGGTTGAGCTTTCCTTGAATAGTCCTAAGAGGACTTACATTTTGCATAGTAAACATTATGGATGTTTTATATTTATTGCTCTTACCTATATAAGAGAAGATGAGGTATAGAAAATATGCCTAGATAAAATCCAAGAATGATGAATCTTATGCTCATGATGATAAGAAAAGAAAGGAATATGATAGTTTACAAAGTGCATACTACTTAATCTCAATATTTATATACCCTGGCCAGGTATACAACTATTGATGATAAAGTGAGTATGGAAACTCTAAGATTGTTATCATTTTTATTGCTCTTATCAAGTAGTCATTCTGAGACAATCTAATGAGTATCATGAAATTAGAAATATGGAATGAAATAAATGTGTCATATCCTAAGCACAAGAAAGAGAAATCTAAGATAATCTCATATGAGCATGTGTGTATGAGGAAGTAAAAAGTATACTCCTCATAAGATAAGAATGGGAACAAGGGAGATGATCCATGTCCAATAAAGTTTGTAAATATAATAAAGAATCCCATGGTGTGGAAATAGGAAATGTGATGAAGATCACAAGATGCTCATGAACATGTTAGATAATGACAAAGAAAGGAATAATGTTATGTAAACATCCTTATAAATTCCTATGCTAAGGGCAAGGAACCTAGGATGAGATGAAGAATAAATGTTTCATGAATAGTTGAAAATACATGAAATAATAAGAGGAAAATGATTCCTTGTTTTCTTTCTATTTGAGGACATGGCAATCAAGTGGCTCTTAGGACACTTGATGTGCATAAGATAAAAATGTTCATATGATGAATACTTAGGTAAGTATCAGTTTATCTTGGACTTTGGTTCCAAGGTGAAGATATATGTAACAAGTAATGTCCCAAGACGAAAGGAATATAAATATGTGATGTGTTTTCAGCACATGTGATAGATACCAAGGTAAGAGATTCCGGTATCTAAGAAATATCAGATGGTTTATGTTGAATATCTGAAATGGTCAACCATGAAATCAGATTAATCATGTAAAATAGTGTGAACATCACATGTTAGGGGTTTATGCTTTGCATAAACATAATCATTAATGATATCTTTAAGATAAATTCTTAATTGATAAGTAACCTCTCCTTATGATAATAAAATGTACAACTAATGAGATAGTTAGTTCAAGTAATAAGGGAAGTGTTACCTGATACAGAATTAACTCCACAGTCAATAATAAAAAGGACAGTGGAGTATGTGTCCAGTGTGAACCATTCCATGATAAACTTGTGTGGAATAACTTGGTGTTGATCAAAGCTTTATGGTGTCTCCATAACAATGAAATGTTATGTGAAGACTAGATAGTATTATGAATAAATAATATCTGTCTTCCTTTATCTGGGATTTCAGGGACGAAATCCTTGTTAGGGGTTTATAATCTGTAACATCCCTGACCCAGGTTATGTCTTAACCCTAGGAGTTTTGCTCAAGCAAGTTAATTATATCCTTAATTTTATCTTGTGAAAAGTAATTAAGGCTTAATAGGAACTTATGTTTCAATTTTGGTCTTGTTTGTGTAATGTTGAAGCAATGTTTGCTTATTTTGGACTAAAGTGCAAATTACCCAAGTTAAGGGGTTAACTTGCAAATGTTACATGATAGTATGTTCCTCATGTGTTGAATCATCATGAGAATGGAAATGATGCATTGGTATGGGTTGAGAAAGCCTGAGTACCAAGAAAGAGATGATAAAGCAATGTTAGTGCATTAAAACCTAGTTTTAGAGTAAAGTGCAATTTACCCAAAACCTAGGGTTCAATATGCAAATTACCACTTCAATAAGGTCCCTTATGTTTCTTGTCATCATTTAGAGCAAATAAAATGAGAGGGGCGCCTCATTTGAATTAATTTGAAGGAGAGAGAATCTTGATATTAAATTAATCAAGATTTATGCATAATTGAAACCCTAATTTAATTTAATACAAAGAAGAAATATATTAATTAAAGAGACCTTCAACCAAAAGTTGAGAGATGAATTTGCAAAGTGGTTGGACGAACTTGTGCCTTGCAAAGGCACGAAAATATCCAAAGGAAGTGGATAACTCACTCACATTATTATAAGAAAAAGAAATATCCACTCACTTATGGATATTATTATAAAATGATTTAAGGTGCTTAATTTGCTTTTCTTTAAATCATGGATAATTGAGAGGAATAAGAGGAAAAGAATATAGCCTCATATCCAAGGAACGGAGGGGGAAGAGGCGGCACTAATTTTGGAATTAAATGATTTTTATAAAGCATTTTCTCTCTCATTGATTTTTCTTATAAAAACACCCTTTACAAGCCAAATCAAAGGCTTTTCCAATTACACTTCTTCTCCTGGCTTGTAAAACGACCAAGGGAGATTTTGAGGATCAGGAGGACGACCCCAACCTGTTGGTAAGCTTCTTGATCACTTTCAACCATGATTTCATGGTGGAAATCGAAAATAAATAATTGATTTCTTCTTTTCTTCACTCCATCTTCAACCCTAGCCAATCTTTTCACCCAAAATCTTGAGGACGAGCCTAGGGAGAGTTTCAAAAGCTTCATTCTCCATTGTTTACGTGAAGCTCCAAGCTTTGAAGGTCAATTGGAGGTGGGTTTTGTAACTTGAACCCTTATTATTTTTATTGCATTCAATTCCTTATCAATTGATGATCCTTTCTTCATTTCTGAATTTTTGTTTGGTTGATTGATGCAATCACCATGAAAAGTACAGAAAGTTTCATAGGTTTAGAGCTTGATGATGATGACATCATAATAAGCACACACCTCCCCAAATATCTATGGCAAATAGTTTCAACAACTTGGTCCAAACTGTTTCACCAAACCGTTTGGAGACCAAACGGTTTCCAAACCGTTTGGAGACCAAACGGTTTCCAAACCGTTTGGAGGTTTGGACCCCAAACTGTCTACAGGAGTTGACCGTTTGGATGGGTTGACCATTTGAGGTCAGTGCCCTAATACATGTTGGATGATTATCCAATGGATCCAATTGATTGATTCAATGTATGTATAATCCTTCAATTGGAAACCCTAATTGAGTTGATTGAAGAATCCATGACGGATCCTAACGATTTCAAGATAATTTGGGTCAAAAAGTTTTGAAATCATTTGAGCCCAAACTGTCTTGAAAACATTTGGGACCAAGTGGTTTCAAAACCATTTGGAGGGTTAATGGTTGATCCTTGGTTATTGGATAAATATCTAATGGTGTTGATTGATGAATCCTTTAATTGCCTAATCAATGGTTAGTTCAATGGTGCAAATTACATTCAATTTGATTGATGAATGTACCTAATGAACCCTTGCGGTTTTCAGACTGATTTGGCCCAAACGGTCTTGAGACCGTTTGATTCCAAAAAGTCTTGAAATCGTTTGGGGTCAAACGGTTTCAAAACCATTTGGGGTCAAACAGTTTCAAAACCGTTTGGTGATGAAACCTCAAAACCGAATAAAGGTCAATTGTGATTCAATCATTTGGAAATTGAAGGTGATGATTGTTCCAATGATCCAATGATTGATAGTGATGGTAATCAATGAAGGTACAAAGGTTGAAATCCTAAAAGTGCCTAAATGATTAGTACCATTAAAGGGATAAACCCTAATTGTTTATAAGAACAATAATTTAGTACACTATGTCAATCATAGTTGTATGTACTAGATTGAAGGGTTGATATAACCTAATCAAGTTGAGAAGATGATAGAATGGAATTCATACATGAGTATGATTCATGTGGTGATTAAGGTTATGATCCTTAGTAAAGAGATCATAAAACCCTAATCATGAGCATAAAACCCTAATTGACAAGGTTATTGAACCCTAACCCTAATTCAGGGCAATTTTGAGTGAAACCCTAATCTAGGGTAAGGATGTAACCCTAATCCAGGGTGATGATATGTGTAAACCTAATTTAGGGTAATATGATGTAAAACCCTAAATTGGGATGAATAGTAAACCATGATTATGGATACTTGAATAGGAATCCTAATTGGGATGAATAGTAAACCCTAATTGTGGGTAATTAAAGTGGAAACCCTAATTGGGGATGATTCCATGTGAAACCCTAATTGAGGGTGATGCCATATGAAACTCTAATTGAGGATGATTCCATGTGAAACTGTAAATGAGGATGATGCCATGTGAAACCCTAGTTGAGGGTGATGCCATGGGAAATCCTAATCTAGGGTAATGCCATGTGAAACCCTGAATTAGAATAATGTTATGTGGAACCCTGATGTAATGATGTGATGTGAAATTTAAATCCAGGGTAATGCCATATGAAACCCTAGTTGAGCGTAATGCCATGGGAAATCCTAATCTAGGGTAATTCCATGTGAAACCCTAAATTAGAATGATGTTATGTGGGACCCTGATGAATGATGTGATGTGAGAGTCAAATCTAGGGTGATGCCATGTAATGATATGTGAAACCCTAGTGATGGTATAATAGCCAATACACTAAAGTAAGGTGTGGTTAATATAATCAAGTAAGATGAGGATGTTATATCCATGAAGGGTAAAGTTGATGAACCATTTGAATGGTAATGTTGATACTATAACGAATAAGGATATAAGGGATAAGATGGTGCCTAGATCATTATATATCTAACTCCATGCATGTGTAACAACCCTATATACCTTACAAAGATGAGAACATGAAATTATTAGGAATGGTGTATGCAACACTAAATAATGATGTGGATAACATCCTAAGAGTTGAAATACATAAAGTGGTTGATAATAGTTTATTCTATATCAACAATGCTAAATTATTAAGATAAGTCCATATCATTAAAGATAGTTGGACAAATCTAATGTGTAACCTATGCACTAAATAATGAAAGTGATAGGTGAGTGGTTAAAAGTATTAAGAGGGAAATACCTTAATACAAGGTTTATTGATTAACCTAAGTAAGATGGAAATGAGGAGAAAAGTGATACAGCAAGACATGATAGATATCACATTTAGCATTTTAGGGTTGATATACCTTGATGCATATTAATCCAACATACTTGGATAAGAAACACAAGAAGTGTGTGTTATGTTAATTATTACAATGAAGATGTAATGAATTCAATGCACTTTGATAAGTGTTGGCTAAACACTTTGAGAAAGGGATTAAGCCAAGATAATGGGTATGATATAAGCATACCATGGTAAGGTTGAGAGGTGAACTCATACATTGAATTGATATTCATAAATGATATATGATGAAAGTAATGATCATGAGTAAATACTTATGATAGTTTTGAATGCTCCTAGAGGGGTGGAGCAATATACTGTCATCATGTCTATTAATCATGCAGACATCATGAGATGATGATCATAGCCAGATTTGAGCTATGCATTTTATATAATGACAATGTTGATTGGGCTTGTGTGCCTTAATGTTGTTGTTGCTTAGTAAAAGTAACAAAATGTACATGGACTTTATGAATCATATGAGTAAGTTGTTGCCTAGTGAAAGGTGACAAGACACTTAATGGGCCTTGTGAGCCATGTGTGATGCTTGTGTAACAAGTATCATGTATACCTTGGTCTGAGGACCTAGAGGTAATAGTTACCTAATAAGTGGTAACAATGCATGTTCAGTGATGAACCTAGGGTTTAAATACCCACATTTGATAAGCATGGTAATAATGTGGTGGAGGGATGAGAATTCCCAGTATTTAAATGAGGGACTGAGAACCCAATGTGTTATAAAGACTGAGAAGTGATTGATGAAATAGTACATGGTTCTTTGTAGCATTTGTCATAATAAGTTATGTTTGAGAACTTGACTGATGCTAGAAGAATATGATAATGTACCTAATAAATCAAGTGAAATCATATCATGTAGAGCCCTGGCCATAGATCCATCATCATCAGTAATAGGTGATGGTGAAACGGGTTGCTCCGCGGCAAAAACCCAGAATGCATATTTTTTAATATGTGGGGGTTAATGGGCGAACATATCCTTACGTCCTAATGAGGAGATTGATGGAAGGTAAACATTAAACCCCTCAATCCTTCATTGTATGTGTCGGGATGGATGTATCATAAATCTCCCGATGATTGGATAGATGATGTACACATCTCCCAATAATACTTAATGTCGGGTCAATGTAGATAAACATTAAATCTCTCGATTGCCGATGAGAGTGCAGTTGATGCTGTGACTCTAAACCGAAGTTTCCAGTATACGCTGGAAAGCTATATTGAGCAGTTAACATAAGTCTTGCTTGTGGTCCCGCACTGAACGAGATGTGGGAGGTCATGGGAATCCGACTCTTCCATTGACCTATGTATGGTACCGATTCCAACTTCGCAGTGGTCGGTTGGAGAATGAGTGGTATACCTCATCTCCTCAGGGCATAAGTGTGATTGTAAAATATAATCAGCCGTATATCATGCTTGCTTAGGGATTGAATACAGAAATTCGTTGGTTAATGTTACATTTGTTTTATGCATCTTTAGTTGATAGATGTGAATTATGTCTCTTTACATTCCTTGCAAGGTGGATAGATGATTTACAACTCTACCATGAGTAGATGAAATGATCTCCTTAGGAAAGGAGATTACTTGATTATGTTCATACAACGATTTATCTACTGTTAAATATATAAGATTCCTCTACTTAGTTTTAATTTAATAAACTGCAATAATGATGTTTCAAGTGGAGAGTTATATCTCCCGCTGGGGCAATTTACAATTGTCTCACCCCCGTGGGATCCAACTTTTTATGTAAACGCAGGAGAAGAAGTAGGAACCCTATAGCAAGGGAAAAGCAACAGCAACAAGGACAGAAGTAATAACTCAGGTGGAGGCACTGGCTGCCAAGTTTTGTATAGAAAGTCCTATGTGTCGTCTTTGTACTCTCAGGTCCTCAGGGTCAGTAGATAGTGCTTTTAATGAATCGATCTGAGATTTTGGCTTGATGCCTCGAGGTTCTCATGTTGTCTGTATATAATGTTAATAGGGAAGCTGATGTTGTAATACTCGAGAAGAGATAATACAAGTTATGTACTTATGAACCAGGATGTAAATGTTATACTTTGGTTCTTGATGAAAAAGATTTCCTACGTGTGGATCTCTTTGCAAAAAGTTTTAATTTTTAGTGATTTTCAGTAATCCACTGCAGATGATTCGCTTCTGCTTAAGTAATTCTTGTTTTGTGAGTTGGATGCCACAAGTTTAGTGGTATCAGAGCTCTAGGTTCACTAAGTCTACAGAGACATAGGACTAAGGTAATATAGTTTGTTCTAGTGTCTTCCAGTGTATCTGATAATGTCTTCTGCTCATATAGGAGAAGAAGAATTTGAAGATGACTGGGTCACATGAGGAGTTTGCTACAGAAAGCTGCAATGTTGCACCAAGAAGGGATGCAGGGGATCATAGAAGAGAAGAATATACACCTACACATCCCCAGTTTGACCTAGCCATGATAGAGAGCCCCACTTTCCCTGCTCTGTTTCAGCAATTTAGGACAGCTATGATGCATATAGTAGATCGTGCATTAGCAATGCAACCAAGACTACCAGCCCCCAATGATGAAGTTTTGAATTCTGATAGGTTTTCTGCTCAACATCAACATGTTGGAGCAATGAATAATGATGAAAGGAATAGGATACAATCTGAAACTAGGATCTGCCATAGGTGTAGGAAGCCTAGACATATCAGAACTAATTGTCCAGAAAAGGAACATAAAGGAAGAATTGAGAAAAGGCCTATCCAAATCCAGGAATAGAGGCCTGGTAGCTCCAAAAAAGAAGAAGTTTTTGGTACCATCGATACAACTAGGGCCTAGTGCACCAAGGCAATGGTCATCTAGAAAGGGTAAAGAACCCTCTAGACCATATCTAGCACCCAGAATTTGCTACCAATGTAGACAGGTAGGACATCTGGCAAGAGATTGCTCAACCAAAAATGTTATGGTGAAACAACCTCTGAAGCAAAATCTGCCTGAGGCAGTGAACCATCCACAAATCATGACAAGTTAGATAAAATAATGTCATTCTGATGTCATTTTATGATTCCCTGAGTTTAATTGAGAAAGAAATTGATTGAGCTTTCCTTGAATACTCCTAAGAGGACTTACATTTTGCATAGTAAACATTATGGATGTTTTATATTTATTGCTCTAATTACCTCTATAAGAGAAGATGAGGTATAGAAAAGATGTCTGGATAAAATCCAAGAATGATGAATCTTATGCTCATCATGATAATAAAAAAAAAGGAATATGATGGTATACAAAGTGCATACTACTTAATCTCAGTATTTATATACCCTGGCCAGGTATACAACTATTGATGATAAAGTGAGTATGGAAACTCTAAGATTGTTATCATTTTGATTGCTCTGATCAAGTAGTCATTCTGAGACAATCTAATGAGTATCATGAAATTAGAAATATGGAATGAAATAAATGTATCATATCCTAAGCACAAGAAAGAGAAATCTAAGATAATCTCAGATGAGTATGTGTGTATGAGGAAGTAAAAAGTATACTCCTCATAAGATAAGAATGGGAACAAGGGAGATGATCCTTGTCCAATAAAGTTTGTAAATATAATAAAGATCTTTTCCCATGGTGTGGAAATAGGAAATGTGATGAAGATCACAAGATGCTCATGAACATGTTAGATAATGACAAAGAAAGGAATAATGTTATGTAAACATCCTTATAAATTCCTATGCTAAGGGCTAGGAACCTCAGGGTTTATAATTTGTAATATCCCTGACCTGGGTTATGTGTTAACCCTGGGAGTTTTGCTCAAGCAAGTTAATTAGATCCTTAATTTTATCTTGTGAAAAGTAATTTCTGTTTGTGTAATGTTGAAGCAATGTTTGCTTATTTTGGACTAAAGTGCAAATTACCCAAGTTAAGGGGTTAACTTGCAAATGTTACATTATAATATGTTACTCATGTATTGAAGTATCATGAGAATGGAAATGATGCAGTGGTATGGCTTGAGAAAGCTCGAGTACCAAGAAAGAGCTGATAAAGCAATGTTTGTGCATTAAAACCTAGTTTTGGAGTAAAGTGCAATGTACCCAAAACCTAGGGTTAAATATGCAAATTACCACTTCAATAAGGTCCCTTATGTTTCTTTGAATCATTTAGAGCAAATAAAATGAGAGGGGGGGCTCATTTGAATTAATTTGGAGGAGAGAGAATCTTGATATTAAAATAATCAAGATTTATGCATAATTGAAACCCTAATTTAATTTAATACAAAAAAGAAATATATTAATTAAAGAGCCCTTCAACCAAAAGTTGAGGGATGAATTTGAAAAGAGGTTGGACGAACTTGTGCCTTGCAAAGGCACTAAAATATCCAAAGAAAGTGGATAACTCACTCACATTATTATAAGAAAAAGAAATATCCACTCACTTATGGATATTATTATAAAATGATTTAAGGTGCTTAATTTTCTTTTCTTTAAATCATGGATAATTGAGAGGAATAAGAGGAAAATAATATAGCCTCGTATACAAGGAATGGAGGGGGAAGAGGCGGCAATAATTTTGGAATTTAATGATTTTTTATAAAGCATTTTCACTCTCATTGATTTTTCTTATAAAACACCCTTTACAAGACAAATCAAAGGCTTTTCCGATTCCACTTCTTCTCCTTGCTTGGAAAACGACCAAGGGAGCTTTGGAGGATCAGGAGGACGACCCCCAACCTGTTGGTAAGCTTCTTGATCACTTTCAACCATGATTTCATGGTGGAAATCGAAAATAAATCATTGATTTCTTCTTTTCTTCACGCCATCTTCAACCCTAGCCAATCTTTTCACCCAAAAGCTTGAGGACGAGCCTATGGGGAGTTGCAAAATCTTCATTTACCATTATTGACGTGAATCTCCAATCTTTGAAGCTCACTTGGAGGCGTGTTTTATAACTTGAACCCTTATTATTGTTATTGCATTCAATTCCTTATCAATTGATGATCCTTTCTTCATTTCCGAATTTTTGTTTGGTTGATTGATGCAATCACCATGAAAAGTACAGCAAGTTTCGTGGGTTTAGAGCTTGATGATGATGACATCATCATAAGCACACACTTCCCCAAATATCTATGGCAAACGGTTTCAACAATTTGGTCCAAACGGTTTCACCAAACCGTTTGGAGACCAAACAGTTTCGAATCTGTTTGGAGGTTTGGACCCCCAAACCGTTTAGAGGAGTTGACCGTTTGGATGGGTTGACCATTTGAGGTCAGAACCCTAATACGTGTTGAATGATGATCCAATGGATCCAATTGATTGATTCAATGTATGTATAATCCTTCAATTGGAAACCCTAATCGAGTTGATTGAAGAATCCATGACTGATCCTAACGATTTCAAGATAATTTGGGTCAAAAAGTTTTGAAATCATTTGAGCCCAAACAGTCTTGAAACCATTTGGGACCAAACGGTTTCAAAACCATTTGGAGGGTTAATTGTTGATCCTTGATTATTGAATAAAGATCTAATGGTGTTGATTGATGAATCCTTCAGTTGCATAATCAATGGCCAGTTCAATGGAGCAAATTACATTCAATTTGATTGATGAATGTACCTAATGAACCCTTGAGGTTTTGAGACTGATTTGGCCCAAATGGTCTTGAGACCGTTTGAGTCCAAATGGTCTTGAAACCATTTGGGGTCAAACGGTTTCAAAACCATTTGGTGATGAAACCTCAAAACCGAATAAAGGTCAATTGTGATTCAATCATTTGGAAATTGAAGGTGATGATTGTTCCAATGATCCAATGATTGATAGTGATGGTAATCAATGAAGGTACAAAGGTTGAAATACTCAAAGTACCTAAATGATTAGTACCATTAAAGGGATAAACACTAATTGTTTATAAGAATAATAATTTAGTACACTATGTCAATCATAGCTGTATGTGCTTGATTGAAAGGTTGATATAACCTAATCAAGTTGAGAAGATGATAGAATGGAATTCATACATGAGTATGATTCATGTGGTGATTAAGGGTATGATCCTTAGTAAAGAGATCATAAAACCCTAATCATGAGCATAAAACCCTAATTGACTAGGTTATTGAACCCTAACCCTAATCCAGGGCAACTTTGAGTGAAACCCTAATCTAGGGTAAGGATGTAACCCTAATCCAAGGTGATGATATGTGTAAACCTAATTTAGGGTAATATGATGTAAAACCCTAAATTGGTATGAATAGTAAACCCTGATTATGGATACTTGAATAGGAATCCTGATTGGGATGAATAGTAAACCCTAATTGTGGGTAATTAAAGTGGAAACCCTAATTGAGGATGATTCCATGTGAAACCCTAATTGAGGGTGATGTTGTATGAAACTCTAATTGAGGATGATTCCATGTGAAACCCTAAATGAGGATGATGCCATGTGAAACCCTAGTTGAGGGTGATGCCATGGGAAATCCTAATCTAGGGTAATGCCACGTGAAACCCTGAATTAGAATAATGTTATGTGGAATCCTGATGTAATGATGTGATGTGAAATTTAAATCCATGGTAATGCCATGTGAAACCCTGGTTGAGGGTAATGCCATGGGAAATCATAATCTTAGGTAATTCCATGTGAAACCATGAATTAGAATGATGTTATGTGGGACCCTGATGAATGATGTGATGTGAGAGTCAAATCCAGGGTGATGCCATGTAATGATATGTGAAACCCTAGTGATGGTATAATAGCCAATACACTAAAGTAGGGTGTGGTTAATATAATCAAGTAATATGAGGATGTTATATCCATGAAGGGTAAAGTTGATGAACCATTTGAATGGTAATGTTGATACTCTAATGAATAAGGATATAAGGGACAAGATGATGCTTAGATCATTATATATCTAACTCCATGCATGTATAACAACCCTATATACCTTACAAAGATGAGAACATGAAATTCTTAGGAATGATGTATGTGCAACACTAAATAATGATGTCGATAACATCGTAATAGTTGAAATACATAAAGTGGTTGATAATAGTTTATTCTATATCAACAATGCTAAACCATTAAGATAAGTCCATATCATCAAAGATAGTTGGACAAATCTAATGTGTAACCTATGCAATAAATAATTAAAGTGATAGGTGAGTGGTTAAAAGTATTAAGAGGGAAATACCTTAATACAAGGTTTATTGATTAACCTAAGTAAGATGGAAATGAGGAGAAAAGTGATACAGCAAGACATGATAGATATCACATTTAGCATTTCAGGTTGATTTACCTTGATGCATCTTAATGCAACATACTTGGATAAGAAACACAAGAAGTGTGTGTTATGTTAATTATTACAATGAAGATGTAATGAACTCAATGCACTTTGATAAGTGTTGGCTAAACACTATGAGAAAGGGGTTAAGCCAAGATAATGGGTATGATATAAACATACCATGGTAAGGTTGGGAGGTGAACTCCTACCTTGAATTGATATTCATAAATGATATATGATGAAAGTAATGATCACTAGTAAATACTTATGATAGTTTTGAATGCTCCTAGAGGGGTGGAGCAATATATTGGGGTTGAACTAATGATGTAAACATGAAACCCTAACTAATGAGAAATAGGAGATCCTAACCCTAAATTGGGTAATGGAATGGAAAATCATATTTGATAGTAAACCCTAATCCTGATAAAGGAATGGTGGTGCTACTATTGTATCACATGATGTGATAAGTGACTTTTATGACTGTCATCATGTCTATTAATCATGCAGACATCATGAGATGATGATCATAGCCAGATTTGAGCTATGACTTTTATATAATGACAATGTTGATTGGCCTTGTGTGCCTTAATGATGTTGTTGCTAAGTAAAAGTAACAAAATGTACATGGAATTTATGAGACATATGAGTAAGTTGTTGCCTAGTGAAAGGTGACAAGATACTTAATGGGCCTTGTGAGCCATGTGTGATGTTTGTGTAACAAGTATCATGTATACCTTGGTCTGAGGACCTAGAGGTAATAATTACCTAATAAGTGGTAACAATGCATGTTCAGTGATGAACCTAGGGTTTAAATACCCAAATTTGATAAGCATGGTAATAATGTGGTGGAGGGATGAGAATGCCCAGTATTTAAATGAGGGACTGAGATCCCAATGTCTTATAAAGACTGAGAAGTGATAGATGAAACAGTACATGGTTCTTTGTAGCATTTGTCATAATAAGTTATGTTTGAGAACTTGACTGATGCTAAAAGAATATTATAATGTACCTTATAAATCAAGTGAAATCATATCATGTAGAGCCCTGGCCATAGATCCATCATCGTCAGTAATAGGTGATGGTGAAATGAATTGCTCTGCGGAAAAAACCCAGAATGCATATTTTTAAATATGTGGGGGTTAATGGGCGAACATATCCTTACGTCCTAATGAGGAGATTGATGGAAGGTAAACATTAAACCCCTCAATCCTTCATTGTATGTGTCGGGATGGATGTATCACAAATCTCTCAATGATTGGATAGATGTCGTACACATCTCCCAATAATACTTAATGTCAAGTCGATGTAGATAAACATTAAATTTCTCAATTGTCGATGAGAGTGCAGTTGATGCTGTAACTCTATAGAGAGGTTGCCAGTATACCCTAGAAAGCCATATTGAGCATTTAACATAAGTCCTGCTTGTGGTCCCACACTGGCCGGGATGTGGGAGGTCATGGGAATCTGGCTCTTCCATTGACCTATGTATGGTACCGATTCCAACTTCACAGTGATCGGTTGGAGAATGAGCGGTATACCTCATCTCCTCAGGGCATAAGTGTGATTGTAAAATATAATCAGACGTATAGCATGTTTTCTTAGGGATTGAATACGAAAATTCATTAGTTGATGTTACATTTCTTTTATGCATCTTTAGTTGATAGATGTGAATTATGTCTCTTTACATTCCTTGCAAGGTGGATAGATGATTTACAACTCTACCATGAGTAGATGCAATGTTCTCCTTAGGAAAGGAGATTACTTGATTTTGTTCATACATCGATTTATCTACTGCTAAATATATAAGATTCCTCTACTCAGTTTTAATTTAATAAACTGCAATAATGATGTTTTTGGCGGAGAGTTATATCTCCCGCTGGGGCAATTTACAATTGTATCACCCCCGTGGGATCCAACTTTTTAGGTAAACGCAGGAGAAGAAGTAGGAACCCTATAGCAAGGGAAAAGCAGCAACAACAAGGACATCAGTGATAACTCAGGTGGAGGCACTGGCTGCCAAGTTTTGTATAGAAAGTCCTATGTGTCGTCTTTGTAGTCTCAGGTCCTCGGAGTCAGTTAATAGTGCTTTTAATGAATCGATCTGAGATTTTGGCTTGATGCCTCGAGGTTCTCATGCTATTTGTATTTAATGTTAATAGGGCAGCTGATGTTGTAATCCTCGAGAAGAGATAATACAAGTTATGTACTTATGAACCAGGATGTAAATGTTATACTTTGGTTCTTGATGAAAAATATTTCCTATGTGTGGATCTCTTTGCAAAAAGTTTTAATTTTTAGTGATTTTTAGTAATCCGCTGCAAATGATTTGCTTCCGCTTAAGTAATTCTTGTTTTGTGAGTTGGATGCCACAACCTCTTTCTTCACTGATGATCCTGTCAGAAAGCAGAGTGCACTCATTCGTGATGTACCATTAGGTGTTGCTCCTCCTCTACCTTGCAAGATGGAAGGCATGGACATGACCTCATTATCCCAAATTACACACATAGATGTCCATATCTTAGCAGATGTACTCAACGATAACCTTCCAGGCACTGATATTCTCTACCATAATAAAGGAAGGTCGCTTAACAAGGATCATGTTAGAGGGATATTTCTAAGAAGAGCCCGAGTACACAAAAATCTGTTCAAAGTACTTTATGCAACTCTGCTTGAAGAATTTCTACATACTGAGATAATGCAACCTGTCTTTAATGGCACCACGCATCTATCAAGTCAACTTTTCGATAAAAATGACAAATCTTCTAATGTGAAAGAACTACAACATGAAATGAGCAGAGAGGAGACAAAATTTGTAGTCATGTCTATAAGGACTGTAAAGCAACGGGCACTGATTGTCGTCAACTATATGCAAGACGTACAACAATATTCAACTGCTGCATGGCTAAATTGGACAACACGTCTCTGATTTACAAAAACAAGGAGACAAGAGATATTTTAAAGTGCCACTACATCTACTGCAGGCTATACAGACAGCGGATAGCAGACACAAAGGGATGTGGAAGGAGTTCTCTATCTATAAAAAAGTCCCTCAAAAAAAGGTTGGAACATGAGATTGCACCTTCATAATACTCAGGATGATGGAAGCAATCAATAAGGGAATTCCATTGGAAGACCTCTACACAGAAGATCTACATGGGTTACGTGGTGTCTATGCAATGGAGGTTATCTATGATCGTGGCTTCTTCGATGACCCGGCAATGCCTTTAGATGCAATACTACGTCAGCTTCACTAATAAATACCTCTACTTGAAAAGAAAACCTGGAAGAAAAGACTTATAACCCTATGGGTCGATCCAGAAGAACCTACTAGAGAATATTCTTGGAAGGAAGGATGGGTAGCCGACACTCTTGAAAAAGTAGAGAAACAACCTGAGATCAAGCCAGAACACATTCCCGTAGTAGAAACAAACAAAGAATAACCTCTAGTTCACAAGCCCAAAGAAGGGGAGATAGAGGAAGAGGATATGCCAAAGATTAAACCATATAGGCCAGTAGGAGAAATAGTGCCAACCTCCAAGGATTTCAATAGGTGGAGCTACGAAAGGTTGTCACTAGAATCCCTACAACTGATAATGAAATGCTTAAGGGAAGGTGACAACGTGACAGAGGCAATCTTTGAAAGGGATGGAATCCATGTACTAAAGGATGACCGTAGAGATACTTTAAAAATAGGAGGGTACCTTTCAGTCAACACTATGTCAGCCTACCAAGCACTAACGAATGAAAACATGCCAAACATGCATATGGCCTACTTCCTCTTAGTAGATGACATCTTGAAGGATAAAAGGTCAGGCAAAAATGACCGCCTACTGCAATGCCTAGAGACCTCTCTTTGAGATTATATATTCTTGCCCATCCTACATGATAGTCATTGGACTCTTCTAGTAGTCAATATTATAGCTAGGATTGTAGTACTATACAATAGCTTAGATGCAGCCTTTGCACTCAACAAATAAACAAACATGACTACTACAAAGACACCTATAGAAGAGAAGGCAGTCACATGTGCCAATGCAGTTGTACAAATGATCAAAAACCATGGAAAAGGGTACACGCATAAAGAAGGCAAAGACTTCAAGAAGACGCAGTTCTACCATAAAAGCCAACAACAAGTACCTCTGTCAAACGATTGTGACTTCTATTGTCTGGCTAGGATGATCGCCCTAGATACAATGAATATGAAGGTGGAGGGCATGCAACATGAACAATACCACCCACTACGTGAAGTATACGCCAGCATGCTCCTTGAGTCAAAGTGGGTGACCACAAACAACTAGCAATAATAAAGAAAGCATGTTTACACATCCAACTCCAATTTTGACACCCCGATTTGGGGTGAATGATATGTTTGGGGCAGGAGTCATAAACGGGCATGAGAGGTACAATTTTATCATCCAAATTTTCAAAAATATAGTTGTACATATTCTCATTTATGCTACAGTCAAGTATGAGAAACAAAATTTTCTAAAATTTTACTTTTAGAAATTTTCTATAAGTTGGAGTTTGCTTAGCCACTTCTTAGACTTGTGTCTCCCCCTGCTGAATGTTGTAGTGCTATCATTTCTAGAGAGGCACAAATCATCGACTAATACACATAATAATAAAAACAAGAAGCATAACAATTCAGTTTTATCTCATTCTTACGACAAAACATTGTGTGTGGAACAATCCTAAGTCTATGGAATCCCTAAAAACTGGAGGAATTTACCAAGCCATACTCCCGACCAATCACCCTAACCTGACAATTCTTGCTAGAAAATCCTCACCTCCTTTTTGAAGGAAACAACTGCCCTTTCCATGTTTAATTATCCCCACTTTGGGATGAAAAGAGGATTGGCCGCCTAGAAAATCAAGTAAAAATCCATCACCCAAACCTAAGAGGAGATATGAAAAGCCAAAAAGAAAAGAAATATTGAGATTTGTGCCCAAAAGATGCCGAAGGATCCCACATGGCGGGTGTATTTCTGTACTCATGAATTTAGATATGTCGTACCCATAAGTGGAGTCTTGAATCCATATATATCCACCTACACTCCCAAGCAACCCTCACACAACCACCTAAATTAACGTCTAGAGCCCTTGGGGAAACACTATCCTTATGACATCATGTGGGTGAGGGAAATTAAGGAGAGTAGGAAAACACTTAAAGCATGAAACCTACCTGAGCACACTAGCTTAGGGCCAACTAAAATAAATTATTATTCACTTGCTACAACTTCAGAACTAAGACATGGTTTGATTTAATTATTATTTAATCACTCTATCTCCAACACTAAGTGGAATGGGAGGGAAATGAAATAAAAATTATATTCACTTACTAGCTACAATCCTTAGATTATTGGAACTTGCATTGTGCTAAGCATGGGTGGCCAACTCAACTCCCATCAAAATGCGTGGGACATGGCATTTTGTAGAAGTGGATTGGGATAGAAATGGTGCTACCTGTGGGATCCAGAACTAGCAAACAAACGATGTCTCATTTTGCATTCAGGAATTAGTCTGCATTGAGTTTCCCATATCAAAGGTATGGATCTAATTAGATATTTTCATTTTATTTGAAATTGTGGGTGCAAGGAGGAGTACGGGTGGTAGTGGTTGTTGGGAGAACCTAGGGTTCAATAGACATGTTGGGGAGGGCAATGGGATCACAGGAAGAGTGGCCCTTAATCAGGATTGCCCAATAGTGGCATAGTTGCATGTGAAGGAGATATGTTTTAAGCTTGGCTTATTGTGGAATGAAGGGACAATAGATTCCTTTCAGAGATGAAGAATAGAGGAGATTGAGATCAAAGTCAAGAGAGTGTTGAGTAGTTCAAGATTTGGGAAACTTCCCATGCCTGAACCAAGGAGGATCACAAGAAAAAGGAAACCCCAATGTGAAGACAGAATATATGGAAAATATATGTTAGACAAGTATAAATATAACAAGACATTTCACGCCATCATGTCATATTCATCATGGATGAAGAGGTGGAACCAGAACTAAATCTGAAATATATCAAATTGATTCAAGGAAGAGGCTATTTTGATATCTTTATTTCCCAAAGGCAAACTTAATGATGGAAAAACCCTCCCAAATATGTTGTCATAGTCATGTTAGTTGGGAGTGATGTAGGTTTTCTCATATCTAACTGATTCAAGAAAGAGGCTATCCTTAGATCTTTCTTTCCCTAGAGAGAAATTTGAGGTTGGGGGAAACCCTTCCAATATGATGTCATAGTCAAGTTATTTGGAAGCGATATACGATTTCTCATGATGAGGGGAAAACTTAAACTTTTATGCCAGACAATAGGAAGGTTCTTTATGTATGCATAAAGTATGAATTGCTATATGATCCAATGATAATGCAGTGAGCAATATGAAAACAACATTACACATAGGCCTTGTCATTGTGAGGGTGCCCTCTAATGGTTTTGCAATGGTAATCTACATTCCAACCAGCAAAAGTCATGCCATATAAGATTGTTACATGGATCAGGGTGGTTAATATACCACCACATCTATATAACAACCATATTTTGAAGGTTATGGGGGAGGTTGTAGGATGGATGATAAAGGTAGGTGAACATACCCTAAACAAAACCAGGAGCAAGTTTATGACATTGGAAGTAGATATCAATGTGGACAAGACAATTCAACTAAAAATATGGATCAATTGATATGGATATAAAGTCAAGTATGAGTCCCTACCAGAAATTTTCTTACTATGTGGAAAAATGGGACATCTATAGAGAAATTGTAAGGTGGCAAACAAATGGTGGGATGAAGAAATAGAATCTCTTAAGGGATCAGAAGACAGGGTGTGATGGTTGCAAGAAGAGGAGAAATGACAAACATATTATGGTTGGAATATACATATAAGAATTGAGTAGTAATAACAACCAAATTTAGGCGTTTATGCCCATTATTTATATATAATTTCATGCTATTATATCCTTAATATACCCAAAATAACTCTAGATACTTATCTTTTTATAATTAGTATATTTTGAAGATAAAGTTGTTCAACTAGCCAGTCTTAGGACTTGTAGGCACCGAACTTAAGAAAACATCAATCCTCTAGATTTTTCCCACTGAACTCGGTCGGGTCCCCTTGAACCTGGTTGGGTTTAGCCCCTGACTTTTTGTAGTAGCTCACAACAACACTCCAACAACACTTTTTCTTTGGGGCACAACTTCTGATGGTGTTTTCCGATGGGCACCAGATCAACTATTTTATCATAATAAATGCTATTTATTTGAAAATTCACATGATACATCAATACAAAACAAGATATCCACACTAAAAATATATCATGTATAATATGTACTACACATATTCAAATTGAATATTCAAATCAAAGTTAAACACACTATTTTTATTGCAATAGGAACTTGCATGTAATGATCATCCTTCTCATGCAATGATTGATAACCTAAAAGCCTCATCCTTATTGTACTACATGAATGTGTATCTAGGTAAAAAAGGTAGAACGTTTTCATAAATGATTAAGTCATCTCTATATTATAAATTTAACTTGTACTTAATTTTAGAATCAATTAGTTTAGCATATATATGCTATCTATTTGTAAATTCACATGAGTCATCAATATAAAATAGGATATCCACACTAAAAATATATAATGTAAAAGTAGTATTATACATCATTGAATAAAGTACTAAAATACAAGTCAAACATGTTATTTTTATTGTAGTATGTTGTTTTTATCCTTTTCCTACAATGAATGATAACTTAAAAGCCTCATCCTTATCTTACTGCATAAATGTAGCAAGATCACATGAGTTGTTGAATAGTTTCACGATGATGATATATGATACATAATTTAAATTAAACCATTCTAATTCTTACATAAAAAAATTTCCCAAGTAAAAAATGGTTTTAAAAAAGTGGTATTTTAACTCTAAAAGTGTTGAAAAGGAGCTTCAAGATTGACTAGAAATAGGAGAATGCAAATTTATTTCGTTGCATATTGCAAAAATCCACTAGTTGATTTGTGTTTTCTAACATGATCTTTTAAAATACGATTATCTACCAAGAGTGTGATGCATTGAATACTTGAATTTGACTATTAGGTCTATACTTAAAGGTCTTTCATTTAGTGAAAGGGTTTTTGTGCTTAGTCATGCAATATTTCTTCATTCCCAATTAGTTTAGTTATGATTTTACTAAAAAATACCATAAATAAACTAACAGGGAACTAAGAAAGATTGCATGACTAAGCAATAAAAAACCATTTATACATCTCGTTATTTATTTAAATAGTGCACTTTTACCTCCTTGTACGATGTTAGTTATGACAACATATATGCCACCAACTATTTTAGATCGTTGAGTCAACCAAACTGTTAGTGAAGCTTACAGATTGAGAAATATAGCGCTTCTTTGTAAGTTTCCTAATTTTATTCATGATTTGAAATACAACCATCTAGAAGATACAAGTTTGCTATTTTTAGCACATGAAATAAACCAGTTTAATCCAAACTTCCTTAAAAAATATCATGAAGTGGCCTATTATTATTTTCAATTTCTTATTTTTTTTCTTTCATAAATGAGTAATAATATGAGAATGGAACTTTTAATTTGTAATAAAAATGGATTCTGGTGCCGCAATGGGTCTTAGATACATGAATAAAATTAAAAATACCAAATTGGAAATAATATTTGTTTCATATTGTTGGTTTGATTTGTAACACTATATCATGAAAGAGCATAAAGTGTTTGTTTATATCAACCTACTACATGTAAATATTATAATCTTGTTTCTAAAGAGTTGCATAAGCTATCTATTGAAATATGCCCTTGTTCCTTTCACCACCTTTGATTCTCTAAAATAATAAAATTCATCGCCTACATGAGCATTGAAGCATATGAAGAAAACTTCCATGATGTCATGAGAACCCTTAAATTTAGTGATTATGTTGCACCTCCTCCTCTTTTAACATTTAGGTTTAAGGTAGAACCAAGTCGGCAAGTGACATGCAAGAGTGACACAACTAAAAATTTCATTGGTTATTGGATCTTTAGCTCTCTATATATCTCTGATTTGCAAGTTTATAAGTTTATTACCAATGACAAGTCTCAAGTTTATGTCTTTATAAACTTAGATAACAAATATTATCGCCAAAGTTCATTTATTATAATAGAAAATTTAGAACATTTAGTAAGAAATTTTAGTTTAATTCTACAACAAGGCAAATAATCCATTTTTCCTTCTTTGTGAATAATAGAAAATATGTAAATATTGATAAGAGTTGATTATATACACAAAAAAATTCTAATTATATATCATATATACACACACAAACACAAACACACACCATATATAGACACACACACAGACTATATATATATATATATATATATATATATGTGTGTGTGTGTGTGTGTGTGTGTGTGTGTGTATGTATTGTGTGGTTCCTAGTTATAGTATGACAGTGAAGATCAAATGGTTTACATTTTACAAAAAAATAGTCTTGATATGCAAACACACTTGAGTGTATTTGTGCGATCTATACACTCGAGTGTATTCTAGCTGACTATATATATATGGGAATTTGTTACCCAACTGGTAACATAAATTAGTTACCCATCGATTCTAGATACTAATTGAGGGCTTTGATTACAATTTCAACATTCTTGTAACAAAATATCTCTCTCCTGATTACAATTTGACGTGGAGATGTTTTTTCTCCAGAAATGTCATTGTTACTATTTTGAGAGACCAAAATAAAAAATTGATGCCATTTTTATAAAACTAGTCTTTGTATTTCAAATTCATTTGTCTCATTATAATTTGGTATCTTCCTACTACAAAACTAAATACACAAGTAACTAATGTTAGTTATCCAACTTAGGTAGCATATATATGTTAGTATATATAGGGGATATACTACATGGATACCTATTGTAAGAACTAAAGGAGACTATTTATGGCTATATGATAACATTTTACAGTTGGTATCGACACGATTGGAAGAACCGATTGAGACTATTTATGGATACATTGACGAACGGGATGATCCTCCTTTGCATTCATGCTCGATCAGCCAACAAAGATTTGTCCACAAAGCAAGATGTCATCAACGTTGGGTTTCTAACTAGAGGGAGAGATATGGATCTTGCTTGGGACATCTATCATACTCACCACTCACTACAGACAGAGGGGATCTTTCTTGTGATGGAGAAGCCACAAGAGGAGTAATGGATAGAAGAGAAGGAGATCATACAGAAGGAGAGATTATGGGATATCATTGTGAGAGGGGTGGGGTCAGCGTTCTTGGACTATTGGACTTAGAAAAAATCTATCTACCGATTCACTTTATCCAATTGAAAATATGAGATTATACAATATTCACAATCTTTGCACATGAAATGAGGTGAACTATGCATTTGGATTTTAATAAAATATTTATCTCATATTAATTTAGATGTAATATAATGGGTATGCATCTTTACAATTACACACAAATTGCATATGTAAGGAATATTTTGAGCTTGAGTCAATAATAGGATCGAGATATATAGATGTAATGCCTTACCACATTATGTATATAGTTAAAGGATAGTTCACTTGCAGAAGTAGGACCTAGGTGAAAACGTTATTTCCATGTGGTAATATAATGAAATTAATAAGAATGTGGGAACATTCTTAAATTAGTCTTGGTTTTGTCCTTGGTTTGTATATATATGACCACCTTGATAAAGGAAGATGATAGTATAAATAAGGCCTTTCTAAGGTAGGGTGTCACTCCTCAATAGTAAATAGAAAACCCTTGTAGTTTTAATAGCATGGTATGGATGAGAAACATGTCTTGTATCACATTGAGGAATTATCCTTGATAATAGTATAACATTTTCATGCAATACATGAGTACTAGAACATATATCAATGCATATGATCCAAGTAAGATATGCAATTTCATGCGAGGATTGTCTTAGAAGAAGTAGAACTAGGTTGAGGACATATTTCTTTCTTTCTAGTTAGGTTCTAGAGAAGGAGAATACAATGAACAAGAAGTCTTGATCCTTATTATAGCAGATACTTCAGTCTAATAAAATCATTCCTTCAATATATATGGTCCTACCCTAAGCTATTGTTTAGTAAAAGACATTAACCCTTTGAAGGAGTAAGGTCCTCATGATAAAATGAACCCTATATCTCCTAAGAAAAGCTTTATGTATGAATAGAGGATAGTATAGCTTTTGTATTATGGTGAAGAATGAGCTTAAGACCCTATAAAAATGAATAAAGCATGATCACTAGAACAACCTCATAAGTAATGCTTTGTCTTGCATTATGTATATATAATTTAGTTATGAAAATGTTATACCATATTCAAAAGAAATCGAGTAATAGACTAGGATACACTTCCCCTTGAATGATTAGAGCCTAAGAGGGCTCATCTGTAATAATTCATGGGGTAAATTTTTTTTCTTTCTGGAGTGATGATGATCATGGTATATTTAGATTCCCTAAGAAATGTACTTCTCTCAGTACAAAGAAAGATTTTTTTTTTGGAGATCTCACTTGAGCCAGCCTTTGTATGTATAATATTTCACTTTGGTAGTAATGGTTAATCTTCACCTAAAATCAAGACATGTTTTGAAATATGTGTAACTTAGAACTTGTGGTGCTAAGGAAAAAAGAATCCAACATCTACCTTGCAATTGTTTTGATGTTATTTTCGAGAATGACATTTTCTAAAGTGGGGTAAATGTAATATCTTGATGCTTTACAAGCATTTTCTTAAATTTAATATGAATGGGGATATGATGGAAATTATGTTATCTTAGAAATACTTTGAAATACAATTTTTGATATATTAATAAGTTTTCTTAGATAAGTAAATTGAAAGTTTGGTCATTTAATTATCAACGATTACTTATTAGAAATAGATATGTATTGGCATGATTTTTTTGTTTCTAGGGAAAATTATTTTGATGAATTTCAATAAGAATTCATGATATTTGTAAGTTATGTTATATGACTTTATAAGAAAGTTGTTTCAATGGTCAAACAAAATTATTATTAGGGGTAGGCATTGTTTTTTTGGTTTGTTTTAATACTAGAACTACAAATTAAACCACAAGTATCATCTTCTGAAATTTCCAAACAAAATCAAACCTTTATTAGTCCATAACCAAATAGAACCAAACTGTTAATATATGGTTTGGTTCAATTTAGTTTGGTTTCAAACATTACCTATGAAACTATAAATATTTTTAGTATCTTTCATGAAAATACAACCAAATGTTATCATATTATCAATCCATATGTCATAATAGATTAACTTTTAAATAAACATTATTAGAAATTGTTAATATAAGAACATATAAATAGAACATGTGTTGTCATAGTCCAACTAGCTTGAATTTGTAGCATGCATCATAAAATATAGTTTAGTTTTATTTTATTTAAGTACCATTTATATAGCACTTCATTATAATCAAATTTTATTTTTAAAGTACTATTATTGAGCGTTACTTCTACATTTTATCAAACAATTACTTCGAATCATATAAATAGTTTTAAATGCACATTTTCAAAAATATATGTATATATTTACTAACTGTCTTAACATATGTATTGGATGGTTTGGTTTGGTTTGGTTAAACTTCACCCATAAACCTAACTGACCCATTATTTAACAATTTGAACAAATTTAGAACCAAACCAACCCATTCACCCTCCTAAAACCATGGTTGCTTTATTTTAATTTGTTTAGTTTCAATGGTCTAGTTTGGTTTTATGCCCATACCTAGTTATTATGGGTTTGAAGGATGACACTGATGTTGTATGAACATCATATTTGTGATTACCTACACACATTTTACAAGATATACCATAGTTATGGTACTGATATATTTAATTTTAGAATTTTAAAATAGGATTGTGTGGTCCAAATTATGGTTCTAGAGAGAAAACCACAACTAAAAACTGCATTGCCATAGTCTATATATATGTGTGTGTGTGTCTATGTGTGTGCATGCGCATGCATGTGTGTGCGTATGTGTGTGTATGTGTGTGTGTGTGTGTATACATATCATACTCATGTAATTTATTATTTTTTCTCATGTAGATGACTAGATATATATTTTATAATGAAAATTAATGTAAACCCAATAGAAGTGGTAAAGTAAATTTTTTGTAACTAGTGCACACATGGTAGCTCATTTTATACATTTAATAAATGTACATATGTCATATGCACATGAAAATACTATCAACATATTTTACTTAAATATTATTTTTTTCATAACATTTCTGTGGATATGTTTACAAATATATGATGTTGTTAGAGAGTTGTGGTCATTGGAGGAACCATATACTATATATCATTTTTGTGGTCTTATTTTATATATATGTTGAATACACATGTGCAACAATTAGATAAAGAGTGTAAGACAATTAAGGTGGGAATTGGATATTTACCCTATAGGTGACATGCTATTCATTAACTCAGTGGTGAATATATTCAAGGAGATAAATTAAGGTAAGACAAATAAAGAAGGTGAAAGATGTAGGGATAAATAACGAGAGAGAGAGAGGCAGAAGAGATAAGTACAATCATTATCACTACTTTCTATTTTTCTATAATTAATTCAAATATTCTACCACCTTCATATAGGAGACTTTTCCCATATCTTTATTGGATATTATATCGTAATTGTATTTCTTAATTTTTTATTACTTATTTTAGACTATAAATAAATTAAAATAGGAAATAAACACAACTACATGTTTGAAAATGAGTGAATACAATAATGGGGAGAAAGAGAGAAATAAAATTGGAAATTTAAGGGTGATGATTTTTAGGGGAGAGAGACTTCAGGAGCCATTTAGAATAGGATAATGTTATTGGCAAATGAAAGAACGTGTTTTAGGAGAGAGAGATAACTAATGACCATTTTAGATTAGGATGTTGTTTGAATCTCGAGTTGGAAATAAGGATGGCTATTGATGTGAAAAAATCAAAGAGAGTAGTGCGTAAAAATGACTAAATATGAGATAAAAGAGATACTCAAGGAGGATGCATCATTTGGAAAATGATAAAACCTTATAGGATGATTTTCTCAATAAAAATGAAAATGAAATGTTAGTAATTGTGTATATTTTTTTTTCAAACACAATCTTTTTATAAATTATAGTTCAGTGAACATGTTATTCATGGGTAACAATGCATATGACATGTGACTATTGCATAACTCCCTACTAACAAATTTTTTCCTCTAACCAACCATAGAGAGAAGAGAGAGCGACTTTCCTTCTTTTCACCATTTTATATATCTAAAAAAAGAGATGATGTTATTGTGATCTAAGGTGTTCCAAATGAGACCATAATATTCTTTCCACTCATATTAGAGATGTGTAGTCAATGCTTGAAACTTATAGATTCATCTTCTCTTCATGCCTCCTCAACACTAAAAAAGTTTGTGAGCATTTCATTACAAAGAAAGATAACTCAAGATATACACAACTTATTGCAACTACAACCAAAAATCATTAGAAGAAAATGTGAGGAACGAGACCATTAACATGCAACAAATATTTCCACCAATGCCCTAGAAGTAATAAAAAGGATGGCACTTAAATGTTGATCAACCCCTTTGAAAAATCTCATGAGGAGGTAAGTCTTTCAAATTATTATTTTGATAAAAATATGATAGTTAGCATGTTCATCCACATGAACAAATATGATGGTTCTTTTTTATTATGTAATGTGAATAATATATTATTATATAATATTGTTAGGTCATATATGAAGCCATGCCAGATAACTGTGACGTATTCAAGGTGTTTCCATAGTCTAGAGGGTTTCCCATGTTAATATATCACCAATACTCCTACTTTCAACGCCATTCGTGACAACCAATGTTGAAGGTTGTGACACCAGGAGAAGACAACACAAGTAGAAACCTCCTCTGAGTCCCTATCCGACGCAGGAGGTGGCTCAAAAGGGCAAGAAGAAGATGTAGGAATTGAGAAGGTTATTCTTGCTTCAGGGGGGGGGCTCTAAGGTTGTTGCATCCGAACTTGAGGAAGGAGAATTTGCTGAGGATATTCCCAAGGCACTAGATATCTCAAGAATTGATGCTTCAGAGTTCCACATCACCCTGGCTGTTGAAAAGGTGGTAACTAATGTTGATGAGAACCCATTATTGATGCTTGACTAGTTCGATAACACTAAGTTACTAGTGGGAGGGAGTAGGAGTATATGTTCAAGATAGACGAGGAGCTTGGATGTAAAAGGAAAGAATAATAAGTCACCTAAAACCAACAATGGAAGAGGGACGACTAATACATCCTAATGCATGTCCTCATATGAAATGTGTGAGGGGATTTCCTTCTTAAGATGCAAAGGAAGATAAGGAGTATTCTGAACAAGATCAAAGTGGAGGTGATTTTCTATACTAAAACCAAGATTAAAAGAGAGACAAAAAATAGGGTGAGTTCAATCTCCCCTAATCATTGGTGATTTCTTTATAACATGAGCTCTTGAAAAGGAGGTCAAATCATTCTCAGACAGGACTGTAATGAAATGCATATTGATCTAATCCATATGAATTAATAGATGATGACAATGAGTTGCTTCAACCGTGGTTTTTTTTGATGTATTATGTCCAAAGTGTATGGGGAGAATCTAGAAAAGGATAGAGACAGTTTGTATAAGACTCTTACTAATACATATCCATAGGAGATTCCCTTGAATGTGTTGGGGGATTTCAACAACATTACAAGATATTGGGAAAATCATGATGGGCTCAGTGTGTCTGAACACATCTTGTAGAAATTCAATAATGCAATTGATGTTGTCAGGTTGTTTAAACTTAACAAAATCTAAGATATTACATCTTGGTCAAAAAAAAAGTAAGGCCTTATCCATATAATCACAAGTTTGTTGGATAGGGAGTTGGCCAACGAGTCTTGGATAAATATCTTCCCTATTTTGGTGGTTAAGATGGGATCTCACCCTTTCAACGATCATGCATGGAACCTTATAGAGACCAAAAACCCTCCTATACCATTTAGGTTCCTCAATCTATGATGTGAGTGGAAGGGATTCAAGGAGGTGGTGGAGATGAGTAGATGAAAACCAATTATTTGTAACCCGGTCTTTATAGTTCTAAAGAAGCTACAAATGATGACAAAAGACCTCTAAGTTTGGGATAGAGCAAAATTCAACGTACTCAACCTTTTGAAAGAATCTAAGATGGAGTAGAGGAATGTGGTTAATAATAGTTGCACTAATAGCTAGTCACATATAGCAATGGATGAAGAGAGAGAAAAGGAAAATAGATTGGAAGAGATCAAGAAGGCGCATGATTTATTCTTATAGTAGAGAAGTATGGTCAGGTGGATAGATGATAGGGATAGAAACAACAAAATATACCATTAAAAAATAAAAAGAGAGATTTTCTTGACATAATTCATGAAATGAATAACGAGCAAGGTCAGGTAGTGAATCACTAAGAGGAAATTGTTGGTCATGCAGTTAACTTCTTCACCAACTTATATAACCAAGAGGGAACATGTAGATGTAGGTGGGATTTTGTGCCTTAGAGGAAAATTATTGATGCAATGAATGTTGAACTCTACAGGGACACTAGTGATGTTGAGATCCATGAGGCTGTCCTATCCATCCACCCGTCCAAAGTCATATATGCATGGTTTCAATAGCATGTTCTTGCAAGTTATGTGTCCTACCATAAAAGAGGATGTGTGTAGTTGTTGTAAGGTGGTTTTCAAAAGGGGACATAATGGTGGGGGAAGTGAACCATTGCTTCATTAGAATGATATCAAAGTTAAAGGAGGCCAAACTCATCATGTATTATATAATGAATTCATGTTCTTCTGTCATCTACAAGGTGATTTCCAAGCTTGTTGCAAAAAAACTCAAGATCATCTTGCCTTAGATAATATCACAAGAGCATAATGCCTTTTTCCCAGGGGAGGGAGATAGAAAATTGCTCGCTTCTCATTGCTTAGTTCCTTAATGAATTCAATGTGGGTAACACGACAACTAAGGCTTGCATGAAGACTAATATTAGTAATACTTATGACCATGTCCATTGGGGAAATTTATGGTAAATGATGGGATCCTTGGAGCTTTCTCATTAGGGGATTGGGATCAAGAAATAGAGCACGAAAGCCAGTTCATTTTCCATCCTTATTAGTGGAACACATGTTAGACTGTCTCAAGTTTCTATCATGCTATTCTAGGAAGACCCACTGTCGCCTCTATTGTTCACTATAGTCATGTAGGGGCTTACCTACCTCATTAATGATGTGGAGGAGCAAGGAACTATGGAAATTTTCAAGTTTAAGGGTGCTAAGGTGATTTTCTCTAATAATGTCCAATTTTCTTGATAGGACATGCTAATAGGATGAGGGAATTCAAGAGAGCTCTTATCTTATTTGGAAAGAGCATTGGTCTCTACATCTGCCATCAAATCTCATGTCTTTCTCTCTAAATCATGTGACAATAGGAGAGGAAGAATCAAAGTTACAGTAGGTATGAATAGAGGAAGGCTACCCACTAAGTACTTAGGCATTAGGATTGTATGGGGTAGAGGTTCTTTTAGATATTTCAACATAGGTAAAGATAAATTCAGAGACAAAGTGGAATAACGGGGTGGCTTAAGGTTATCAACTGTAGGTAGATTGGTCCTTGTGTAAGATTTCCTATAAAGTAATATCAGGTACTGGGTTTATATGTGTGATATTCCTACTCCTACCATTGTTCCCGTAAGGGCATTTAATGCTAAGTTTGTGTGTTGTGGTAAAGCACACAACATTGCTCGGAGAACCCTGACTCATCCATACAAGTAGGGTGGGTGCAGATTGTAGACCTTGAGGAGATCCTGAGGGTGGGCGCTGCTAAGAGAGTTGATTGTTTTCTTTGTCATCTAGAGGGTGTCTGGTCAAAATGAATGAGAGACAAATATGAGGTTCAGATTACTTCTAATGATAGGTACAAACTTTTAAGATTCTAAAGGAAGATGTGTATCTTGTTTGGGAAAGTTCTCAACATAGTGTTTGTGCCAATGGTATTTGGTCTCAAGTTAATCAACCACCATGGATCAACACTAATTCAGGTAGAAGTGTGACCTGAGCAAGTGGTGTCTCTTCCCTACCTTGGGATACACACTAGTCGAATGAGATACGAATGGATACAACCCTAAGGAAAACACACTCGGGTCTTTCAAATTTATAAGGGACCCTATACTAACATAATCATTGAGACCATAATATATCACCCACAAGCACACAAGATCATATTGTAGTATAGGTGAATGGCAAGTCAGGGGTAGAGCCATAGGGAGAGAGGGGGCACTAGAGCTAGGTTAGGTGAGCTATGTTCCTAATGTAGAGAGTAGGTTTTTGGGGTTTGATGTTGGTTTGAGTTGATTATATTAATGATGCAAGCAAATGAAAATAAGAGAACAAGACAAGACAATAAAATCCTATGTTACCCTAAACAAGTTAAGTCTAGTGAACAAAATATGGCAACTAACTAAGCAAGAGTAAGAAACTACAACTAAGTTACACGAATGAAGCAAGTTAAATACTAGAGCAATTGATGACCTAAGTTATCACTAAATAGCAAGATTAACACTAGAAAGCTCAAAAGAGCACTAACTACTCAAGAAAGGACTAACTATCCAAACCTAAGCAATTGACTAAGAGGTGATGAAAGCAAGTAACTACACTAGTATAATCAAGCCAAGCAAACAAGATAGATTTTATACAAGTTATGGGAAGAGTGGGCTATTTGGGTGAATGTTACAAGAATCTAAGTTGAGGGTTGATATAGAAATAAAATCTTATATTTTCATTCTAGATTTCCAAATCAAACAATATAGTCAAATGAAATAAAATAACCCTAGGGTATTGGTTAGAAATGGATAGAATAAAGTGTGGAAGGGGAATTACACCCTTTCACCCCCTATCTAGCCTTACAAGACCTAATTGGACCAAGGTCTAGGTGGGATTTATATTGTATTAAACTAATCTAGATTTCTAGGTAAGGGTTATTTGGAAAATTGAGAGTCAAGGGTGAGAAGGTAGGGTAGAGATGAGGGTGTTTCACCTCATGCTGCTCACCAACTAGCCTTTAGAAAACTCTAGGAAATTTCACTAATCACTCTTACATTAGCTGCTTATATCTCACACTTAGTTGTAGGAGAAGAGATTTGTGTGTAGGAAGATAAGGTTCTAACTAGGGATCCACTAGTTGGACCTATGAGCAATTCCAGAGATAGCCACTTACAATTCATTTTCCCCTAGAATCTAGGTGCTTTAAGCATCACACAATAAGAAATCCATGTTTAGAAGCATAGATCACAAGTAGAATAATGGGAAACAACATATAAGCCATAGACAATCATATTAGAATGAAAATATATTCATTACAAGTTATTTCTACCCAACATGGTATCAAAGTAACATTTAATCCCCCAAAAAACCCACCAAGAGGGCTTAGGTACTCATAATCAAACAAAAGAGCAAAAAGGAAAGAAAAAAGAGGTAGAAGGCCATGGTAGCTCGTGGGAGATCCTCCTTCACCTCCTTGCTCTATAAGCCTGTACACCTCCCTCCAATATGGAAAATAACATGGAAAGGTAAGGTTGGTGGTGGAAACCCTAGAAAACTAGGGTTTTAGGGTGGAATGAGGTGGATATGGAGTAATGGAGGGAGGAAGGTAGGCATAGGTCTTTGAATGCAAAGGAGGATGAAAATGAATGATAGAGGTAGGTAACCTAGTGATGTGGCTACCATTATAGTATATACAGGTGGTGGGGAAGCACTAGGGTAAGTGGGGGTAAAATGGGCAAAATAGTGCAGAAAAACTAGGGTTTTAGGTGGTAAGATGGTCGCGCTGGGTAGCACGGCCATGGTGGATTGAGTGTAGAACAACCACGGTGGTAGGGAATGACCATGTTGGGAAGTCGAAAATGTTAGGTTGAAAATGGTGAAATGAAGGCTGGTAGCACAGTTGTGCTAGGCTACACGACCGTGGTGGGCGAGATGGAATGGAGGTCATTCTGCATGGAATGGCCATTCTGATCTTCGATAGCACAATTGTGATTGATAGCATGACCATTCTGGGGGCTTCTTGGCATGATCAGGCTGACTAGCACGATCATTCTGGGCATGTTGTTGTAGCTTGTAGAATCTTTCATCAACTCTGTGATTTTGGCATGTGTCAGCATAGTCGTTCCTTGGCACTACGGTCGTGTTGAGGTCTTCAACAACACTTTGCACTCCCATTCTTTGAGATCCATGGATTCATTTGCTTTATCTTGAACCTTTACCACTAGGGGTAGGTTGGGGGAGCTATGGGTCTTCTTTGGACCCCTCTATCTCTCCCGTCCATCCAAACATGGTCCAAGTACCTGAAAAACATGCAAATAAAGTCCATAAGTGCATTTGACAGAAAGATCCATATTGAGGGAACAACTTACATTCTAATAATGTTTCGATGTGATTAAGATGCAAAAAGACACAAGATGGAGCCCTAAAATAGGGCTGCATCACCACCCCAAACTTAAAACATACTTGTCCTCAAGTGTGCTCCAACTTAATTTCTCTCTTCAATTTCTTTCAATAAGCAAGAATGACAAATGCATTGTAATAGATGATGATCAATTAAATGGGTATAAAAGTGACTAGGTGCATGTGTTCCACCTCATTTATCTCCACTTTCACAAACCAATCATTAAAAGAGCACTGCGCATACAAACTTCAAATATAGGGCATAGAACACACAATCAATGAATATGGCTTTCATGTAGCTCCAGGTAGACCGTTTCATGATGGTGTTAATCACAGATGACTAGGAGCATTGTTTCATTTTCACACATTCAATCTTATGCTTCAAACCACACTAAGTGGCCCACGTGGATGTGGATAAGGGTGAAGTGAGCTAGGTTTGATGTTTCCTATCTCAATGGGTATGAAAATAGAAGAAATGGTTGTGGTAAGAGATTGGAGTGCTATTACACTCATCTTTTACTTAGATGCTCTTAAATAGGAGCATCTTTTATTTTCTTTTTGCTTTTTTCTTTTCTTCTTTTCTTTTATTTTGACCTTGGTGTAGATAGGTCATATGGTGGAGAGAGTGAACCAGTGAGACATATATATATGTCCACCCCAAACTTTTGAAGGTGACTAAAGCTGAATATGTGCACTTTGGCATCTTTTCATGAGGTAGAGTGGTAAGAAGATGATGAAAGAAGATTCGGGTCAAAGAGGGGTCACTAGTGTGGTTCTCCAAAGAAAATATCCTACATGAAAACTATTCCAACACTTCATCAAATAATGTCACACCACATGGGTGAACAATCATGAAATTCATACTTCTATCATGTGATTCCATAGGCCCTAAGATTTCATAGCTTTCTTAAATCACAATTCAACCAAAATATTCAAAAATATAAGAGAGGTGATTCACATGTAAAAAGTCAACAATCAAGACCATACAATAATAAAATCTGAGAATGTCGCAGACATTTGTCAAAGATCAACAATTCCAATTCATTAAGTAGAGATTGAGTCACTACATGGTTTTTGGTCAAGATATTTCAAATGTGGGAAAAATTGGACAAAATGGTGCAAATTTGCATTTAATCCAAACCTATGTTTAGGGAATAAAAAGCATTAAGCAAGCAAATCTAGCTAAAACACAATTTTTTTGAACAATTACTCAAAAATGCATGAAATTGAACTACATGATATGCATGAATGCAAGCAAGAACACAAAGAAACACACACAGTCTGAATAGACAAGGATAAGATTTAGTTACACTATTTGATCATATCGATAGAAACTTTACACAAGTTACATAGAGAATAATGTGGTGAAAGAAGGGCTTACCGCCCTACCACCCAAACTTTTAAACCATGTTTCCCTCAGTATGGAATAGAAGCTTAGAATGGTAGGGAAGAGGATACAAAGTCATGGTGGACAACTGCCAAGTGAGGGGATAGATCATCATATCATTAGGTGAGCAGGGTGAACCACAATGATCATTATGTGCAAAATGACCATTTTGGCTCGTGATCCACACGGTCGTGCTGCGTCGAACAGTCATGTTGTACTCCTTCCTGACACTTTCTCAATTTATTGCAATCTTCTTTTTAGTTTTTAATATTCCATTTAGCGATATCCTTCATGCATCATATCTATCTATTGTTCCTATGCTAATCATGATTTATAAAGAGATAAACCATCATGATTTGGTGTGTGTGTGCATTTTTGGAAGAACTAAAATGTAAAAAAACAAGAGGGTTTTGAGAATCTCAAACCACATGGGTTGCCTCCCAATAACGCTAAATTTAGAGCCTTCACCAAGCTTGTTTCTCTTTCTTCATCAAGTGTACACACCAAAAGTATCTCCCTCCTCTTCCAACGTGGTCCTCTCTAAATCTCTCACAATGTGGTCTTCGTCTAAAGGGACATGCATTGAACGATAATTGTGGTTTGCCAACCACTCTTCTTGGAAATTCAGGTAGCCCAAATTTCTAGATATATCCTCATCACTTAATATTTGCCTTTCTTCCTCGGTGAACATAAAGAACTCCATCTTCATCCTTCTATATGTGACTATCAGAGTGCCTACACACATGTTGATCTTTGCACCAACTGTGGACAAGAAGGACCTTCCCAAGATGATGTAATCCTTCCCCTCCATTAGTTTGTGTCCATGATTAGAAAATCAGTTGGAAAAGCAATGTTTATTATTCTATCTAATGCCACTATCTCACTTGTCAGTATGCCCATAGGTGTTCTCCTAGATCCATCACCCATTATTAGGACACAATATGTTGGTTTCATTTTCTCTAAGCCAAGATCAAAGTATATGTAAAATGAAATGATGCTCATGACTGAGCTGAAGTATAGGAGAGCATGCTCAATGAGTTGAAGATTTATGTATCAAGTGATAAAAGGGGTTCCTACATCTTCCCTTTTCTCCGGTAAGTGACCTGCCATTATGAAATGCATGTGTTTTGTAGAAATGATTTCTTTGGGTGGCATCAACACTACTTTCCTCTTCCCAAGGAAAACATCCTTAACCAATGAAAGCAATGTTTGGAGGTTTGTTGTTTGCTGTTTCAAGGATTCTATAAATCTTCCAATACATCAATGCCTGACCTTGGTGGATGGATCTCCTAGAGAATCATAGGCCTCCTACTTGTGTCAACATTTTTAGCAATAGCTTGTGGGCTTTTGGGAAGCATGTGGGTTGTCTTCATCTCATGAGGGAGGGTTTGGACCACCGACAGTTCCCAATAGGGTGGTGCACCGGGGGTTACCAACTCAATGACATGTAGGACAAGAGATATGATCTCATCACAATATGGAGGAGAAAACTAAATCTCCAGTGCCTTCGACACTTCCAAGAAAGTGTGGGACAACTAATCTCATGACCTTGATCGGGGGTGAAACACATGATATTATCTTCTCCATGAATGGTAGGACACCTGGGGGTATTTTCTCACTACAAAAGGGTTGGGCGTCCTACTTGAGTTATCAAGATAGGGCGGACCATGTTGATAAAAGGGTTATCTATTAGAGATGGCCTTGACCTCCCTTACGTAGAATAGGGTTGGATAATATTGAGCACCCTTACAGACTCTTTCATTTGGAAGTCAGTGAAAGGTCTTATGATATATGATGTAGTTGGTATAATTGGAGTAAAATGATATAAGACACATGCACTCATTTTTCTAAGCACATAACTTGTTTATTCTTATTTGTCTACTTCTTTAGCTCTTTTCAAATTATGCAAATCTAATGGTTATGTATATTTTAGCCATATAGTCAACACCTTATGTGTTGAACTACATTGTAACATATATTTTCTAATTCAGAGATGGCTGGAAGCTAATGGGCTTGGTGAGCTATATAAGGTGTACTCATTGTAAGATCCATAGTATACATGAGTAGACTTATACAGTTTGACTCTTGAAAATCTAATTATAGTCATGTAAGAAAAGGATTTGCGGCATGTGCTTAGGGTATCTACATAGGTGTGCACCATAACAAGAGCTTTGGTGCACTTGTAACTCACAAGAAAAAATGGAACAACAAAATCTTTGATGCTTTTACAATCTCTTCAAGACTTTTCCAAAAATGGTTCTTTATCACAAACCTTGGTCACCTTATCCTCCCTTTCCAAGAATTCCCCAACAACCATTCTTAAACCATATGACAGACACCATATTCACTTGCTCATGGGGAGGAGGGGAAGCTTGTGAAGATGGTGGTGGTGGTGGTCTTTGGTGAGGTGGGTTAGGATTTTGGAGGATGTAATTTGGTTGTTGTGGAGATTGTTGAGGAGGTTGTAGTGGATATGATTGTGATGGAGGTGGAGGGTATTGGTAGTTGTAGTTGGGTGGTTGAGGTGGGGGAAAATAAGGATTAGGGGGTCCTTGGTATTATTAAAGAGTAGGTGCCTGGCTTTGTGGTGGGATATCTTTGTTTGTATTGGCCATGGGGGGAAGAGAGTCTTCCCTTCTCATGACATGCAAGTGAAAGAGAAACTTGATCTAATCTTCGCTCAAGGTGGCTAATGTTTTTCCTTGAGCAAACACATCTTTCTTCATTTCATCTAGGCTCCTTAGCCTTCCGAGAACATCATCTTCAAACTTTGAACTATTTCTTGGCACTTGATGTTGTCTTGGTTTCCCTTGCCCATCTTCACCTTGTGGTTTCCAAGAGAAATTAGGGTTATTTCTCCATTTTGGGTTGTAAGAATTTGACATTGACCCTTGGTGATTGTGATTGCCAAAAGATCGGAAGCCCTTCATTTCTTCATCAAAAAAATCCATGGACATGATGGATTGACTGGTACAACCCCCAACTTGATCCTTCACCAGGTTCATCATGTCATCAATGATCTTTATCATTTGTGGATTAACCTCATCTCTAACTGGAGCTAGAAGAGGAGGAGGAGGAACCCAGTTCCTATCATAGATCTACCTCTTACTTGAAGCTCAGTGGTGTGGGTTTTCAGCAAGGTGCTCAAAAAGTGGCTAGGACTCCTCAGAGGTTTAACCATGAATGTTCCACTACAAGAAGAGTCAATCGTAGTCAGGATCAGTTCAACAAGATGGCATAGAAAGATTGCACTAACTTCCATAGAGTAACTTCATGGTGGGGGCAGTCTCGTAGGAGATTTCAGAATCTCTCCCAGACTTCATGAAAGGGCTCATTTTCCTTTTGCATGAAGGAGGTGATGCACCTCCTAATATGATTTAGCTTGTAAGTGGGGTATAACTTCTTCAAAAACTCATTCTTCACAGTCACCCAAGTCACCATTTTAGGCTTTGAAATATACCACTCCTTGGATTTTTCTTTGAGAGAGAAAAGGAAGAGGGTTATCTTTATGGAATTGTCAGTGACGAACAGAGTATGGAATGTTGAACATGTTTCTAGAAAGGTATCAATGTGGTGGTACTGGTTCTCATTCTCCAACCATAGTAAGTGGGTAGGAGTCCAATAAGGGCTGATGGGATGGAAAATTGTTGACCTGGCATATGGTCAACAAGGGTGGCGATTGGGGAGGTGTAGTTCCCCAGGGTGAAGTATTCATGGAGAGGGTGGTTTGGTGGCGTTGGAACACTCCCATGAGGGTTTTGGGCATCCATGCCTTCCATTTCAGATTCTCAGTGTTGTTTACGGCATTGATGACATCTTCTTCTACGTATCTAAGGGTCAAAGGGAACCAAGCCCCAGAAATGGTGCTAGAAGCTTGGTACATTTTTGTTTACCCCAAGGTATACACACCTATATCAATTGAATCTTGACTATATGTACACACCTAAGAGGCTCGAACACACTATGTATCTTTCAAAAATTACAAAGCCCTACTAGGCTGCTCACATAGACTAACACATTTACCCGCAAGAAATTGAAAGCAAGAAAGGAAACTAGACTAGTAGAAACCCTAAGTTAACCCTAAACAAGTTAAGTCTAGTTGAAAAAATAAGGCAACTAACTAAGCAAGAGGAAGAAACTACAACAAAGTTACACTAATGAAGCAAGTTAAACACTAGAGTAATCTATGACCTAAGTTTTCACTAACTAGCAAGATTAACACCATCAAGTTTAAAAGATCACTAACTACTCAAGCAAGGTATACCTATCCAAACCTAAGCAATCAACTAAGAGGCAATGAAAGCAAGTAACTGCAATAGTATAAGCAAACTAAGCAAACAAGATAAGTTTTAGACCAGTTATTGGGAGAGTGGGCCGTTTGGAAGAATGTTACAAGAATCCAAGTTGAGGGTTGATATAATATGTAAATCCTATGTTTTCATTCTAGATTGTAAAACCAAATAATATAGTCAAATGCAATGAAATAACCCTAGGCTATTGGTTGACCATGGATTGAATAGAGTATGGGAGGGGAATTACACACTTTCACCCCCTATCTAGCCTTACGAGGCTCAATTGGACCAAGGTCTAGGTGGGATTTCTATTAGATTCAACTAATCTAGTTTCTAGTGTGAGGTTTATTGGGGAAATTGATAGCCAAGGGTAGAAAGGGAGAGTAGAGATGATGGTGTTTCACCTCATGCTACTCACCATCTAGCCTTTAGAAAACTCTAGGAAATTGCACTAATCACTCTTACATTAGCTACTTAGATCTCACAGGGTGGACTAGCTCGGGCGGTGCGGCTCGCAAGCCCCTTGCGAGGGGGCACGGGTTCAACTCTCGGCTATCCACTGAAGTGAATCACCCACAGCGTCGGCCGGCCAACGATGCTGCTAATTGGGACCTCACCGTGTGGGCTAGGTGGGGTCTCCGGGGGGTTTACGCTGCCTACGGGGGTCACAAAAGTGGTGCTCGTACGGGACTGGTTCCCCTCGTCACAAAAAAAAAATACTTAGATCTCACACTTAGTTGTAGGAGAAGATATTTGTATGTAGGAAGATAGGGTTCTAGATAGGGATCCACTAGTTGGATCTAGGAGAAATTCCTAAGATAGCCACATACAATTCGTTTTCTCCTAGAATCTAGTTGTCTTCAAGCATAACATAACAAGAAATCCATGTTTAGAAGCATAAATCACAAGTAGTAATGGGAAACGAGATAGAAGTAAGAGACAATCATCATAGAATGGTATATGTTCATTACAAGTTATTTCCCCAAAACATGTTATCAAAGTAACATTTAATCCCCCAAACAACCCAGCAAGAGCGCTTAAGTACTCATAATCAAACCAAAGTGCAAAAAGGGAAGAAGAAGGAGGTAGAAGGCCATGGTAGCTCGTGGGAGATCCCCCTTCTTTACCTCCTTTCTGTAGAAGCTCTTACACCTCCCTCCAAGATGGAAAATGGCATGGAAAGGTAAGGTTTGGTGGTGGAAACCCTAGAAAACTAGGATTTCAAGTGGAAATGAGGTGGATACAGAGTAATGGAGGGAGGAAGGTAGGTGGATATCCTTGAATGCAAAGAGGGATGGAAATGAATGTTAGAGGTAGCTAACCTAGTGTTTTGGCCTCCCTTATAGTATATATAGGTGGTGGGTAAGCACTAGGGTAAGTGGGGGTGATATAGGTAAAATAGTGCAAAAGAACTAGGGTTTTAGGTGGAAACACAACTATGATGGACAACATGACCGTGGTGGGTAAAGTGTAGAATAGACATGGTGGTAGGGAACGACTATCTTCAGAAGTGGAAAATGTCAGGTTGAAAATTGCAAAATGAAGGCTAGTAGCATGGTCGTGCTGGGCAGCACGACCATGGTGGGGGCTAGGTAGAACGGTCATTCTGGGTAGCACGACCGTGGTGGGTGAGATGGAATGGAGGTCGTTCTACATGGAATGGCCATTCTAATCTTCAGTAGCATTGCCCTGCTGGATAGCATGGACGTTTTGGGGACTTCTTGGCATGACCATGTTGGCTAGCACAACTGTTTTGAGCATGTTGATGTATCTTGTCGAATCTTTGATCAACTCTGTGATTTAGGCATGTTTCAGCATGATTGTTCTTTGATACTACAACTGTGTTGATGTATTTAGTAGCACTTTGCACTCCATTCTTTGAGATCCATTAACACCTTTGCTTGACCTTTACCCTTGGCCACAAGGGGTAGGTTGGGGGAGCTATGGGGTCTTCTTTGGAACCCTCTATCTCTCTCATTCATCCAAACATGGTCCAAGAACTTGAAAATCATGTAAAGAAAGTCCATAAGAGCATTTGATAGAAAGATCCATATTGAGGGAATAACTTGCAATCTAACAATGCTTAGATGTGATTAAGATGCAAAAAGATACAAGATGGAGCGCTAAATTAGGTCTTCATCACCAAGCCTTATATGGGGTCACTTTCACTACCCCAAGTGCATCACTTGTCTCTATAGGGATCTACTCATGAGGCTGCCTACCAAGGATAAAATGACTATTTGGGGTTTCTAAGAAGACCCAACATGTAAGTTGTGTAAGAGTGTGGATGAGTCCATCAATCATGTTTTGTTCATTTTTTTTCTATTTCAAAAAGGTGTGGTTGATAGTGTGCCTAAAAAATTGATGTGGGCTTAGGTTCCTAGAAACTTGAATAATATCATGGAGTGGATAGGAAGGAAATTTAAGAATGGCAATTAGATTTGCACTTCTTAATATGTACTTGATTTTCTATGTTACTTCATCTACTATGAAATGAACATATGTATACACTCTTCCTAGGAAAAGGAGGAGATGAAATTGATTGATAATATTAAGTAGTTGTCTTGTTAACACCAAGTATGAAAGATTTTATAATCTAAATGCTAATATTAGAACCTACTAAGATTTTTTAATTAAACCCAAAAGTGTGTTTTGCATTTATGGTCTATCTGATATGTCTTGTTTTGTATAGTATAGCCTTGCTATTTGCCTCTCTTTTGGAAATCCATAACCTATTAAAAAAAAGAATATTTACATGGTGGGAGGGCATGGTAGCTACTTCTAGCCCAAGTTAAGGAAACTAGACACTCATGTTAATCAATAACAGTATTGATTTATACAATATAGTGGTCATTGACCAAAATAATAATAAAAATGAGATGAATAGTGTGATGGGGTGGGATGTAATAGTAGACAGACTAGTAATCCCATAAAATTACTCTTCATTGGTGTAGATTTCCTATTATTTAGACAATGAAGATGGAGGTAGTAGTAGTATAAGTCATTAGATGGCATTGGAGGTTGATGATGAACTTCACAACCTTCCTTCAAGGTGAGAAGTGATAGTCTATACATGGAAGTGGATGGAGTTTGAATTAATGAACGCACTCGTCCTCTTTGATGGTGGTTGATGCTTAGGGTACAAAGTGGAAGAACTTCATGTAGGTATGGATAATAAGATGCCTCTCATTGAGGCTAAAAATCTATATTTATAGTGCTTGGTTATGTGCCCAAGGTGGACCAAGGTACAAGGTGTGCAAGACACTTTTCTTGCACCTCAATCCTTAGGGCACACACAACTCCTTTCTTACAGTGATAGCATACTCCTAAAACTTTCATCAGTTGATGAAGGTCCAAATCCTTTAATGGTTGGTGGCCCCGTTACTTCATTGATTGATTAAGTCATGAACTTCATCGATCTTCAATATTGGCATTCCATCAGTATGTGACTTTTCCATGCAGTTGGTTGATGGCTCTATAGTTTCATCAGTGGGTTCCATCATCATTGATGATGCCTTAATCAATCATTAATTCTCATCCTGATAATTTTCATTGGTGAAGGAACTTGTGGTTCCATTGGTTGATGAGCATAGGACTTCATCCATGGAGGACTGCCACTCATCTCATCTCATCTTCTATTGGTTGATGATCTTCATTAGATGGATGATGTTTTCATTGTTTTGTGATGATGTATGGTTTGGATCAATGAATGTTCTGGTTGATGAACTCATTGGTTGAAATTGGTCTATGAATTTCTGTTGGGTTTTAGGGGAGACAGAGAAGGCAGCGGAAACAAAATTTTCTTCTCCCAAACCCAGAATAAGGAATCGCATCAACGTATATACAATAGAAAAGATGGTTTGTAGAGGCGTGCCTTGTCCCAAGTCTTGCTCAGAGACGTTACCTCATGACTTGCACAGTCTTCCCCTCCAGTCTTGGACGGTGTCTGTGCAACTCCTAGTCTCATCGGGACTATCGGGATTGACAGCTGTCCTCCGAACGGCAGAAGTCTCCCGCCTCTACAGTCATCCACAAGGACTTCCTGGAACTCCGATCTCCTTGTCCAATAAGGAATCCGAAGGAGTCATACCCTCCTGTCGGCATACTAGTCACCGACACACTCTCCTGCAACCAGTTTCCTTTCTGCAGTTGTCTTTCCCTTGTTGTGCCTCCCTTATCGGGTAGCACTTGCTCGGGCTCTCTCGGTTACCAAAACCAGAGAGAATGACAACTTTGTAGAGCAACTGGTGTTCTAAGTTATACTTTGAGAAGACCCCAATACCCCTATATATAGGGGGGTCATGGGACATGGTTCTCTACCCTGGGCAATGCAGAATTATAGAAGGAGTAGAAGGGTTGGAAATGTTCCACAAAACAACCAACTGTGCCAGTTGAATTGATTGTTTCAACCCTGAAACGGTCGTTTGGTGACCTCAACCAATCGGTTCACACCTAAACTGATCGTTTGGGACCCCTAATCCTATCGGTTCACTGCTGAGATGATCGGTTCGTGGTCCTGGTCCAACTCAAATTGACTTTCATATTTGTTTTTGTAAATCAAATATTAATCCTTGTTCCAATCAAATTTGTACAAGTGAAACAAATTGTATTTGCAAAACAATCTTCTAACTTTCCAAACGATCTGGGTTAGACCAGTTGAGCCGATTGGTTCAACCCTTGAACCGGTTGTCTCAGCCTGTCTTGATCTGATCGGTTCATCACATGAACCGATAAGTTCACTAACCTGAGCCGATCGGTTCGTCACATGAGCCGACCGGTTGGGGCAGTAAACTGTGCAAATCATTCAATCACAGTTTCAATCAACCCGATACTCTAATCAATTGGTCCAACACCTTGAACACTATGATATTGAGCTATCAATTTATTGAGTGTTTAATTGAACTACTAAACTCCTTTAGTAATCAATCTAAACATCATTTGTGGATAAAATCCTCTTCCAGGTTAAATCCTATGTGTGTAACCCTGTAGGTCCATTTCATGTTGGTAGTGAAAGTCCATAACACTTATGACTTCACAAGCAAAGAGCGGTGCATATTCGCACATCAGTGCTACCCAAGTGAAATAGAAAGTTGGAGAACAACTTTCAATCCTACAATCCGTGAATGGTGTTACAGTGAATGTATAATTCCTTTGTCACTAATGTCCTGAATGAACTCAAGGCATGGAATAGTCATCCTTTCAACGTTCATCCATTTCCTTGATCTCATAGCAGATTGGGTGAGATGTGTGTGACATCAATATCACATATTGATTCATACGTGCATACACATGCATTTCTCAATCCTACTCATCAAGTGGCCATGGACATTAAACTCCCTTAGGAGGGAAAAATTCCATATCTATCACTCATCCCTCAAAAGCCCCATGTGTCAAAGTCACCCAATCATCACCTTTATAACAACCCATGTTTCAGGAATGTGTTTAATGATTTCAAAGTGTACCCAATGACATGTGTTGAGTGTAGTGATTTTAGGTCAAAGAATCACACTCACCACCATCACTGTGAGAGATGACTGTGACTACCAAATCATGGTTCCATGTGTCACTCTCAGGGTGGGTCTGTCTGGTACACTTGTTCTCTAACAAGTACCTATGTGCTTGGTTTGATATCACTATATCATGACTAATAAGATTCTTTCATCAACCAACACACAATCTAGTCTTTAGTGTTATTGATGTCTATGGTTATTTCCACAATAACAACCAACTAAGGACTAAACAAGAATGTATACTCTTATCATCCGTATGATCTCATCGTTTAGGTCCTCAACCCAAAAGCATACGTCATTGAGTAAAACAATTCTTTAGACATCTATCATGTTACACTATCATCTCAGAAAAAGTTAAACATATATATTGGAAATTGCCTTTATTATTATTCAAATCATTTAAAAAGTATCCCATTACAATCATCACATGACTTGCTCTATGGGCATACATACCAATAGACTCCCACTTGCACTTAGAGCCAATCACCTAGGAACCTTAGTCCTTGTGACCTAGCATGACCATCATGCTTTTGCTGAGAAAGGGCCTTAGTCAGTGGATCAACTATATTGTCTTCAGTTGGTACTTTGCAAATCTTCAGAGATCCTCACTATACAATCATTCATATGAGATGGAAGCGTCGCAGTATGTGCTTGGACCACTGATGTGATCTGGGCTCCTTAGCTTGAACAATAGCTCCATTATTGTCACAATAAAGCTCAATTGCATCACAGCTACTGGGAACTACACCAAGTTCAGAGATGAACTTCCTGATCCACACAACTTCCTTTACTATATGTGAAGCAGCAATATACTCAGTCTCTGTAGTAGAATCGGTAATTGTGTCTTGCTTAGAACTCTTCCAACTCACAACTCCATTATTTAGGCAAAACACAAATCCTGATTGTGATATGTAATAATCTTTGTCGGTTTGGAAGCTTACATCAGTATAACCCTTTACAACTAGTTCTTCATCGCCGCCGTATACAAGGAACTGATCCTTAGTCCTTCACAAGTACTTGAGGATGTTCTTTACGACTGTCCAGTGAGAATCCCCGGGATCTGACTAGTACCTTCTCATCATGCTGAGAGCATACGAGACATCTGAGCATGTGCACAACATAGCATACATGATGGATCCGATGGCTGATGCATATGGGATTCCAGTCATACTCTCCCTCTCTTCACAAGATTGGGGACATTGAGCTCTAGAGATGGTGACTCCATGTAGCATGGGGACGTTGCCTCTCCTTGAGTCTCCATGCTGAACTGCTTCAACACTTTGTCAATGTACGTGCTTTGACTTAGTCCGAGAAGCCTTTTAGATCTATCTCTATGGATCTTAATTCGTAGGATATAGGATGCTTCTCCTAAGTCCTTCATTGAGAAAGTATTCCCAAGCCAAGTCTTTACCTTCCCTAAGGCTGATACATCATTCCCCATCAATAGTATGTCATTCACATACAATATGAGGAATGTGGTTGTGCTCCCACTAACCTTCTTGTACACACAAGGTTCATCTTCATTTTGAATAAAGCCAAACACTTTGACTTCCTCATCAAATCAAAGATTCCAACTCCGAGATGCTTGCTTTAATCCATAGATTGATCTTTGTAGCTTACAGACTTTATTGGCATTCTTTGGGTCTACAAAACCTTTAGGTTGTGTCATGTACACATCCTCATTTATATTCCCATTAAGGAATGTAGTTTTAACATCCATTTGCCAAATCTTATAGTCATAGTAAGCCGCAATAGAAAGCATGATCCTGATGGACTTAATCATGGCAACTGGAGAAAATGTTTCGTCATAGTCAACACCTTGAACTTGTCAAAAACCCTTCACAACCAATCTGCCTTTATAAGTTTACACATTGCCATCCATGTTGGTCTTCTTCTTGAAGACCCACTTGCACCCTATGGGTTTTACCCCTTCAGGTGGTTCCACCAAAGTCCATACTTTGTTGGAGTACATGGATTCCATCTCAGATTTCATGGCCTCAACCCATTTCTCAGAATCTAGCCCCTCCATAGCCTCTAGATAGGTAGTTGGATCATCATCTATGATCAACTCACCGCCTTCCAAAGTTACAAGGTATCCAAACCTCTCAGGTTCAAGTCGTGTCCTACTAGATCTACGAGTCCTTGTGTTACTTGAGGAGACTAAGATTCCACAACACCTTATGAATCTCTATGTTCCTCTTGTACATCTACTAGTTCAATGTTTTCTTGTTGGGCTTGAACCTCTTCAAGCTCTATTTTCCTCCCACTGCTTCCTTTGGAAATAAATTCCTTTTCTAGGAACACAACATCCCTGACAACACACACTTTGTTGTCAGTTGGGTGGTATAAGTAATATCCCTTGGTATCCTTAGTATATCCAACAAAATAACATTTATCGGACTTGGGTCCAAGCTTATCAGGAAACATTTTCCTGACGTAAGCCTCACATCCCCAAATCTTCATAAAAGACATATTGGGATGCTTCCCAGTCCATATCTCATATTGTGTCTTTTGAACCGATTTAGATGGTACTCACTTAAGTTTAAACGCGGCGGTTTCAAGAGAATAACCCCAGAAGGAAATTGGAAGATCAACAAAACTCATCATTGATCGCACCATATCCAGTAAAGTTTGATTCCTTCTTTCAGACACACCGCTATGCTGTGGTATTCCAGGCAGAGTCCATTGTGATACAATACCACGGGCTCGCAGAAGGTCCTCAAACTCCTAGCTTAAGTATTCTCCATCTCAATTAGATCGAAGTGCTTTAATACTTTTACCAAGTTGGTTTTGTACTTCATTCATGAAATCCTTGAACCTTTCAAGGGTTTCTGACTTATGTTTCATTAGGTACACATAGCCATACCTACTGAAGTCATCAGTGAAGGTAATGAAGTACTAATATCCACCTCTAGCATTAGTTCTAAAAGGCCCACATACATCAGTATGTATGAGTCCTAATAGATCGCTAGCTCTCTCACCTTTACCTGAAAAGGGAGTCTTGGTCATCTTGCCCAGCAAACAAGATTCACATGTCTCTATTGATTCATAATCAAAAGAGTCTAGATAACCATATTTATGGAGTCTAGAGATGCGCTTCTCAATTATGTGCCCTAGACGACAATGCCAAAGATATGTTTTGTTTGAGTTGTTGAGTTTTTGCCTTTTGGTGTTTATGTTGTATACACTTGTCTCTATATCTATCAAGTATAGACCATAAGACATTGGGGCACTGCCATAAAATATCCCATCTTTTGAAATGGAACACTTTCCATTCTTAATAAGAAATTCAAAACCATCCTTGTCCAAACAAGAGACGAAAATGATATTCCTACTTATGGAAGGTACATAATAGCAGTTATCCAACTCTATTATTAGCCCACTAGGTAGAGTTAACTTATAGGTTCCTATGGCACTGGTGGCAACCCTTGCCCCATTAGCAACACGTAATTCAAGCTCGCCTTTCCCCAAAGGCCTACTTCTCTTAAGATCCTTCACATTTGAACAAATGTGAGATCCACATCCGGTACCCATGACAAAGAAGTAGTAAAGTTAATCTCTATTACATATACACCAGAAGTAGAGATCTCTATCTCTCACTTCTTCTTCCATCGTTCCTTCCATCCTCTCGATATTTTCAGCGTAGAAGATTCTGACATTGGTTTGGCGAGAGAATCCTTCTCTCCCTCTACTTTGTCCTTAGACTTTGTTCCATTGATCTCCATCAATGAACTATCCTTCTTCTTAAGCGCACATAGAGTGGATTCAAAGGCTTCCAGTATATTTGTATTGTGTAGAACACTTCTCACAATCCCCAACCAGTTATGGAATTTATTCTCAATTAATTTGCCCATTTTAAAAGATGATTCTTTTGCCATTCTAAAAGAGAAAATTGCATTTGTCAAAACTCTTTTTGATTTGATTTGATTTGAATAAAAATTGACAGTAGTTAATTTGGCCTTTAATTAATTACCGCTCCCACTATTTTGATTCAAATTGAAAGCGCTCACCATTAATTCAGAAGATTGCAGCGTACAATCTCCTAGTGGGTCAAGATCTGTATTTCATCAAGTCATGAGTCAGCTTTGGCTGATCGCCCACAACTTGACTATTTAGGTAGGTCATCATGCCAATTGCATCATATGCAACTCTTGTTGAATGAACATGTGCAACACCTTGCCATGAACATTCCATACCTCTGGGCTTAGATGCTCTAAGAATCACCAGTTAAGTCTAACCCAAAAGCCGACATGGTAAACATGCACCCTACTTTGGCAGAACCTACATGCTTACCCTTCACACATCCATGAGATAGACGGCGCACCATGCTTTGGTATAACCTACGCTTGGTCGATCAAGTTTTTCATGTGTGTCGCTAATGGAAGGCATGAAAGACTTAATATTTAGATGAGGGATTTGGTTTTTATAGGTACATTTACATATCCAATCACCACAATATAGTAAGTATCATATACATGCTATATCCCACAGAAAACATGTGAAATGGTAAAAGTAATGATTATGGTCATCCTAATGTGATTCCTCAAGCCAAGAGAAATCATGGTCATCTAGGTCCACATCACATGCAACCTGTACAAGATGAACTCTGTGCTTCACCATTCTGGGTTTGATCAACTCATCTCCATGATTGATCGGCTCATCATCAGGCCAGTCGATTGGGTGCCACCAGCCGATCGACTGGTGCCTCCAGCCGATCAGTTCACTGGTCGCCGTGCATCTCCTCAGGTCACCACCTACTCATCTCGCTCCTCAAACTGGTCAAAAAGTCTATCGTTCTTTGACATAACATGAAATAAAAGATCTATCATATTTTATATTTGAAAAAGGAAACCCCGAGTTACATTTGGGGGGAGCAAAGGTAGGAAAGAAATCTCGAGTTATCTCGAGTTACATCAGGAATAGGAGATAGGGAAATGGTGTGCAGACCAAGATGCAAGCAACTACATTCAACCAAGCACACACATACAAAGGGTTTATTGGCCATAATCATGCTATACATCCACTACAGAACTCATTTAAGGGTGATGCGCATCGAGTGCATTTATATTACATATCATATATGTATATTGGGATTTTTGGATTTAGGATTGGACATGCATAAAGCCAATTTTATTTGCGTCGTATGCAATAAATAAAGGTGACAAACCAAAATCGATCACATCGATAATCCTAAACTATAGAGCAGTTGACGTGGCTCTGATACCACTATTAGGTTTTAGGGGAGACAGAGAAGGCAGTGGAAACAAAAAATTTCTTCTCCCAAACCCAGAATAAGGAATTGCGTCAACGTCTATACAATAGGAAAGATGATTTGTAGAGGCGTACCTTATCCCGAGGCTTGCTCGACGATGTTACCTTGCGGCTTGTGCGGTCTTCACCTCCGGTCTTGGACAGTGTCTATGCTGCTCCTGGTCTCACCGGGACTGTCAGGATTGACATTTGTCCTCTGAGCGACAGATTCCCCCGCCTCTGCAGTTGTCTACATGGACTGCCTGGAACTCTGATCTCCTTGTCCCACAAGGAATCAGAAGAAGTTGTACCCTCCTATCGGCATACTAGTCACTGACACACTCTCCTGCAACCAGTTGCCTTTCTACAGTTGTCTTTCCCTTGTTGTGCCTCCCTTATCGGGTAGCACTTGCTCGGGCTCTCTCGGTTACCAAAACCAGAGAGAACGACAACTTTACAGAGTAACTGGTGTTCTGAGTTATACTTTGAGAAGCCCCCAATACCCCTATATATATAGGAGGGTCACGGGACAAGGTTCTCTACCCTGGGCAATGCGGGATTATAGCAGGAGTAGAAGGGTTCAAAAATTTCCATAAAACAACCAACTGTGCCAGCTGAACCAATCGTTTCAACCCTGAAACGGTCATTTAGTGACCTCAACCGATCGGTTCACACCTGAACTGATCGTTTGGGACCCCTGAGCCGATCAGTTCACTGCTGAGCCGATCGGTTTGTGGTCCTGGTCCAACTCAAATTGACTTTCATATTTGTGTTCGATTAATCAAAGATTAATCCTTGTCCAAATCGAATTTGTACAAGTGAAACAAATTGTATTTGCAAAATAGTCTTCTGACTTTCCAAACGATCTTGGTTAGACCAGTTGAGCTGATCAGTTCAACCCTTGAACCGATCATCTCAGCCTGTCTTGAGCCGATCAGTTCATCACATGAGCCGATCAGTTCACTAACCTGAGCCGATCGGTTCATTACATGAGCCGATCAGTTGGGGCAGCAGACTGTGCAAATTAGTCAATCGTAGTTTCAATCAATCTGATACTCTAGTCAATCAGTCCAACACCTTGAACACTATGATATTGAGCTATCAATTGATTGAATGTTTAATTGAACTACTAAACTCCTTTAGTAATCAATCTAAACATCATTTGTGGATAAACTCCTCTTCCAGGTTAAATCCTATGTGTGTGACCCTGCATGTTCATTTCACATTGGCAGTAAAAGTCCATAACACTTATGACTTCACAAGAAAAGAGTGGTGCCTAGTCGCACATCAGTGCCACCCAAGTGAAATAGAAAGTTTGAGAACAACTTTCAATCCTACAATCCATGAATGGTGTTACAATGAATGTATAATTCCTTTATCACTAATGTCCTGAATGAACTCAAGGCATGGAACAGTCATCCTTTCAACATTCATCCATTTCCTTGATCTCAGAGCAGACTGGGTGAGATGTGTGTGACATCAATATCACATATTGATTCACACATGCATGTGCATGCCTTTTTCAATCCTACTCATCAAGTGGCCATGGACATTAAACTCCCTTAGGAGGGACAAATTCCATATCTATCACTCACCCCTCAAAAGCCCCATGTGTCAAAGTCACCCAATCATCACCTTTATAACAACCCATGTTTTAAGACTACGTTTAATGATGTCAAAGTGTACCCAACGACATGTGTTGAGTGTAGTGATTTCAGGTCAAAGAATCACACTCACCACCATCACTGTGAGAGTTGACTGTGACTACCAAATCATGGTTCCATGTGTCACTCTCATGGTGGGTATGTCTGGTACACTTGTTCTCTAACAAGTACCTATGTGCTTGGTTTGATATCACTATATCATGAATAATGAGATTCTATCATCAACCAACACACAATCTAGTCTTTAGTGTTATTGATGTCTATGGTTATTTCCACAATAACAACTGACTAGGGACTAAACAAGAATGTATACTCTTATCATTTGTATGATCTCATTGTTTAGGTCCTCAACCCAAAAGCATACGTCATTGAGTAAAACAGTTCTTTAGACATCTATCATGTTACACTATCATCTCAGAAATAGTTAAACATATAGATTGGAAATTGCCTTTATTATTATTCAAATCATTTACAAAGTCTCCCATTACAATCATCACATGACTTTCTCTATGGGCATACATACCAACAATGTCAACCAACGTAAATACTTCTTTGGATAAGAAGCTACAAGAAAGTGCAAAGTAATCACTAAATGGGTAATATCAACTAATGTATGTAGTCGCTGGGATTTATCATGTGAATGCACTAGTACAGAAACAACATTCAATGTCACTTTTCTGGGCGTCAGTTAATTAGGAAATTCGACGCCTATAATATTCAACGTCCGTGATGTAGACCACCCGACGTCTATAGTCAAGACACGGGTACCGCTTTGTATTCAGCGTCGACTGGGTAACAAAAAACCGACGCCTAAAATCTCCAGCGAAATCCAGTTTTCGAGCAAAAAAAATTTGGCCCCAAAGTGTCACATACAGCGTCGGTTTTTTACCAACAAACTGACACCTATATAAGATGAAAATTTGCGCGAAAAGTTCCAGCTTAGGTGTCGGTTATCCTGCGATACCCGACGTCGATAATGGTTCCCGCCAAATTATTTAGGGAAAAATTTTTCTAATTGGACGTCGGGTGTTTAAGAGGAACCGACGCCGAAGACTTTAGGTGTCATTTGTATGTGATAACCGATGCCTTTTACGAACTTAATAGACGCATGATCGATCGCAACTAGTGTTCCCCTTTCCTGTTTCATTGTCTTCATTGCCCGCTAGCTGCTGCTCCATCGCCCGCTAGCTGCCTACTGGTTCTCGCTGTCGCCGATGCTGCCTCACCTCACCGTCGCCACCGACGGTGCTGCTGCTCTGCGTCGCCGTCGTCGACGCTACTACTGCTGCTGCTTCGTCCTGCTCCGTCCTGTGCTGCCCTAGCTCCGTCCTGTGTCACCGCCGCTGCCCGCTCGTTCTTCCCTGCTCACGTCTGTCGCACCGTGCCGCCTAGCTTCGGTCTACTCTCCAGGTATTAGCCGCACGTAGCCTCTGTTCTTCTTTCTCCCTAGCTTATTACCTACATGCAGCAAACACGACCGTGGTAGGCCAACACAGCCACGACCGTGTTTGCTATTGGTAAGGATATGAACAAATCTATATGTAATGCTTTATGTAAATTCTAGGATACAAACAAATCTTTTGCTTGAATATATTTGTGCTTCTAATCCTAATGCTTGACCTAATTTAGTAAATTTTGATGCATGTTGAAATAAGATTTAAACTTGTCCATTCTAGCATCCTAATTTGATTTGATTAAACCCTATCATTGATGAAACCCTAACATCAATTGTGATGAAACCCTAACATGTACATATCTATTATTGTGTTTGTTGGCCTAGAAACCCATCCAAGATTTACTCATTAGGAGTAAATCTTGGATAGTCCCCAGTTTGGGACTATTCTTGAACACCTAATCTCACTTAGGATGTAAGTGTATAATGTGTATTGGGTTTTCGAGAAAATTTTGATAGCATTTCCTCGTTTGTTCTCTAAGTACATATGTACTTAGAGAATAGCGGGGAAATGCTGCCGAAATTTTTTTGAAAACCCAATACACATTATACACTTACTAGTGAGATTAGGTGTTCAAGGATGGGATAGGTGGTACACATTTATTATATATAAGAATGACATCACATGTGTTTGTTGGCCTAGAAAGTGAACAATCTTGGATAGGATGTGAGTGTATACCCTAATCTTGTCCTAATATATACTTGTTTTCTCTTTGATCATAGAATGGATAGATCATGGATGTCCATTCACAATCGCTGCACCCCAGAGTTTATATTTGGTCTTGATCAATTTATTAGATTTTCCGAGGAACATAGGAAAAAACCTACAGACAGGTTCTACTTCCCATGTAGGCATTGCGGTAACAACTTGAAAGTCAGCACTGGTGAGGAAATCAAAAGTCATGTCATGTGCAATGGGATTGTACAAGGCTATACAGAATGGCACTGCCATGGAGAGATTTCAAACTCGAAACCAGTAGATGTCAATAGCAGTGCTTGGGTGGAAGAAGAAATTTCCTCCGATGACATAGATGTGAACAAACCAGTTCCAGTAGACATCGTTGATGCGATGCTGGATAGTTGTAGGGTAGAGCACACCGATCCACCTCCTATCTTTACAAACATTGTGCATGATGCTAAGATACCATTATACATAGGTTGTTCTAAGTTTACAAAGCTTAATGCTGTGTTGGGATTGTATAAGTTGAAAGCTAACAATAAATGGAGCGACAAAAGCTTCACTTCATTGTTGACTTTGTTGAAAGAAATGCTTCCTAAAGGAAACGAGCTTCCAATCTCAACATATCGGGTAAAGAAAATGTTGTGCCCAATGGGAATGGAGGCCAAGAAGATACACGCATGCCCGAATGATTGTGTATTATTTCAAAAGGACTATCTAGATTTGAAAGATTGTCCAAAATGTGGCGCATCACGGTATAAATTGACGACTTCGGGGGAGTCTAAAACTGGTTCTCCTGCCAAGGTGTTGTGGTATCTACCTATAATATCATAGTTTCAACGCTTGTTTGCAAATCTGAAAGATGCGAAGAATTTGAGGTGGCATGTAGATGTTAAGAAAAATAATGATGGGATCCTACGACATGCGTCTGATTCCCCACAGTGGAAGAAGATTGATCTATTGTACCCCAAATTTGGTGAAGAAGATAGGAATCTAAGACTTGGGCTTTGTACATATGGGATGAATCCATACGGGACATTGAGCAGCCAACATAACACTTGGCCAGTCATGCTTGTTATATACAATCTTCCTCCCTGGCTGTGTATGAAAAATAAGTACGTTATGCTGTCGTTGTTGATATCGGGCCCTAAAAAACCCAGAAATGATCGATGTTTATCTTGAACCTATGATTGATGACTTAGAGAAACTTTGGGCTGAAGGTGTGATGACCTATGATGCTTCATTAAAAGAGACATTTCATTTGCACGCTATGTTATTTTGCACTATTAATGACTTTCCAGCATTTGGGAATTTGTCTGGATATAGTGTCAAAGGAGCTAAAGCGTGTCCTATATGTGAAGAAAACACTGATTCAATAAGACTAAAACAAGGCGGAAAGATTGTATATCTTGGTCATCGAAGGTTTCTTTCAAAATTTCATCCGTATCGTAGGAAGTGCAAAGCATTCAATGGATGGAATGATGAACGGAGTGCACCTAAACCTATACCAGGGGATGTTGTTTATGAAAGAGTAAAAGACATTGTCAATGAATTTGGTAAGAAATCACAATGTAGAATGGCCACACGGAGTGACAATTCTTCATTCAAGAAGAAGTCAATATTTTGGGATCTTCCTTATTGGAGTTCTTTGACAGTCAGGCATTGTATCGATGTAATGCACGTTGAGAAAAATGTCTGTGATAACATCATTGGTACTCTGTTAAATATACTAGGTAAGACCAAAGATGGGATAAAATCCAAACTGGACCTACGTAAAATGGGAATAAATGGGTAATAAAAGAACATACTTACCTCCCGCTTGTTACACATTGTCTAGAAAGGAGAAGAAAACTTTTTGTGAATGCTTGGTAAATGTTAAGGTGCCACATGGTTACTCATCCAACATCCGTAGATTGGTATCAATGAAAGATCTGAAGTTGATAGGTCTTAAATCTCATGATTGTCACACTCTAATGCAAAAAATATTGCCCGTGGCAATTCGATCTATATTGCCGAAGCATGTAAGGTTTGCAATCATCAGACTTTGTTTCTTTTTCAACAGTCTATGCAGCAAAGTTATTGACCCTAATACTCTCGATAATTTGCAAAGAGAAGTGGTTGTTACCCTATGTCATCTTGAGATGTATTTCCCTCCTTCGTTCTTTGATATCATGGTACATCTTATTGTCCACTTGACTAGGGAAGTGAAAATGTTGGGACCAGTTTTCTTGCATTGGATGTATCCCTTTGAACGATACATGAGCTTTTTTAAAGGTGATGTTCGAAACCGTTATCGGACTGAAGGGAGTATTATTGAAGGTTATGTGGCAAGAGAGGTTATGGATTTTTGCAATGACTTTCTGAGTGGTAATAACACTCCTGTTAATGACAAGAATATTGAGGAGGGCAAATGAATTTTGGGATCACGGGTGAAAGTAATCAGTCATGAGCAGTTGGAACAAGCTCACTTGTATATTTTACACAACATGGACGAAGTGAGTGTTTATATCGAGGAACATACCAATTTCATCAAGAGACAACATCCTCGAGCAAGTTCAATGTGGCTTTCTAGAGAGCATAATAAGACTTTTACTAAGTGGTTTAAAGATAAAGTCTTACATCAACATTCTGAAACACCAAATGATATTACAGAAACTATCAAATGCCTCGCCTTTAAACCAAAACTGAATGTTATGTCTTATGAAGGGTTTGACATTAATGGGTTCACATATTACACAAAGCGCCAAGATGATAAGAGTGTCGTCCAAAATAGTGGGGTCACTCTTCAAGCGTCGACTATGTATTTTGCAAGTGCAAAGGATAAGAGTCCACGTGAAGCTAAAATGTCATATTACGGTGTCATTGAAGACATATGGGAGTTTGACTACATAGATTTCAGAATTCTGCTCTTTAAATGTAATTGGGTTGATAACACCAAAGGAGTTACAGTGGATGAATTGGGTTTCACTTTGGTGAACTTTGAAAAGATTGACGAGAAGGGTGAACCATTCATATTGGCATCACAGGCGAAACAAATATTCTACATCAATGATCCTGCAAATGATAAATGGTCGGTTGTTCTTCATGGTAAAAGACAGTTCATTGAAGATCTTATAGATGAAGAAGAGTACTATGATAAGTATGATGACTCCAGTCCATTCTCAGTTGAGTTGCCAACTCCACAGAATATTGAAGCTAATGATGACTTATATGTGCGCTGAGATCACAATGAAGGATTGTTAATTGATAAAAGATCACAATTTTAGAGGCATGTATGTTTATATTTTTTATTGAAGCTAAATGTTTGCTTTTTTAATATCAATATCATTTTCAGATTTGATGTTTCATTATCTTCTAGTTAATACAAATGCTAAATGTTTTCCTTTTTAATATCAATGTCATTTTTAGATTTGATATTTCATTATCTTCTAGTTAATACAAATGCTAAATGTTTGCCTTTTTAATATCAATATCATTTTCAGATTTGATGTTTCATTATATATAAGTTAATACAAATGCTAAATGTTTGCCTTTTTAATGACATTTTCAGATGGCTGACCATGATGAACATGATGTCCATGATGAGCATGAAGTCCATGATGAGCATGTTGTCCATGACGAGCATGGCGAGGATACCAATGTAAGTTCTAAAAACATATGATGTATTTCTATAAAATTCATTATCTTCTAGTTATGTCATATATCCCATATTTCTATATTGCGCTAATTCAGTGTGTTTATTTTTGTCAAATTTTAGGTTGATGATGCACATGTACCCACTGAAGCATTGGAGCAACTTGATGCGCATCACCAAACAATTAACAAGAAAAGGGGCATCACTCTATTAAATAAGTTAATAGCGCTAAGTGTCAGTGGATCCAAATTGGTTGTGGAGTTTGATAATGGAGGAAATGCAATTGGAGTGAACCGCAATAATTTTTTAAACTATCTTGGGTGTGTCACTCGAAGCCATTGTGGTGTTAAGTATGATAATTGGCATAAAGTTCCTCAGGGGAAGAAAGACTTGATATGGAAGGATTTATGCGTGAGTTATTATTATTTGCAATTCTATTTTGTAGATTAAAAATTATATTATTTGCAATTCTATTTTTGGATACTAGTTAATAAGAATTCTATTTTACAGAATCTGTTTGCATTGGATGAGAAGCTGCATCGTAAAGGTGTGATGCAACATGCTGAACTATAGGACAAATCTTAATAGAGAATACACAAAAGATGGGGATAAGAAGAAGAAGTCAGCCCTTGAACAATGGAACTTCTTGGATAAAGAAGATTGGGACAATTTTGTTGCTTCAAGAAAATCTGAAGAATTCAAGGTATTAGGCGTCACTCCCAATTTAATTAATATATGTTGTATTCACCTATTCAAGATTAACATTTAGTGCTACTAACCAAATCATTAATGTGCATACTAACTAGGCCCTCAGTGACGCGCAAAAAGCAAGGCGTGCACTGAATGTGCATGACCACACTATGGGTCCAAAGGGCTATGCAAGCGTTTGCCAAAGACTACAGGCGGAGTCTGCTGCTACTCAGGAGTCTGCTCCTACTCAGGAGTCTACCACACCCATGCCTCGCCATGATATCTGGATAGATGGGAGGCAAAACAAGAAGGGTGAAATAAAGAAGCCCGTAACTGCTGAGGCGGCTGCAAAAATGGTAAAATACAACTCTTAGAGCAATCGTTTGAATATTGATTATTTGTGGTGTTAACTTACCAATTTCTATTGATGGTGATTAGCGGGAGATGCATGAGCAGAGGAAACAAGGCACGTTCATCCCTTAGGGCACAAGGGATGAATTAACAGTTTCTCTGGGTAACCCAGAGCATCCTGGACGTGTTAGGGGTGCAGGCGCTGGTGTGGGCATCAAAGCATTCTTTGGGCCATCCCAACGCAAACCCAGAGCGGGACTTTCACAAGAAGAGGTAACCTATTCTTTTTTTAGAATGTTACTGCAAAAGGGAATTCAATAATAAGAAGCTAATGTTTCTTTTATCCATGTATAGGAGAATAAGAGAGTCGAGGATATAGTTGCCAAGAAGGTCAATGATATAGTTGCTGAGAAGGTCAAGGAAGAAATAGTGTGGTGGCAGGCATCTCAGGCTTCCAATCAGCCTATGGCGACCCACTCTTCTCCTGATGCACAGACTGCGAGTAATCCTAGAGACCCATCGCCTAGCACGTCTGCTGTAAGTATTGTTTATGACATTGTAGCTAGTCTTTTCAAGATGATATGTTTTCAAGATGATATGTATATATGTATAATATTCTTTATGTAAATTTGTAGGCATTGAAGCCATGCCGCTTAAGAATGCAAGACTATGTTGTTGCAGAGGCGCAGGCTTACCCGTCCCTTCCTAGGGCAATGTTTCACATGACTCCAATGCCACAGGGATACGTTCGTGTGAGCCCGATACGTGTGTTACCCGATTGGAGGGAAGCTACATTGCCATATGCCCACCCGGATATTGATACACTTGCTGAGGCAGAAGGCGGGGTGATATTGTGGCCCAAAGCAGATGGCGTCTACACTACTAAAATTGTAAGACAAATTTACATTACTTTAGATTGTTCATGTGTATATATGAGGTCAACTGATCTGAAATTATATATACAGGTTAAAAAGAAGACACCCGGAGCACCTAGGCCTCCACATCCACTTCCTGCATTACCAAGTTGGGTTCCAACTAACCTAAAATACTCGTCATGTCCTTCTTGTAGGGGAATGGCATGTTGGCTACGGGCACATAATATACATTGCCCTATAATTGTTTCTTTAGAAGAAGATTATGCAGGTCAATCATACGATAGCTCTTTATTTATACAAGATATTATTGAGTTGTTTATGTATGATTGGTTGAATACATCAATGATAGAGACATGGATAAGGTGAGATCTTGTTTATACATCCATATACCTTGTGTAAGATCCGGTGATCTGGTTTCTTATATATTAATATATATGTAATACATGTTTTGCAGCTACTTAGTCGAAGATCAATGCAAACAATTTGCATTTGATCATGTGGGTTTTTTGATTCTATCATTGATTAGTATGGTAGCTAAATACCCTGATAGTGTTCAACAATACTATATAGATGCTTTTAGAATTTTGGGTCAGCAAAAGAAGACGATAATAATAGCTCCATTCAATGTCAAGTAAGTTTACTTTATTTATAATTTGGACTTAAGAAAATTCCATTTTTATTGTGCATTTTGAGTTATTAATTTTTAACTTTTTTACCTCTAGCGGTAGACATTGGGAGTTACTAGTTATTGTCCCCGGGACGTTCACTGTTTATTATCTAGATCCTGCGGGAAGTACATTGAACACTAAAATTGGACACATGTTGAGAATGCCATTATTCTGGTGAGAAATATTTCATTTTTATATCTGTTAACATCTGTTATTACATTACTATTTAATTATGCAATTTACTGTGTTACATTAACATGTAGGGGTTTAGATGCATTCAAAAATGCTGGAGGAAATGTCCCAAGGAGAAAGAACCAGCCAATAATTTGCGAGAACGTAAAAGTAAGTTCCCGACTCCAATGTATATATTATTTATGTGAACTGTGCTTAGTTGTATTTTTTAATATTTTGTATGTTTAAATTTATAGTGTGCTATACAAGACAACGGGTGGGCATGCGCATACTATGTGATGCGATTTATGCAGATGATTATTCGACATGCTGCATTGGATATTAATACCATACATGAGGTATTATATATAGTCTCATTAGTTAGTATGAAATATATCAATCTTATTTTTATATTATTACTTATATATACATCATTCTCTTTGTAGGTGTTTAAAACTGACCACACTATAGGTAAACGCTTAAAAAATGTACATGCTCCATATATGATGGAAGCATTAAATGAAATAAGAGAAGAATGGGCAAAAGCCATACAAGCAGTGATGATTGTAAGATATAATTGGGATGCTGATAGCGATGTTGAATGATATTTTGTAAATGAATATTTCTGAATATTTATACATGTCTGAATGTTTTTAAATGTATTTGAATGTTTCTACATGTGTGGATGTGAGAATTGAATTGATGTCTGAATGTATCTACTTGTGTGAAAAAATATTTGTTGATTTTGCAGGTTTGTGGCCTGTTTGTAGGCTGATATCAATGGATGTCGTAAACCTGCAGTTCAGAAAACTAAACTGCAAGTTCTCATCCTGCTGACCAGCCACAGCAGGCCTGCAGACTGATAAGAAAAAAAAATATAGGCGTCGGTTATTTATAGAACACTGACATCAAAGGCCTACATCGTTGGTTATTGTGTAAAACCGCCGCCTAATGTGACAAACAACACGACCGTGTAGGAAAGCACGGCCGTGGTGGATATGGCGTCGCTTATTCATATAAAACCTATGCCTATAGTAATACAAACGTTCATGCAGCGAAGCACGACCGTGTTGTCTTGGAGTATGGCGTCGGTTGTTCAGTTGTTAACTGACGCAGAAAGTATCCTAGGTGATGCCCTTTTTTGTGGCTCGAACCCTATAGACGTCAACCGGCTATATAAAACCGACACCTATAGGTCATATAGGCGTCGGTTATAAAACTGATGCCAAAGAGTTCGACCTTTAGCGGCGCCCACATAGGCGTCGCTTGATAACCGTCGCCAAAGGGGGTTAAACAACCGACGCCAAAGGCGTGTTCTATAGTAGTGATGTGTGAAAATTGTAATGCAATGAAGGGTAAAACATGCATGATACATCCAAAAAAATTATGTTATCAGATACATTTGGAGTAACTCATTATATCTCTCTCATGCTAATGCTAAAGTCTCTCCATATTTTTTCCCAAATATGGATATCTTATTTAAGGGCTTACTTTATCTTGCTAGGTGGAAAAATTTATACATAAATGTTATCAAGAGGGCATTCCATGTTTGAATATATCCATTTTCCATTTCTTGCACCCAAAGCTTTGCTTTCCCTCATGGCATGAAACAAAAAAATTTGAGTTGCAGTCCATCATTGATCGATCTTGACTGCACAAATAAGTTAAAAAAAACTCTCTGCATGAAAATTTTGATCCTCATGTGTCAATGTATAGATTTTTTTTGCATCAAGGTGATTGGACATGGGTCCCATCGAAAATGTGTAGCATCCATAGTTGATCTCACTATTTCTAAACTCAACACCTCATTAGGATGAGAGGAGGTGTAATCAAGAAATTCTTTATAATCATCATTGTTGTTTTATAAGTAGTGGTTACCTTGTCTTTGCATTGTTTTTTCCTTCTTGCTGGTAATTTCCTACTAGTTAACACAACCTTAATGTTTTCTAGGATCTCTATGCAATAATTCCAACTAGACCGATTTTGAATCATGCATGGTTCATGTTGAAAAATAAAATAAAAGGGTTTAGTCCTCAAGGAATTGGTATCAAACATAAGAACCAAACAAGTGTAGGATATTAATCTTATTGAATTAAAAATCAACCTAAATATGTTAAATTTTAATTAGAAAAATAGATTGGTTCTCTAGAAATGATGCCAAAAATTGATTGTCTACCTCATGAAGGTGCACATTCAAGCAATGATAAATACATAAACTAAACACACAAGGACCGCAATAGGATGAGTCAACAATATCATATTGTAAGGTCATCTCCATAGAAATCTAATGCAATTTCAAAAAAAATAGTTGCAATCAAGCATGCATTCAAACAAGTAAATGGTTAGTTTGATTGAATCCTAAGTTAAATCAAGGGTTGTCATAAAACCTCTTTTATTTGATCAATTCAAAACAAATGTATTTGGTGTCATGATACCTATATGTGACATGATGAACATTCATACAAAACAGATATGATTTCCTCTTCTCTACATTTGACACAACATTATGATTGCTAATTTACAACTATTAACTTTGTAGGTGTCTAGATTATTATCTCCAACTAGTAACCTAGAACAACATAGTAAGTTCGCCTGAGTTCCTCTAACGAGAATCATATATGCACTTTCATTACTTGAAAAGGAGACTTAGCATGCATGAATTTCTACTCATTTTCATATGCTAGGAATTAGACCCTAATCACCCTCCAATGAATTTGTATTCCTAATGGGCATATGAATTTGGGAAAGTAGGGAATATGGGCCCTTTTTTGATGAAAAATAAACAATAATTCAAAATCAACAAGAAATTTCATAATATAAAAGAAAGTTATTCATCACACAAATAATAGGTGACACACAGACACCAAATACAAAGGATACTACACCATATTCACGGGTGATACACAAGAACAATTCTATATCATGAATCTCACAAGCTCCATGGAGTAAGAGGAGAAAAATAGTGCACAAGAGAAGAAGAAATCAGATTTAACACCAGTAGAGGAGAAATCCTCTACTAAGGAGATGCACTTGAAACTTCTTGATCTTGGAGAGAGGAAATCCACCTTAGGATCCTTCTTCTTCCTTTTAGTTCAAAGAGTAGACTCAACTTTTGAGTCACCTTCCTCTTCTTTACCATGTCTAGAATGGTGTCAAAATGAATGATTCCCATCACAACCACTCCTCCAACAATTATAATTTTCCACAAATGCAAAGTTGCATGATGTGCCTTGGATTAGGCACATTGTGCACCTCAGTGTTTGCCAAAGGGTTGGTCTCAATAATCTCTCAACATGACATGTTAAGGAAACAACACAATATGTAAACATATTTTTTATGGTTATTGATGAGATTTCATGGAGTGTCTTTGGCGGAACACGTCTTACATGCTTGTGATCAAGTTGGTACGACTATTGATGTTGGGTATGTGGTGCTCAAGACGGGAACAATGTGCTCACTATAGTTGATGAAGCCAACAACTTCCTATGTCAGACACAACATGCATGTGATACAACATGATGTGTCTGAGATTGATATGCTTGAGTGAGAGTTTGTACATGGGCACATCATACACAGATAGGAACTCAACATGCCTTTGTGTAGAGAGGTCGAATTTTGACTTCTTGAGCTCCTTTTTTGTGATGAAGGCAACATTTATTCAAAATGAACCAAGCTTCATAATGTCTACAATTAAAAAAATTTGATCAGTCTAAATGACAGCAAAAAACAATTGATCACACTAATAACGCAATTATGAATCTAAAATATAGTGAAGAGTGAAAGTTGGATCAACAGAATATTTATTAGGACATAAAAATCAATATGAACTATGCTCATCAGTCGAATATAACATAAATGGTGTCACTCCCTTTCCTTGTCCTTAGTAAATCCACCATGAGATCCATAATTATACTTTCATTTCCATATAGGGATTTTTAGTGGTGGTATAAGACATCCTTAACTCTTATGTTTCACCTTAATGTGATGGTTGCACATGGACTTGAATATAATGGTAAAAGATTAGTCTTCATATTCCTCCAATAGAAGTTCCTCTGTAGATCTGTGTACATTTTAAATGACTATTTACTTGGACTCATGAGCTTCTCTCAGCAATTTGTACTACAACTTAGAATATTTTGAGAAACATATATGTTGTTAATATTGAATATCACCATTCAAACTGACTGAAAGATGGTCTAGGGATTCTCTAAAATCTTAGCCATATCCTCTAGACCTGAATTATTTTTCTATTCAGACTAGAGACTAGGCCTCACATAAACATCATCTAGTTTAATTTTTTCACCCATTCACCTCAGGGATCATGGAGACAAAACATCCATGTTCCACTACTAGTTGGAAAAAATCATATCACATTTCTCTATCTTCCTATTAAGTGTATCAACCATCACATTTTCCTTACAACGGTGGTCAGAAATTGTCAAATCACAATACTTTAGATACTCTAGACATATTCTCTCCCTAAGGTTCATGTACTTATATATCATAATATACTTTAGGCTTTAATGGTCAATGAGGATGACAAAAACGGCACCATATAAAAATGTTGCTAGATTTTGAGATCAAATGACGGAAACCAATTCAAGATCATGTGTTGGATCATTCACTTGATTTGGGTTCAACTGGAAATATGTGTAATAAAAAACCTTCCATACCTTCATCGAGACATATCTAGCCCAAATTTCAAGCATTAGTGGAGATAGAAACCCCATTATTTATAGAAGGGAGAGTCAAGATGAGTGCAGTGGTCAACATTGTTCTGAAATCTCAAGATTTCGACTCAGCCATCAAGCCATTACATGTTCTCCTTTGTGGGTCAACTTAAAGAGAGGCGATGTTGTGTTACTATATTAAGTAATGGAACACTATTAATAAATAGAAAGACCAAGGAAATTGAGATTTCAGAGATTTTTTTTGTGCATGAACATCAATATGGTGGGGTCAATGTATACTTTTCCACCATAAATAATGTGATCCAAGAGCATGACTTTGTCAAGCCAAAATTCACATTTAGATAACTTGGAATTAAACTTCTAAGTCTAGAAAGTATTGATACCTTAAAAGGTGAATAAAAAGTGAGTTGTTATGTTTTTTTTGATATGAGTATGTTGTCAATTAAAACCACCACAAATTCATCAAGAATAGGTTCTCAATTGATTAGTTTCATGAATATGTTTGGGGAATTCATTAGTTTGAAAGACATGGACAATGATTTTTCTCAATTGATTAGTTTCATGAATATGTTTGGGGAATTCATTAGTTTGAAAGACATGGACAATGATTTTTGACGCCTATAATGTGTTCTAAGGGTCATCTTAAGGATGTTCTCTTCATTATCCTGGACTTGGTGATATCCAGAATGAAGGTCAACTTTTGGAAGGACATGGATAGAGCATAGTTGATCAAAGATGTCAACAATCCTAGGTAGTGGTAGCTGGTTTTTATAGTGGCTTGGCTGATTATACAGTAGTTGATTCAAATCCTAAGGGATCCATATTTATTTTTGATGAAAAGGATGGGTGATCCCCAAGGGTAAGAACTAGGGTGGATGTAACCTGTGCCTAATAACATTATTTATTATTTTTGCTAATAGAAGGGAAACTATCCAGGATGATGGGTTCTACATTTTCTTCATCTAGAAACATTTCACGGGTTAGTGACATTTCACTTATTTGGCCCTTCATTGTTCCCTTAGTTGTTTCTTAGGGCTTGTCCTCTACTATAGGTGGGATGATCACGAGGCCATGGTTTTTACTCTTGTTCGTATTTCCATTATGGTGGGTTCCCCTTTATTTTTGGGTTTTATAGGAACACCATCAGTTAAACGGAGACAAATTAGTGTTTGGGTTCTTCATGTTCCCATCCCCAGTGTTCTCTCTACGGATAAGGCATGGTTGTTGGTGGATTAAAAAGTAGCGGGTTTGGATGATGAGACAAGATCATCAAGGGTGATGTGGAACAAAATGGTCCATTATATCCTCCTCAGTTAGGGTTTTTCATGATAATTGAAGAGATTGGATTTCTTAACATATTTGAGAAGGTTTAACTTTCCTTGAATAAGGGTATAAAAATTGTATTTTTTCCATTCTCTTAGAAATTAGCATGAAGTGATTAGTGAAAAGAGGTTTAAAAGCTTTCCAATTTAAGTGAGCAACTTTTTTTGAGTGTATATGATTTTCTCACCATCTCACCACAATTTTGTTTAACCCTTGAGTGGGTTAGTGGCATAGGTTCCCTTCTCACTTTATGAGCATCTAAGGACCATAAAGGTTGTTAGAGAGTCTAGTTCATTGAGGTATTTAGTCTATTTGTTATATGGGACCAATTGTGTTTCGACCCATTATGGTTTGTCTTAAGTATATATGCTTCCCATTTATCCTATTCATAGGGGATTGGGGCTTCCCTTCTATCAAAAAGAAAAACATACACATGGGGGATTTTGTGTTATATTGTTTTTCCACATGGTAATAGAGTAGGCTTTCCTACACCAACCCCAACCCTAAGAGAGAGAGATATTAAATAAGAAAATTCTTCCCTTGCACACATCCTTTGCTTCTAGGCATTGCTTGACTGTCCATAGGGATGCCCAACCCTTGCATCTTCTTTGAGTGTATCCTTTGAGCGGTCTCCATCTTCAACAAAAAAACATCTTGATGTTGTTGCTACTAGATCTACATGAGCCACCATGTTTCCACCATTATTGTTTGATTTTAAGGCCTCCATCACTACCCCATTTGCCGTTGTCATATATACCATTGTCGGCCTATACCACTGTCATCTACACCTCTTCTTGTTGACACTTATCCTCCATGTCACCACTAACATTAAGATCTAACACCAAATCATTGAAAAAGATCTCCTTTTTTTGTTGATATTGGGAATATATCACCCCCATATCGCCATGGTGGAGATCTAGAAATATTTCTCTACCCCTTAGATTCTATCTCGGGGTTTACTATTGATGTTTAATCATCGGCACAACGTGCTTTTTTTATATGGTGTGTCGGCAGAGTTCTAGTTCTTGTATGACACAGATTGTGAATGTATGTCCTACGACATGGTGTATCAGAATTTGACATGATATGTCACTTCCTTCTTGAACCTACTACTACATATCCTACACAACATGTCAAAATTCTACATGTCATGTTGTTTCCTTGATGATCCTGTTGTTGTGTATCATACACGGGGAGTGTCATAATTTGACACAACGCGTCACTACCTTGTTGAACCCTACTTTACCATGTTTTCCCTAAAATATGTCAATTAACATGATGTATCCCTTCAGGAACATCGTGTGTCGTATGCAATATGACAATTCTGACTACTACTTTCTGACATGATGTTTCCCTTCATAGACATGGTGTGTCTGATGTTGCATGTATCTACTGATGTGAGCCATGACATGTCTCTTCATCGACATGTTTTATTACCTACTACATCTGCTACATATTGGCATGTACCATCATTTACAATTATTCTATACATGGAAGAGGCTTCTATACATGGAGTATATCTATCTTTATCCTTACTAACAACACTTATCATCCATTTCCAGTGATTTATATGTTTTTTTGTTCTTTAAACCCCACCTTCTATCCCTAAATATATATTGTATACCTCCTCAATTCTTATATTACCCCTCATATACACACTATTCTTACTGACTATTTAGAGCCTGCATAATTCCACGAGTTATCAGTTCCCATCCTCCAAATATTTTCTTACATAACACTACCTCTACGATTATTTTTTACTTTCCACCTCAACCACTCTATTGACTCTTTTATTGGTTTGCACGAGGAGGAGAAATGAAGTTAGGAGTAGAGGGAAAAGATGAGATGGGAGGAGAGAAGAGAATGATTCTAGCTATGTTGCTATATATCCATATGGATCTTTGTGCTACCTTTTTCTATGTTGTGTTGCTTTTGCTACTATGTTAATCCTTCTACTGCTATTATTTCATCTGTATTTCTCTATTGATCTTCCATACAAAGATATCATTCTTTTGACTTTTGACATGACTAGAAAATTTTATTAGCTACTTGGTGATTTTGCACTACCTGTTGTTCACCCTTTATTTGTATGTTGATTGTCTACTTTTATGTTCTATGTTTGGATGTTGACTCTTTGTTCATGTCCTAGAACGTCAACTACTGCCATTTCTATGAACCGACACTCTCTGGGAACTATGACCCATCACTCTTTGGAGTGTGATGTCTATTGCTATGATGGAAATTATATGAGGAGAGAAAATGATACATTTTTATATTTTTGACTTTGCATATACATGACATTGGATCTCTGAGTCTTTTATCTACTTGATACTTCACACACTAGTCTTCTATCCTGCTTTGTCTACTTTCTGCAACTATGTGCCTGCACTCTCTGGCTTGTCTATGCCTTGTGCATGTAGACTCTTTTCTTGTTTGAATTTTGTGTGCATGTTGACTACTATTTCTTGTGTTTTAGCACACTATGGTCTATTTCATGATGATAGAAACTGAGATGAAGACCATCATCCTACTTCTTATTGTTTAGTCTACTCTAGCTTTGATTCAAAAGCTCTTGCTACCTGTTTGCATAGCCACTTTGAGATTATCTACTTGAGGGGAGTATTTGAGTGTTTTGAGTGATTTATTGCAACATTGAGGGGGAGGAAGTTTCTTTTATAGGCTTGGTTTATATTTTTATTTTTCTTCTTTATCTTTAGTTTGTTTGTCTATTTACAAGCTGACTTGGGATTCTCCCAACCTCTAGATTGAGGGGAAATGTTAGAGAGTCAACTTAATTGAGTTATTTAGTCTCTTTGTTATATGATCTCAATTGTGTTTTGACCCATTAGGATTTTTTATGATTCTATATGCTCCCCCATTATCTATTATTAGAAGAGTAGGTTTTCCCTTCTATCAATAAGAAAAGCATACATGAGGGACTTCCTCATCATATCATTTCTTGTCAAAGTTATTTTCCATTGATACTAGTCGAGCATCACTCTAATTCAAGATATCACCCACATCCTCTATAAATAATGTGTCAAGGTTAAGCTTAAGGAATTCAGAGATGGTTATGGGTTTGATATTAGGGTAATTGATGTGGACTTTTTTAGATTTCACTAACATTGTGTTCATAGATAGTTTATGTATAGTGTCATAAGGACACTGCTCTAGTCTTCCAAGTTTCCTAGATTCATGGACTTATTGACATAATTTCCAACCTCATTTTCGATTTCCTCCCTAGGTCTCCTTCCACTTATCTTATCATTATGGGTTTGAAACGGCCTACACCATTCATTTTACCTCAAGTTCTTGAGGCCATCTATAAGAATTTTGAAATATAATGATTTTCTCATCATTAAGTTTGCGTCATGCATTTTCTCATAGAAACCTTATCATTTTAGTTCTCTTTTATGAATTAATGCATATGTTAGTTGTAACCCATCTAGGACTACCCAAAAATAGAGAGATAAAATGAGTCACCTTAACATAGAGAAGATGAGAGGCTATCCTATTTTCTTCTACTTAAATGGCATAGGTTAGTCCTTAAAGAAGATATGATCTGCTAAATGGCTCTCTAAGATTTAAAGGGGAACCTTTTACCCGTTTCTAGATCCACATAGGCTAATGGGTGCATGAGGGAACATCAACCAGTATATGTAGGTGAATACAAGGGGATTATATTATAACCCATGTATGTGCACCAATCCTAGACATCTCAGTTTCACCATTAAGGACTGGGGTTTCCTAGACTCATAGCAATTTGAGATTATGCATTAATGCTACATTAAGGATGCGTATTTGGATCTAATACAATCCTTCATGGGTTAAAATACGAATCTTGGCATTATTGTTGGAAAATAATTTCAAAGAGTTCCATGTGACCATCTCTAAGTGGCTCATAAATTCATAAAACATTTGACTCACTAAAGGAACAAAATTTATTCTTAATCAAATTAACCATAAAATGTTACAAAAGGGCCCATAGATAATTGGAATAAAGAGTACATAGTTCTTGAAAGAAAAGTAATCTAAAACAAGAGGAAAACTACAACATCCCAACTTTATCTATCAAACGCACATGGAGTTCCAATATATAGTAGCATGTATAGTTCCAATCACTGTTCGGGAAATCGGTTCACACGACCGCATTTAGTCCCGCATATACCTATTCAGTCACCCTATTGCACCAAATATTATTAATCGGTCCACTAAGCGGTCATGAGTTGCATATACTCCCGCTTGGCTGATTAAGCTTCCGATTAAACTCTGCTTTTTTAAAAGGTCACAACTTATGTTCGTGCATTTCATACACACATGCATACATATACACACATTTCATTATATATTTAAATTTAAATATATAGTCATCGGCTTATAAGTATATATTGTAATACACATAAAAATTTTCTCACACATTTGTACATTTATATGAATACCTTTTGATATATTAATGTGTATACATACATATACAAAAATACCTAAATATACAATCACATATTTGTACATGTCTATATACATTTTCATTTATTCACATTTATACACATGCTCTACACATATTTGTACATCTATTTACATACACTTTAGTATTTGTACATATATTAGAATTACAAACACATTCCATATATAAAGGTATATACATATATAAGCATACATACATCATATATACATGAATATTAATATGTCTATATGTAAATGTATATACGTTCCTACTCTATATATATTAATTTATAATCTCAATATATTATGTTGTATATAATTAGCTTATTGAAGGGAAAAATCTAAAACTGCATATACTCTTGTATATACTCCTGCATACTGCATATACTCTAAGTAGTACCTCGTCGCCCGTACACTGCATACCGCTTTCCTGAACAATGGTTCCAATATAAATAGATGCAACATCATTTAGCAGGATATATATAACTTTTTGAAAATACACACATCAATGCAATCACCTTGTCACACTACAAAGACCATTAAAATTGTAAGTTTAAGATAGTATGAATGCTTAGGGAGAAAAAATAATATCATGACAAGAAATAATCAGAAGATCCAAGACTTCCATTTAAAAAAACAACTACATTTTCTAATGAATTTCCATTATACTGAGCATATATTCACATATGGGCAGATACCTTGACTAACTTTCAAATAAAGGGTGCATGAGTCATAATGAGTGATTTAGTCTTACCAAGGCCCAAAGTCCAAGGAACCATTGAAAATGTTCCCTTACTTTAATGATACAATTATGTAGACCTACCATGAGAATACATGCATGTGAACTAAGGAAGCATCCTTACCTAAGATTGTAGGCACATGAAATAAGAAACTTTATAGGTGAGACATGTATTATGTTTTCATGTTTGTCAACATAGGTATAAGAAACTCTAGATAGCAGTTGAGGGGAACATGTCATTTAGTCAATATATACATCCAAGCACGTTACTGAACTTTAGGTAGAAAAGCATGCTAACAATACCACTAGTTTGGCCAAATAGGAGGTATAATGTAGCTTTTGATATTTAAGAGTATTAACATAAATCCAATAGTAACAATCCAAATAAGTGTTATAAGATCTTAGAAAAGGATAAGTTTAATCAAATATAAATCCAAGTTTCATCCCTTGATGACCTTTTAGGGCATTTATACATGCATTATTATTAGCACATCAATTATCACCATATATAAAATATGGGTATTTATATACTATCAATTGGGTGAGAGTACATTGTGATGTGATTTAGAAAATGTCAGGGAATAAGTTTATTAGATCATATAATCATTTTTGTGAATAAACATGCCAATATTAAATAGTATAATTCTCTAAAAAATAATAGTCATGAGATACAATCCTTATAATATGACAAGAGTCTAACAGAGTCATGATAGAAGTAACTATCTTTTTTTGGTAAGTTTCCAATTAAATATAGGTAAAATATAGTTAACTAAACCTTAAAAAATAGTAAACATTGTGATCATATATTCATCATCAAAACATGTTATGAAAATCAATCATACAACTTCATATTATTCTAGGTAATTATCTATCGAATGTTTTAATTTAGGAGCAATTTATAAGATTTCTTACAAGTATAGATAAATATAGAAAATCCTGGGTGACTTTTAGAAGAAAAAGGTATTACAAGAAAAATGAATATCCAGCCATGCTTCAAAAATATGATGAATGGCCTAACTTTCTGGATCACCCCATTAACTTATGAGACATAGTTGGCTCAAGAGGGGTGCAACAAAAGGGTAGAAAAACTTGTCTGTCCATGTGATCTAAATAGTGGGTGTGACCAGGTAGGAACAAAAAAAATCATACCCCCAATTGTTCGATAACAAACTTCTACCACCAAAAGAATCCTAGAAAAGATGAACAGGGGAAGGTTGAGTTTTATAGGGCCCTTGCAAGGCCAAACTAGGGTCACAAGCAACCTCAGATTGATGCTATCAAGGTCAATGAGTCATTCTAGGCTCAAAATCATGCTAAGCAGGTAATTATAAGAAGGGGAGAATTGTGTTAAGAAAATATCACAACAAGTATCAAATGAGAGGTTGAGGAAGATCCACAGGGGTCTAAGAAAGCTCCAACACTACTTCATTAGTTGTGACAATCACCAGAGCGATGGGGGCAATGATGCAGTAGTTGCACCAATGAGGCCATGCCAGGGGAAAACTCTCGAGCTGCAACACCTGACCACAATAGTTTAAAAGGCTTTGTTGAATCTCTCTATGTATGTTAATGCAAGGAATTGAGTAATGGAGTCTAGTAGAGAGCATAGATATCTATGGTTCAACTAGGAATAGGTTAAGTCGGGTGCAGAGAACATAGATATTACACACTCAATTGTTCACATGGTAAGAGTTTGAGGTGTCTTACACAATAATGAGGAGGAGTATGGTAGTGTCTCAAGGAATTGCAGACATGCCCTGATCAAATAGAGAAGGGCATTTCTTCAATGGTGATTGAGAGGATGGTTTCAGAGATCACTTGATAGAGGGGAAATCAGATCTACCTTACTTGGTTAGGGATTTCAAAGATTTGGATAAAGGTAGTTGGGGATATTTAAAATCACATGACATTGTGTAGCTTCTCTCTCACAATATTCGAGTACAGGAAACAAATCCCAAGGCACGAATTCACCTATGCTCATATTCGAATCCTCTTAAATTAGGTTATTAGATATTTGGTAATGTTTGTGTATTTTCCTTCTAAATTTTCTTTTTCTCTCATACAATGTCTAGAAAAATTATGACATTTGGATCATGATTTCATATCAGGATCTTATAGTCATGCAAACAGTTTCATGACCAAATTTAGATTATAATATAAAACATGATTGTGACAAGTAAACTAATTACTCAATAGTGATCTAATAATGCAATTGACTTGAAACTTTTGGCTTTCACCTTTCTTGATAAATATATTTCAACTATGGATTTGCAAAAAGGACATCTAATTTAAAATGTAAGCCATAATCTCACATTTGAGAGAGTGAGAGTTACTTTAAATGCACTTCGTCACATAAATTCTAAAACATCACACAATAGTTAGAAATATTGTAAATGAATCATGTTATCCAAATTTGCAAAATATGCAAGAGCATCATATCATGGATAGAAAATCATGAAAAATGTTAAAATGTAATTATGTGGTCAAATTAAGGAGAAAACAATGTAAATTAAGTGCATTGTCATTCTTGCATCTTTATGGGGCTATGGAAAATTTCTTTGTTGAACATGAGGCACAAATGCAAATAGGAATGACGATTCTAGAATGAAGATCAATAGTACATCTTGAGCTTAAAAAAACACATGATAGATAAAGAAGATAATAATAGACAAACCATAAAATCCTCTTAATCTTGGTTGTCATTCAGTATTGGTTCTAAATTGAAAAAATATATCACATATGCATACCACATGCATTAAAGTCAATATTTTTAAAAATAATTTGCTTTGATTACAAAAAGAAAGTGATAAAAACTATTTTTGCAAACCATAGGGTATCTATCAAAGTCTAGGGTGACTAGACAGGCGGTGTATGGCATGCAACCCCCTTTTATTCCTAAGATCTCTCTCTTGTAGGTCTAAGTCAAGGCTCCAATGGTTCATGGCGTAGATCCCTAAAGATGGCAGAAGAATTACTAAAGACAAATGTGGTAATCTTTCATTCACAGAGGAAGAAGAAGATATCTTTGATATGAATGGAGAGGAAGAGGTGGCCCTAGAAGAACATATCGAGTTGGCACTGACAACAAGGATCCTTACTGATAGGCCCACAATTTTTGGGATATGAAGAAAACATTAACAATGTATTGGTAATGGGAAATAGGGTACTTTTCAAGTCCTTACATCCAACTACTTCTATTATGATATTCATCCATTGGAAAGGAAAGAACAAGGTGGTAGATGGAGGTCCCCGGAACTTTGATAATGACTTTTTCTAGCCAAAGAAGTAGATCAAGTACATCAATCAAGGAAGATAAAATTTATAGATTGTGTTTTCTGGGAAAGGATCTATAGCCTCCTACCAGGGTATAATCAGTCTCAGTATTATCTACCATTGTAGGAAGAATTAGAGAAGTGATTGAGGTGGATCAGTACAAACTACAAAAACTAATAGTGTGTGAATCCAAGTAGATATTCATAAGAAGCTCAAGACATTCCAGAGAACCAGAAGTAATGAAGGAAGGCTGATAGATCTTGAAATCAAATATGAGAGATTTCCAGAAATTTGTTATAGGTGTAGGAAGTTGGGACATTTTGAGAATGATTGCTACTTGTTTGACAAAGAAGAAGACAATAGAAGGGTATGGGAGGCATGAATGCATGAATCACCTAGAAAGGTAAGGGTTTTTGTTGCAGAAGAGATGTATGGTGATGCAGACCTCACAACACAGAGAAAGTTGAAGTTCACCAGTAGGGGAAAGGAGAATGCAGATGCCATAGCGGAGAGTAGATCAAACCTTAATGTTAGGGATGAGGCTGAAGCTATTTGGACTGTGGGTAATTATTCTCAAAAGGACATTGTTGTAGAACCATTTATTACCCTAAGTTCACACTCCTAATGGATGCACAACCAAAGGTGAGTGGACATGTGTTTCCATCCCTAGAATGGATCACACAACATATGCATGAATAAAACCACAAACAAAGACAATGTAAGAGACAACATGGTCAAAAGGAACTAAACTAGTAAATAACAAGATCTTAGTTCCATATATCAACCCATATGAATTCCATTTTCCTTACATTAGATGATTCAAAGAATAAGAGTTATAGATTATCATAGTAGAGTTGAAGCAATGATCATAGCAAGAGTCATAGTGTACATGTTACCGAAAATCATAAAATGGGTACACATAAGCACAACTGTGATGAATACAAGATAAATTACATAAACTCATAGTTTAATAGAACATATATGCTTGGAAAAACTTAATATAATATCAAGAAAGAAATAAACAAAAATAAAGACTTTCTTATTAAAAATTAAGTGTGTTTTAGATGCATTTCTATTACACTAATTAAAAAACTTTTATGGCCATTTGGACTTCTTCCCAAAGGAAGGGTCCATGAGGGGCATTTGACACTCAAAGTTTAAATTGTCACCCCATTTTTATGTGAGAGACCTCAAGACCACAATCAACAAGCTAACCCTATTTGAACATGTCTTGTACCCTTACCTTGAGATTACATGTAGGTACACAAGGTTTGTATGATGGACAAGTTCATTTTTGTTCATGGTTGTTCAACGTATTTCAAGAAAAACAAACATACTACTCATAGGGAACAAGTAGCTCAAGCAAGTATATAAAGCCAAGTTGTTTAAGCATACATACATACACATGAGTTCAATACTACTAGTCTGGTCAATAGGATGATAAAGTGTACCTTGATTAGAGCACGGGATTAACAACTCGCTTTAGAAAATCATAACTAGAAACTTTGACTAGATCTTGGCAATTAGGTCATCATAGAGACACTGACATTACAAATAAGTAAAATTGGAGTATCATCAGAAAGATTTGGTCCATTAATCATTAACATGGGGATTGAATGTGTCACCTAAGACTAGGTACTTCATTCCTTCAACATAGGTTTCAACATCTCGACTAGTCATGCAAGTTCATTATCAAGTCACATCAGACATCATGGATTCATCTAGAATATAGAGTGACATAACAATTGAGATTATGGATCATAAGATTTTGGTTATGAGATCTTAGATTGAGTGATCATAAGATCAAATCAAGATTATTCAACATGAGCATCAACATAGTCAAACTAGTCATTTTGAGTTATTTTCATGAAAACTTATCAAAATTAGAGTATAGATGTAGTCTACTGAGTTAAGTGTCATAAACATAACCAAGCTACTAATTTGAGACCATTACATAACATGGTTGATCATTAGGGCAAGTTTTACATAAGTTTAGGGGCTTAGCTATCAACATGCACACTATTTTACCTTTCAAGTCAAGATTAGATTATTTAGTCACATAAGGGCACAAGAATAATCAACATAGCATTTAATTTTAAGGAATTTAAGATTACTGATTTTAAGTCCACGTGATCATCTTGGACATCAAAGACCCACATAGGAGAAAGGGTTGAGATTCAACATCAAAGTATCCATATAAAGCATATTTGGATGTTCAATGTCATTATTAAGTCAAATTAGGGTAAACACATGAACAAGTTAGTATATTGGTATAACATTCATTAAAAACTACGTATTTGGATCAAGCATAATGATTTGAGACACATTCAACAACGATTAAGAATTGAAGAGGTGATCTTTAGCACAAAAAGCCCATTTTAGGTCATATACGCAACATTAGATCATTTAAGGGTGTAAGATGGATAATGTTCGAACCTTGATGCATAATGTTGTTCGTGTTACTGATCTAAAGATAAAATCAAAGTTTGGGACATAAAAGATCAAGATTATGCATTCAAATAGGATAAACATCTTAAAAATACTTTAAAAGAATGCTTTTTGTGATATCAGTGGAGAAGAAAGTAGAACTAGGTTGTGGAAGTACTTTTATTGAAAATTTTGTGTTTTTTTATCAAAATGATATATAATATGTGTACATTTGGACAAAAGATGTATTTTTGGTGATTTATGCAAGATAGGGTATATTCCATGAATTTTAGAGGAAGGGAGAGGTAAAATACCATGGGTCGAAAAGTTGGTGGTCATGGATGTGTGATCCATGATGGACCTACACTCCACCCATGGCCCACAGTAGACACATCTAGGAGAGAGATGGGTTGTGTGGAATCAGTTGACCAGATATTTCTTGCCCTTCAATCTGCTTATGTCGTGTTGACCAGATCCAACAACCAAGAGATATCGCCCCATACACGAAGGCAGTAGTGGCTGACCTATGACCAAGCTCACTGCAGAAGCCAGATGCTCATGGTTGAGGGCCCACATGAGGATGGGATGTGACCTTCTGGTCATGTTGTGTCCTTGTGGACCTCTCTTTGGCCTATAATTTGACCATAGGAGCGTGGCAGGGTGACACCCAAAAGGGGTTATCGCGACAACACCACTAACACTGGTAGGTTGAATAAGGAGGGAAAGGGGGATCTCGAGAGTGTGAAAAGGAGTGCAATGAGAATGAAAAAGATGGGAAAGAAGAAAAAAAGGCAAGGAGGGTTTCAATTCATTCCAAGAGGGGGTAGAGACACTGAATTGTCCATGACAAAAGCATGATGTACCTTGTCAGACACGAGGTAGAAGACAACATGGAGAGATGATAAATTAGGATCTATCATGGACCACAGTTTGATCTAAGGGATGGTATATTACATCCATGTATCCAAAACTCACTGGTCGAGAGGAGCTTGCACAGATTGTTGACTTATTTAAGTTAGTTCAAAAATATTATGTTTCTTTGAAAAATTGTGAAATTCATATCTCCCGAAGCATAACTCCTATTGAGATAAAAATTTCACTGTTAGTCAAAAAAATTATTTATTTCTTATATTAAACGTTTGGATCTAGAATGATAATTTTGATGTAACTCAATTCAAAAATATACTTTCAGAAGTGTAATTATGCACTCAGATCATAGTCAATTAACCATAATGTGACAATCGATCTCATTTCATCAATTGAGTATAAAATGACTCGATGCCATAGAATTGAGGGTGAAGCAGTTTATTGAGTACCATAGAGCATGTAATGAGTCAAGATCTACATCAACTGAATTCGAAAGAAAATCTAGATTATCACAACATAACTAATGGAGAACATGTTGTTAGATGAACCCAGATCTCAAGGAAGTTTGATGGTAGTCCAGAAGGTGCAGAATATAGTGCATGGAATAGGTTATCAAAAGGCCACAATAAGACAAGATCCAGTGTATATGGTGGAGGATGTCAATCATGAATAGGTTATGGAGGTTCTAAAGTTGGGATGTTGAAGCAAGAATAAGGGAAACACCAGAGTATAATCAAGCCACACCCCAGGTGAGGTGACCCAAAAGATGGCAAGATTGATACCACACCATGTGGCACAAATCAATGCATGTACAAGCCAAGAGGAGAGTAGAAGAAGTGGACAAGAAATGGAATCTAATTCAAAAAGTGTGTGGACTACAAAAAGGTGAGAGGGGACACAGGGGAGTAGAGTTGTCAATGGGAGTGTCAGGGAAGGCTTTATTACAGTGATGTAGGGTATCCCTAATTTCAAAGCATAGTGAAGATGAACCCTGAGAAAGGAACTAGGATGCAGTAGTTTCTCTCAGCTGCGGCATGCATAGTTCATCTAATAATCTTAGATACCAAAAAACAAAGGAGAGACAGAGACATGAAGCATAGGAGACAATGCATGTGTGTAATATGGGTGAACAACTGGTGTTGATTGAGATTGTACCTATTATTACTAATGGAAGATTGCTGATAAGGGCAAAGAGGGTAGCACAGGGAAGAGGAGTGCCCAAAGGTGGAACTAAAATCAACTCTTCTAAATGCATGGTTGCTATGATTCAGATGGTGGTGGGGAAAAGCATAGGGGGACTGAATGGTGCCATATGGAATTGGTTGATATACACTCCATGGAGGTGGGTGGTAGGAAGAAAAATAAAAATCAAAAGACTAGCTAAGGATTTCACTAGGGTATGGAAAACCAAGTAGCGGGCTCTGGATTTTAGTAGACCCATGAAGATTAATGAAACTCCTAACTTGGAACTACCATGGCATGGGCAAGGTCAAAGCAGTTACTACACTCTAGGCAAGATGGTGGAGTAAGTGCCCCAATATGGTTTTTTCTTATGTAAACCATGTTTCAGCGACAAAGTTGGAAAAAGTAAAAAAGGTTATGGTTTTACTGAAGGGTTATGTTTCTCTAATGTAGGAAAATTTGGTGGTGTGGTCCTATAGTGAAAAGATATCCAAGTAGATGTAGTGAACTTCTCACACCAACATATTTTCTAATGTAGTAGATGACATCTCTCAATATTGTTGGCATGGCTTTAGTATCCATGGTTGTGCGGATAAACCAGAGAAGATATATACTTGGGATTTGATGAGGAAGCTCAAAAATAACATTGAGGGTCTGATGCTTTTATTTGGAGATTTTGATGAAATTCCGAGACATGAGGTGAAGAGAGGGAGCCACCAAATCCTAAAATCTACCTTCAAAATTTCAGAGATGCTATAAATGATTGTAATCTCTTAGAATTAGGCTATACATGAGGCTTACACTTGGATGAGAGGACTAACTATTTATACTCTCATAGAAGAAATGTTGGATAGAATTTTATGTAGTGTTGACTAGAGGGCTCATTACTTACAGTGCATGGTGATTCATCTACCTTTCTATCAATCAGATCATATCCCACTAGTTGTTACTATGGATATAGGGTGCACCAAGAAAAAATAAGACAACAATTTTTCCACTTTGAACCTATGTGAATTACTAAGGATTCATGTGAAGCAACTATAATGTCAGCTTCGGATGGAGCACAAGGTAATAGTGTCTAAAGAAAATTAGAATGTGTGGGGAAAAGTTGGACGCTTGGGAGGAAAATACTTTTGAAGACCTGGGAAAAGATCAAAGAAGTGGAAGGAGACCTAATTAAGGCACAAAGAAATCCTTTTGATAACTCCAACCTCCATAGATGTGAAGAGCCTACAAAAGAACTACAAAAATGGCAAACATGCTACTAGTCATTTTGGTGTGCCAGAGCTAGGCCAATAATATCAAAGAAGGGGATTGAAATACTACATTTATTTCATCACAAGGCATCCCAATGAAGGTAGAATAACTATATAAAAGGACTAAATACTAATGAAAGCATGTGGATGACAAAAAATAAAGACATTGAAGCCATTATTTTAAATGTACTTTTTGACCTTCTTGAAACTTCCTTACTTTAAAATATGAAAGAAGCGATGTGTGGTATATCTAATTCAATAGGAGAGCATGTGGAGACCATGGTTTAAAGGGATATTGAAGAAAATGAGGTTTTTATGGCCATTAAAAGCATGCATCCCAATATGGAGTCAGAGCTAGATGGCTTGAAATCAATCTTTTCTTATAAATATTGGCACATAGTGGGCAAGGATGTAGTGATTTATATTAGGAGATGGTGGAGAGAACACTTAAGATTTAAAACTGACTTAAGTGGTACATATTCTAAAAGTTGACACTCCATGGAAGATTTCTGAATTTAGACTTATTAGCCTCTGTGATTATCTGTATAGATTGTTTCAAAAATGGTTGCAATAGGATAAAACCACTCCTTGATGGACTGATCTCAAAAAATGAGAGTGCTTTCATACTGGGAAGACTCGTCAAAAATACTCTCTGATTGCATATAAAAGTTTTCATGCTATGAAAGGGGATATAGGGGGAAAAGGGGCATGCAGATATAAAGGTTGACATGTCAAAATCCTATGATAGAATTGAGTGGAATTTCCTTGATGTTGTGATAAAAAAGATGGGTTTGGAGTATAGTGGAGAGGGAAGGTAATGGATCATTTTATCACAATTAATCACTTTCTGCAATCAATAGGGATAGATCCAGAACAATTCATCTGGTACGAGGAATGTGACAAGGAGACCCTCTTTCATCCTATCTCTTTATTCTACGTGTTAATTCCCTTTCATCATTTTTAAACTTAGTAGTTCATATAAACTTATTACATGGAGTTAGAATCAGCCGCACTGGCCCCGACATTCCACATCTTTTTTTTACAAATGATAGCATTATGTTTACAAGAGTAACCCATCCTGAATGCTTGAATTTTGCTAAAATCATCAACCAATATGAAAAAGCATCGACTCAAAAGTCAATTTTAACAAGACATAAGTAGCTTCCCACAAAGGGGGTGGCAAGAGAAAAGAGAGAAGAAATCAAGAGTCTACTGCAAGTTAATGAGGTGGACCATCCAACAAGATATCTAGGACCACTAACAATGGTGGGTAGACAAAATAAACATGTCTTTGCATACATCACAGAAAGAGTGTTGAGAAAATTACAAGGATGGAAGGAGAAATTACTATCTAATCCGGGGAACGAGGGTCTTATCAAGGTATTAGCACATGCAATTCCTTCCTGTGTCATGAGTATCTTCCAATTACCAGTACAAATGATTGAAGACATTAATAGAGAAATTTCTAGATTTTCGTCGTGTGCAAAGAGTGTTGAAAGGAAAATATCATATATGGCATGGGAAAATATGTGTAAAAACAAGGAGGAGGGTGGTGTGGGTTCCAGAGATATGAGGAAATTCAACCAAGCTTTTTTGGCCAAGCAAGTTTGGAGACTATATATTAAACAAGACAATAGATTTCTAAGTTCTCAAAGAAAAATACTTTCCAAATGATAATGCATTGAAGGCCAAACTAAGATTAAATCCTAGATTTACATGAAGGAGCATATAGGGAGCCAAATTCCTCTTCATAAAAGGTATATAATGGAGAGTGGGAAACAAAAAACCTTAACATTTGGAAAGAGAACTGGATATATGGAGCGGATGGCCCACTTGCATAAGTGCAAAGTAACATCTACAATGTAGCTACTTTGGTTAGTGACCTACTAGATGAGAAGACTAGGTAACAAAATGAGCCTCTAGTGCCGAGATCCTCACAGAGGATATTGCAAGTAAAATTTTAAACACCCACATAGTAGGTACGGGAATGGGGATATTGTTGCTTGGAGTCCATAGAAAAAATGAAGATTCACAATGAAAATGACTTACCAGAAGGGCATTGGCGGAAGTTACATGTTCTACTAGTGGATGGATAAGAACATATACAACATTTGGCCCTTGATTTCGAACCTCAAATGGCCAAGAAAATGGTCACACTTTCTATGAAGGGTGGCTACAGGGGATTTCACTACAGTGGACACCGACAAGACCTGCATTGTATTATAGATGGGAACTACAAGATATATGGAAGAGGGAAAGAAACAATTATGCACATGCTTGAGAATCCTTTGGAACAAAGTTTGGATCTTATCGCTCAAGACATTTTAACTATTAGCTCAGTTTTTGTTTCCTTTTACTTTATGCATACTCCAAGGAAGTGAAATGTTACTGCACACATGTTAGCACAATAGGCTATGTGTTTGTCCAATAGGGTAGTCCAGAGAGGTAACTTTTCCCAAGAACTTATTGTAATCATGGAGACTGATTTTACTAGATAACGAGTAAGAGGAGAGCTTTCAAGAAAAAGTGATAGAAGCCAATGAGATGCAATCAGTGGGCTCTATTTGAAACGAGTGAATACAATGGCGGTTCTAAATTTTGATCATTTGGAGAAGAAAAAGAAGAGTAAACTTGATTGAAATTAGAAGGAGAAATCATGTGATGTTTTATATTTGTATATACGTGATTGGTTCGACAAAAAGAAAAATCCCAAAAAGTGTTTGCAGATAGAAGCAAGGAGAATACACTTTTTCAAATTTTAATTTTCATTAAGAAAAATAAGAGAGAAATTAATGGAATGTAATTAACATAGTGTGGGTTCAAAAGGAGAAACTTAATGAGAGTTCTTGTATAATGAGAGAAGGGGGTTTCAGTCATAAAAATGCTCTGCCACCTTCAAAATGTAACTAATACGTCTGTAAATGCAACTTTATAATTATTATTTAAAAATATTTAGATAAAAAAGAGGAAATGTTAATATGATATGATTAATGGGTGTTTTTTGAAAAGAGTGAGTTAATGTGATTCATTTACAAAAAGAGAATGTACTTTAAGGGGAGATTAAACATAAAAACATATATATGGAGAAATCAATATTTTGAAACTGTTGCATTCATGTTGGCTAGTGTTCTTAAAAAATTGTTAAAATCACATAGTTGTAATTACTTGAGTTTTTATTTACAAAAAATAGCAAAAAATGTAAAAAAAGAAGAAGAGATGCAAGTAAGCATAAGGAAAAAAATGTTAAAGTGATTTCCTGTGATTAAGAAGAGAGAGAATTATTTGTTTGTAGGTCATAATCTGGTCTTTCTATGAGTGAGTCAATGATATTATTTAGAAAAGAGAGAATTCATCAGAAAAGTCAAATCAAGATCGTTTAGTAGAGAGGTAAAAAGTAGTAGTGGGAAACTAACTCTTCACCTTACTACACTCGTGGTAAAGAAAAGAGGCAAGAAGAAGACGGACTGGAACAACACTCAATGGAAGAGTCAGTTGTTTCAGATCTATGAAGACTCAGACATTCTTTTGTGATCTTAGATCGCTTCTAATGTACTAGGTGTTTTAATTGTGATCGAATCACATGATTGTGTTTTTTATGTCTAACAATGATTTAATTTGTAAACTCATGCTCTCTACTCATGTTTGAGTAGGTTTCATAAATGAAATACCTTAAATAGATTGTTTCAAGGATTTAGATTTATTGGTAAAAAAGGAGATGAATAGTTAATGCGATTATAAAGAAAGAGAAACGATTATAAAGTGGTGTTATTCGTGGGCGCAGTTTCAAAAAAAGTAGGCTAAAGGATTCCATTGATAACGAGTGATTGTATTTGATGGAGAAATTTTCTAATTGATTGGTTGGAAATGAGAACAAAAGGAGAGTTAATACAATAGGAGGCCAACAAGAGTAAATGTAATTGTAAATTTATGAGGATAAGTGATCGTGATGTATTTTATTTATTAAAAGAGACCACTTCGAAGTTTTCTTCCTTTGTAATTATTTCGACTGTTATAGAAGTATAGAGAAAGGGGCTAGAAAAAAATGCCGCAGATTAGAAGATAGAGTTAAAGAGACACTAGTATTTTGAAAAAAAATCCAATTCTAATTCGTTAGTATTTTTTAAAAAGTATATTGTAACGTACAGTTGCTATTATTTCGCCAGACTCCCTAATTTAGAAATAAAGAATACATTAAACATAGATATTTGAATGTGAATGCTTTTCCATCTATGGTTGTGCACACACGGATACTATGGCATATCTGTTGTCTAAAATAAGTACATAGAATAATGATACTCCTCCTATCAATGGGAATGACAATAACTAAAACACCATTAAAGTGGAAAATTTTCCAATCAAAATTTGTTTTACATCTAGTAGTAATAACATACTGCTCGAGTTACACAAGCTATTGAACTGGTCATACTTGGTACTTATCCTATAAATACCCTCTATTGAGTATTCCTTTATGTATGCCAGTCGGTTTTCTTTAATCTTTTTCTCCAACTTACTGACAATATGGTTAACTTTGTAGTCTTTTTTGTGATGTTTCTTGTGGCGCTCACACAAGGGATCTATGCGAGGACGGTGCACTCACTCTCTTCTTCCCAAGCAAACTACTTAGTGCCCAAGACCTTCAAACTTCAAACTCTATCAGGCATGTTGTTAGCCTAAGTCAATTGGTGGAAAGTTTGCATATATTCATTAAAGGCATGTTGTTAGCCTTATGAATAAGTAAAGTAATCTGATGCCTTGCCAGTGGCATCCTATGCTGATAATGGGCTATGAGAGCCATGAATACCATCAAGGTCATGCCTTAGAGATGACTTGTGATGAGGATAATGAGAAATAATGATTGATATGAGTTAGTCCTGTTACATTTAGTATTCTTCTTTTATAGCTGCTATGCTATTGTTATTGTTTGCAGAACAATGCATGCTGTTAAAGAATACTGAATGTACCTAACTAATCAAGTATAATGTAGAGCCCTGATCATAGATCCATCATTGTCAGAAATTAAGTGATGGTGAAACAGGTTTTCCTTGGGGAACTCCTGGAGCACATACTTTTGAGTATGTGGGGTACATGGATGTGTAGAACCTTACATCCTAGTGTAGGAAAGTGATGTAGATGTGGAATCCATCCATCCTTCACTATAGTTCCATACCGTATCAGTGGTAGGTAAACATGAAACCTCCTGATGATGAAGAAAGCACAGATATCCGTATCAGTGGTAGGTAAATATGAAACCTCCTGATGACGAAGAGAGTACAGAACGCCACTGTGACTCTAGAATAGCGAAGGACCAGTTTACCCTGGTGAGCTATAGTAGTAGAGACACGAGATGTCCTACAAGTGATCCTCTTACTGACTGAGGAAGGTGAAGGTCATGAGAATCTGGCTCTCTTAATGACCTATGTATGATACTGATGTGACTTCTCAGCAATCAGTTGGAGTATGAGTGGTAAGCCTCATCTCCTCAGGGCATAATGTTGTTTGTAAAACATAATCAACCATGTAGTATAACTTGTTAGAGATAACTCCAAGTTAGTTGATTGATGTTACATTGCAATAGTGTTTATATTCTCCATATCTCCTAAATGGTTGAGATCTTGTTATACCTGCAACTGTTACAGAATGCTTTGAAGGCTTTACTGCTTTAAATAATCTTTGATGTTATAATAAAGCTTCTGGCGAAGAGTTATAACTCTCGCTGGGACAATTATGTATAATTGTCTCACCCCGTAGGCTTCAACTTTTTAGGTGGACGTCGGAGACGAAGGAACCAGCCTACAGGTGACCAGTCTCAGCAGCAGCAACACCAGGGGCAACAGTAATCTCAGGTGGAGATTTGTCTTGCCATGTGGTGTAGTTAGAGTCAGTCCTATGTGTCCTCTGTACTCTCAGGTCTTGGTGTCTCTTGTTTAGTGATCTTGAGATTTTGTATCTTGATGTATATAATTACTCAAGAAGTAATTATCCTGAGATGTAAACAGTTTACCTCACTTTATGAAAGAGGCTTCTATGGATTCAAGCTCTTGTCACGAAAAGTTTTAATTTCCCGTGATTTTTGTCTTCCGCTGATTACTGATTCGCTTCCGCTAAGTTTTAATCGTGTTTATGTCATGGTTTGGAGATCATAGCCCACAGACTACTTGATCAGAGCAATCAAAAAGACAACAATCTAAGAGTTTCCATACCCACTTTATCATCAATAGCTGTATACCTGGCCAGGGTATATAAATATCGAGATTAAGTGGTATGCACTTTATATACTATCATATTCCTCCTTTTCATATTATCACAAGCATAAGACTTATCATCCTTGAATTTCATTCAGGCATCTCTTCTATACCTCATCATTTCTCAAGGAGGTAAGAACAACATAAAACATTTGTAATGTTTTACTATGCAAAACATAAGTCCTCATAGGACTAATCAAGGAAAGTTCAATCATTTCCTTTCTCAGTTAATCCAGGAATTCATAAATTAACATATTTGCATGACATTATCTTGTCTAACTTGTCATAATACATGAATTATTCACTGCCTCAGGATAACTCTGCCTCAAAGGTTGATTCAACAGGCTATGGTTGAGCATAGACTCAATTTAAGTCTAGAAATTCATCATTTCAATCTGCTGATGCTAATTACAAATCCTGTTGATATCTATAACATCATCATTAGGACTGGTAATCTAGGTTACACTGCCAAAACTTGATCCACTATATACATTACTGTTTCCCTAAGTTCTCCAACAGTAATACTTAAAGAAGGATTTTCTTATTATAGTTGGATCAGCTAGGGGATTCTCAGGCAATTGTCTCTCTCTTGCCTATTCCCATGCACCTCTTCTTGGTGCAACATTGCTGCTCTCAGCAACAATCTCCTCATGTGACCCAGTCATCTTTAAGTTCTACTTCTCTTATATGAGATGAAGACACTATCAGATACACTAGATGACACCAGAACAGACTCTATTACCTTAGTCCTATGTCTCTGTAGACTCAACGAACCTAGAGCTCTGATACCACTAATTGTGGCGACCGTCTCGTAAAAACATGATTAACTAAAGCGGAAGCGAATTATTTGCAGCTGATTACTGAAAATCACTAAAAATTAAAACTTTTTCAAAGAGATCCATTCACAGGAAAACTCTTTAACCAAGAACCAAAGTATTTCAAATTCATCCTGGTTCACAAGTACACAACCTGTACCATTCCTTCTCAAAGATTACAACATCAACTGTCTTATAAACATTATATACAGACAGTATACGAATCTCAAGGCATCAAGCTAAAATCTCAGATTGATTTATAAGACACTGACTAAAAACTCTGAGGACCTAAGAGTACAGAGACGACACATAGGACTACTATCTGTATGACTAGACAAACAATATCTCCACCTGAGATCTTATCGTTGTCCCTGTTGTTACTGTTGTTGTTGCTCTTTCCTTGTTCTAGGATTTCTGCTTTGCCTCACATGCATACCTAAAAAATTTTCCCACGGGGGTGATACAATTGAAAATTGCCCCAACGAGAGATATAACTCTCTGCCAAAAACATTATTATTGCAGTTTATTAAAGTAAAATTGAGCAGGGGTTACTTTTACATTATCAGGCATAATTATTCATCATAGAACAGAATAAGATAATCTCCATTCTCAAGGAGGTCATTGCATCTACCCATGGTAGATAAGTAATTCATCTGTCTACCTTGTAGAGAATATAAAGAAAAATAATTAACATTTATCCATTAAGGAATGCATAAAGAAAATGCAACACCAGCCAATGAATCTCCATAT